>JBBBDQ010000625.1:2735000-3242500 GCA_037127315.1 Ascarosepion bandense | reverse complement strand
ATGAGAATTAATTTAGAATACTAAAAATGAAAAGAATGTTATATTTTGAAAGACATACACGCATGTGCTGATATCTTTGGATATACTGACTGTAAGGATATGATTATTATGGATAAAATGATGGAACACAACCGTATGTATGACAATGGGCATTTATTTGGCTATAGGACATGTTGTTACCAAAAGAAGTTCAACATGGGAATTAGTCATTGATATATAGTTCTCGTGAGGTACTGTTAACATTTGTTTGTTTTCATAAATTAGCGTTTCTTGTAAAAGAAACCATAAGGTTCATAGTTTGTTTTGTTTTGTTTTTATCTTGAAGTTAAAATAGAATAAAATCGTATATTTAGGTAAACTTTCCTTTTTTATCTGAGTGGTTGTGGAGGTTTGCCTCTGTTGTGTTGCTCAACCCTTTTTTTTTTTTTTTACTTTAGGTCGCATATGTAGAATAACTAAAATTCTGAGGCGCCCTTCAAATTTTAATAAGGAAAAATTAGTCACGAGATTGGATGTGCGTTGTGGTGCAGTTGATATCGAGTCGGAACGACAAATCTGGGTGCCAAGTTCGAATTCCAGTTGAATTCATTGCATTCACTTACGCATACACTTGGGAAAGGTATTAATCCGTCTCTTCCCTCCAGTTTTGGGTTAGATAATGGAAAAGATTGGGTTCTATAACCTTGGCTGGCAACCAATTTACCGCAGAAAGCAATGGCAACCTACTGCGGGATAATCTTTTGCTCAGTCAGTCATGTCTCTTTCGAGACATGATCGCCCAAAGCGTGTACAGCGTATGGCACTTAACTGACTGAGTCATGAGATTAGAAAATATGAAATTTTAGTTTAGAAGATTAACTGAATCAGTTATTTATTTTAGAGAGACTGATAACGACTGATTTAAATCCATTGAGGAAGGAGTATCCCCTCCTTTTTAAATATTAAAGAATTTAACATTTAATTCAAAATATCACACGACAAAGACTTGACTTAGACATGGAAACCATGTGTTTGGTGTTTCTAAGTTTTCTTTTTTAATATAAAAATAATCCATGAATGGCGCTTCTGTTAACTTGTGGCGCACCTGGACGCATTTCACCTGGACATTAGCGCGTCCGGGCCTACCTACTGAGAAACACTTCTCTAGAGGGCTGACCAAGAAAAAAAAAAGAACAAAAGAATACATTTTACTCATTTTATAGAGAATATTTTAGCAAATATTATTCTTTAATAATATATCTTATTCGTCAAATAAGCGTCAATTAGCCATCACTTTCGTTTCGCTTTGTTTTTTGCATTTTTATACCAATTCAACTATGTTAAATAATCTGATAAAAAAAGTAATTATTCTCTTGCTTATTTTAGGTGTTATAAACGCACGTGATAATTGTATAAGAGTTAAGAATGCAGATCAGCTTGATACAGACGGTGATGGCATCGGCGACGCTTGTGATAATTGTCCATATGTACCTAATGTTAAGCAGGTAATTATAAATGATTTTTAATAGACTTTTTAAGTTAAAAATTTAGAACAACTTAAAACAACGCAAATATTATCACGTGATATTAAATTACTGCTCCAATTTCAGATCATAATTGTTGCTTAACATTTCGCATTGATATTCAAAGTACTTTAACATTATTTTAATCTATTAATATAGATACTACCACAGATTCATTGAAAATGAGCATGCCATGATGAAAAAATAACCCAAAATTAATAAAATTAAGTTTTATTGGAGGAAAGACCAAAATAACTTTTTGATTATTAAATTATATTTTTGATCCTTGTTAGAACGTTTGAAATTTTGGTTAAAAATCATGTTTTTTTGTTTGTTTGTTTTTTTTCGTCAGTGGGGGAGACGCAAAAAAAAAAAACATGAAAAAAAAAACGCATAAAAAAAGACGCAAGATTAGTATAGAAAATTTTAGTGTCTTATTTGCGGTAAAAAACAAATTGATTTGAAAATTCTTGAAAAATCAAATAATTATCAGATTTTAATGAAACTTTCAAACCTTATTCACAAATTAATTAAATTATTTTAGAAATAACTTTTTTTAGAAAATTACCCACACTTATTTAATTTTATGAAATTTCTGGAAATTAAATTTTGTAGCGCTTAATTTTTATATTAGTTATATTCAGAACTACTTGAAAAATTTCAATCCTCAATTTATTTTTTACGTAAAACGTATTTTTTCGAATTTTTAGAAGTATTGTTTCCATTTTTGTTTAATTTTAATTAGAGTAATTTATATAATTTTAAATCTTTTAAATTTCTGTATGAATTTCTATCGGTTATGTGATATTGTTAGAAAGTAAAAACTATATTCATTAATCATAAATAAAAGACTTCAACAACCTTTAATATTTTAAAAAATAATTTTGAATTTTTTTATGTGTGCGTGTGTGCGCGTGCATAAACGTGACGATTTTTGTAAATACAGACGCTCATACGCGGCATTATCAAAAAATAAAAGCGATAACTATAGTAAATTTAAAGCCAAAGTACTTCATTTCCTAAATTACTGGGTATTTTGAAATTATATATGTTTGAAATTATATAAAAATGGCTCTTACATTATATTTCTAAATAATTTTTACAGTTATGTCTACCGTAGAAAAAAATTAGATAACCTTCTGTTTGTTTGTCAAGCTGTTAACACCTTAACTTCGACATTCATGTCAAAATATGCATTTCTGTGATACTTTAAACTAAAAGTAATATTTGTTTCAAATCAGATTAACTTTTAAATCAGCTAATATTTCTCAAATAAAGTTTCAGAAAAGTATATTTTATTTTTGAAATAATTATGTTGTGCTGAGAGAATTGTAAATATGGCTAAAATTAGTAAAAAAAAACTCATTTTCATCAATTCAAATTAGTTTTGAAATGTAGCAAAATATTGGAGTTATTAAATTTAATCTATTAGCTTGAAATTAAAACTAAAATAAAAGTTTCAAGAAAGACTTTTTTTTGTTTTTAAAAATTGATTTTAAGCCTTAGTTATTGAGTTTCTTTGGTGGTACCTATATTAATATCAAATATTAAAATAATGGATATGAAGTTAGTAGGTATGTGCAAAATTCCCAGCGCTTTTTTCTAAAAACTAAAGGCTTAATAGACAGTTGAAATACATTTTCCAAAATAATATGCTACAAACATTTGCATACAATTAGTAGCTTGCATTGATAAATAGAATTGGTATATATGAAAATTATCAAATTTTCAATGCAAATATTCAATGTTTCAAGACTCGATAAAAATGAATTACATTTTATTTTTATTTCTTAATTTAGTTAGACAGTGATGCTGATTTGACAGGAGATGCGTGTGACACCAATGATGATAAGTGAGTCATTTGGAATTGTACTTTTTTATTGCAACGTGTAACTTCTAAAACTATCGTATTGGGTAATTTTGTGATCGTATCCAAATTTTTTTCTTTATCTGCAAGATAAAAGAAAATTTAGTAACAGCCATATTACCCACTTTCCCCAATACTCCAGCCATTATTTTCTACCATGTTTCATCATATAAATTGCATAATACATATATTTATCTTATTTTTTATCGTTGTCTACTCGATTTGTTTGCTTGTTTTTGTGGTTTTTGTATTCCATAACATTTTGTCACAATAATTCTCAAATCATGTTTTATTTCTTAAATCTGAATCAATAGTTTTCGTAAAGTTTTTCTTTTCTATATCAATAAATTTATGTAACTTTAATGTTCTTCATTTGATTCATGCACTTTTCCCATGACAGAAAAAAGTATGCAAGAATTCGTATTTGCCTCATGAACAATTGCTTCTCATAAACTGCTTCATACATTAATTAAAATTACTCGTAGATTTCGTTCAATCATTGAAAACTAAGCATATTTTCGTTATTTTCATGTTCTTACTTTTTTATCTAACATTATCTTAAAAGAGTAAGATAATGTTAATCTAATATTAATCTTATATTTCGGCGCATTTTGATCATTTCCAAACAAGACAAAGTTTTTGTATATATAACTGCAGCAATATATAAACTATCAAAAAAAAAAAAACTTAATCACTTTAATTTACTGGCTTCTTCACAGTTACGATATATTTGATAATGGAATATATTGAATAAAGGACAATTGGAGAAAGTATTTTATGTAGTTTTTAATCTACGTATACGAACACATAAAAACATTTTCAGTTTTTGTGGAGTGGGGCGGTCTTGAACAAATTCAACAAATTCTGTGTAACGTGTTTCGTCTTTTAAAGGACGAAACAGAATTTTTTCTAATTTGTCATTCATTTGCCTAACATTGTTCTGATATATAGAAATTTATATATCATATACTCTTATAATAATATGTGTTTGTATGAATAACAAACATCTCTAGTTATTTCAACACTCGCTTCGATCGTGGAATTAGTTTTTCTTATGTATATCGAATATTCTCAAACTAATCATTCATATCAGACACAGATACTGCCACGATTCAGAGAACGATATCACCACTAGGATATATCTTTGCTAAAGTTTGATAACTTAAAAATCTTACTTAAATATGCAGCTTTCAATTTTCAAATCTTTTCATAGTTATGGAATTTACTTAACCAAATCTTTATCTTTTAAAAATGTCAATATGTATTGGAAATATTTTTGTTTTTGCTGTACAGTCATTATTACTTTTTGCTTCAGAGATGATGATGGAGTGCAGGATACGAATGATAACTGTCCTCATATTGCAAATTCAGATCAATTGGATACCGACGGAGATACATTAGGTGAGAAATAGAAGATTGCTACTTGTTGGCTTTTAGATATACCACCCCAATATCTATTAGCTAGTTTATGCGCTGAAGGAAACTGCATAAAATTCTTGGGAACCAAGAGGTATCAAAGATATATTTATGGCCTCCTCTATAATTGTAGAAGCTCGAGTAATGCACAAGAATTTTAAATGCGTTAAACGGTCATTTAATTTAAGCGTTATCACATACAGATTTTTCAACGCTCTAAACAAATTCCACAATTTAAACAAATTCGAAAATTCTTAAAAATAGTCAATGATATCATTAATAACCAAACTAAAGTGCAGCTAACATTATAGACAGTAGTGCACTGGAGAATTTTCCTCTCGTCAGCTTGTAGAAATAGATTTCCTTATGATGTATGTGAGGCTCTAGTCGCCAGGGACAAGGACAGGATTTAACACCTTTTGATGGCAGAATGATCACTGAGACCAGAAAGATAGGGAAGTTTATTTTTATCTTACACTCTATTTTATACAGTACCGTAGAATTCAACAAACAAGGTTACTATTGACCTCTCGACAAATGTAACATTATTGACCCCTCGACAACACCTTGATAACTGAACCATTATTGACCCCTCGAATGTTTCATCTAGGCCAGAAAACATCGTTATTGGATTGTTGAAGACTGATGCCATGTCATCTGGTCAGACGTGGCACGTATTTCAGACAGAAGTTCGAGTTCGTGTCTGGAGAAAATTTCATGATACTATGCAGATAGACTCTTTATAGGGTAATGGAATCTTTCTAATTGTCTGGAGTGTGTTCTGAAAATTGAACTTTTTTGTTCATGGATGCAAAATACTCAGATACTGTTTCACGCCATTTACACACTTTTTAGCACATCATGTTTCTTGCTGGTGATGGTTGGTGTACAGCCCCAGGAACACTCAGCTAACTTCCAGAGACTCTAATAGAGCTCAAGAAATTTCAACTTCTTCAACTTTGATTTCATAAATTATTTGTCCGTAAGGAGAATCGCTTATGATTTTAAGAAGAAAGATAAAGAGATTTACCGATTTTCATATGGTTTTGAAAATATCTCACTAAAATAGGCGGTTTCTAAAATATATACCAAATCTAGGCATTTTTATAAGCAAATTATGAAATATTAACAGAATGTTTTATACGATTGAATATTTAATAAAATGTTTACTAAACAAATCTCCATGTTTGTCCGATCAATTGAAATGAATAGAACGAATATCTAGTGAGTTTTAATCGACAAATTGAAACCTAAAGTGTAATTAATTCAAATTTTAAAATGTAACGTTAGATGATTATGTTCTAATCGAAATCTGTCTCCGGTCTTTCCAAGCAATGAGTCTGTTGCTGTCCATAAGTCTATTGATGATCAGTTAGATAAACGAAGGATTAGATATTTATTCTCAACATTAGGTTCATGCGATTGAAGTGTTCCTGCAGGTTTTGGCTCACGTGACCATAGAGAATGTCGAAGACGAATTTGACATCACACTAATTTTAATCAGTCCGTCGTATTTGATAGAATTCATAGTACAATTTCTATGGAGACCACTGAACATAGAACCTGGATTCAGTTTTGAGTAGGACTGATTGAAAACTCTTTAAGCTACCACAATTGATACGGTAAAGTGGTCCTGGTCCCTTCCTAGTAAAATTTCTTCTCGTACGCTTATGGACAGGAGTCAATATTAACTGCAACAGGTTGGTCGGTTGGGTCTGTATCGTTGGAGTGAGATTTGAACTCATTCTTCAACTGGAGGAAAACTGTTCAGGTCTTTAAGCGTGTCTGTACCGGCGCCCTTGTCACTTTTCTTCTTAATCGTATAAAATACTCTATTGTAAATTATACAATAATAGATAAGAATAAATATGTCATTTGAACTATGCATGTTTGTGTAAATACGCATGTCGCATGAATTTATAGTAAATGCATACATTAACGGAGGAGGTGAAACATTTTATCAAACAGTTAAATAAAAATAAGACATACTTTTTTTTTTCATGATAGAAATGTAAGTAGTTATAATACAGAAATATATCAATGGTTGATTTTGTTTGTCTTTTTCAGGTGATATTTGTGATAATGATGATGATAACGATGGTGTAATCGATGTAAATGATAACTGTCCTTTGAGAATGAACCCAAGACAAGAGGATGAAGATGGTAGTTTCTTTCTCTTATAAAATGCTTTATACTGTTTGACATCGAAGATTGTTTCCATTTTTCTAATATGTTGATTGTTTACCTATCTTCTTGTTAAACTAAAAACTTCTTAATTTTTGCGTATTTCTATAGCGATATATCACAGCAATAAATCAAATTAATTTATATAGTAATAAATCAAAGCAATTTCTATAGTAATCAAATCAATATCGCTCGGAGTGCTTGCTGACAATAATGTATAGACGTTTATTGGTTTTTGTACAAAAGTACATTTATTAAAGCTTTTTACAAAAATAATGGCCGATTGAAGCGTCGTATTTTGAAAAGCCATTTTAACATAATATTCACGGTATATATTAGATGAATTTTGGTATAAATAATAATTAATTGTGTTCTTTAATAATTTTTAGCTTATTTTCAGAAAGAAATATTCTTGACGCATAGAAGCTCTTAATTATGAACATGACAAAACATGATCTTCGTTTACTTTTCTTGCAAGAGTTTAAACTTGGGTACAGTGCCTCTCAAACGTCTGCGAATATCAACAGAGCATGGGTAGATGAGTCCACAAGTGATCGAACAGTATGACGGTGGTTCCAGAACTTCTGTACTGGTGATGAGAGCCTTGAAGATGGAGAAGGCAGAGGAGGGTCATGCAGTCTTGACATCAAATAATTGCAAGCAGGTATTGAGCAAAACCCACGTCAAAGTGTCAGAGAAATGTTTCAGATGCTTGGTAAAAGCACCGCAACAGTCTCACGCCATTTGCATATTGGCAAGGTGAAAAAGCTCGATAAATGGGTTCCTCATGATCTCAATGAAAATAAAAAACTTAGGCATTTTGAAGTGTGCTCGATGCTCTTTCTGCGTAACACTAATAATCCCTTTCCTGAGCGAATATTCACTTGTGATGAAAAGTGGGTTCTTTATGATAACCGTAGGTCAGTCGCTTTATCGTGATGAGTCCCCCAAATATTTTCCAAAATCAAAGTTACATCAGCAAAAGATTGTGATGACCGTCTGGTGGTCTGCAATTGGTGTTATCCACTACAGCTTTCTGAAAGCCAATCAGAGCATTAATGCAGAGCTTTACTGCAATCAATTTGCTGAAATGCATGTACGACTGGAAAAAAAGAGACCTGCATTGGGGAATCGACATGATCCAATTCTGCTCCACGATAATGCATGACCACATGTTGCAAGAATGACTAACAGATTTTTGGATACGAGAGTTTACCATATCTCCCATATTGTTTTGATATTTCGCCCACTGTTTATCATTGTTAAGCACTTAAGCACATTTTAAATGGTAGAACTTCTAGAATTTCAAAACTTTTGTTACAACACAGCCAATAACTTTTTATCAACAAGGAATAAAATATCTCATCGATCGATGGAAGAGGTCCATAGATGCTTAAGGCTCGTATTTGGATTAATTTCAACATTTTCCCGTTAATTTTTCAAGAATAAAATTACGTTTCTGTAATCGGCCATTATATTTGTAATGACAGTCGCGTAAATTAAATAAGACATCGCTTTTATAGTTCTGATTTTGTCAATATTTATTTGATACTCACGTTATAAACGAATGAAATTAATTCCAAATTCCCTATCAGGTTTCAGTCTATTTTATCTATTACATCCAACGTATTTATATTTTGACGAGAGACGATATTAAAAGTAATATTCACATACTCTGAGGCTGATAAACATACCACATTTTAGAGTTGAAATTACAAATACATTTATTTTTGTCTACCTTTTTTTTTCTGTTTTCTGTTATTATGTGCGTGTGTAATAGATAACAACAGAAGACACACTGACATTGTGAGGCCAATAGCACGAAAAGGATGGTTAATGGTTAAGGGTTAAATATTCATTTTTAATATTAATTTCAGTACAAACTTTAAAACACTAAAGGGGATAAAGGTACGAAATTGATTAGAACTGTTATTAGAGATATGATTGCAAAAGAAAACCAGCCGATCACTGAAAAATGAAGTTGAATTCCAACTATTTATTTCGGTGAGTTGTCTCCAAAAAGAATTTGATGAACTGTTTTTTGATTGAACAGTGATATTTATCTCGTTTCTGATTGGTAGATTTTCTTTTACTTTATGGTTGGTCGACGAAATTCAAATGTTTGTACATTTTCAAAGAATTTATGTCCAAACTAAAAACATGTAAGAAAGTGTTCTTATTTTACCACTGATTTTAACAGCTTTACTGATACAGCAGTATATGCATAAAAATTTAAGTTGTCTTCTTGACAACAACGAAAATACAAAGTACTGTGTGAATACAGCAGGTACCTCCACTAATTCGAATGAAGGAAAAAGCCCCAAACTTAATAAAAACAAAGATTTTACATCAAAATGTTTATGTTAGTATTAAGAGGAAAGATCAAAATATTTTTCGATTATTTTTTAAAAAATTTAATCTTTTCTAACACGTTAGCAATCTTGTTTTGATTTTCGTCAGCGGGTAACCAAATCATTACCGTAGTTTCCAATAGATAATGTAATATTACGTAACTCATTATTAAAAATTATTGCAAAAAAACAAATAATTGTTGGATTTTGATGAAACTTTCTGGACTTATTCACAAAAGAATGAAATTATTTTTGAAGTATTATTTTCTTTAAACAATTCTAATAAAATGTTTTTTTTTACATCTGTTACCCCCTTCGTAAATTCAAGAAATTCAATTTTGTAGCGAATATTTGTTCTATTAGTTAAACGCAGGACTCATTGGGGAATGTAAATCATTTGTTATTTTTTCAAACAGTTGATTTTTTTCCGAAAATCTGCTCCCAGTAGCAAAATAAAAATGCAATAAAACTATGACATTGTTTAATTAGGTAAGCTTTTAATTGTTTTTATAAATAATATATATTAAAGACTAAAGAAAAAATCATTTCGAGGAATAATGAAAATTTAAAATAATAGTTTTATTTTTTTTTCAAAATATTTCTAAAATTCTACAAAGCTTTGTGGCGGTTATTAAGTGAAGACTATATTTACTAAGTTATTAAGTGAAGACTATATTTACTCGAAAATTGAAAAGTTTAATATAGATCGTCGAGCCATCGTATTTTTAGAATAATTTTTTGCGTGTGTGTATGTGAATTTTCTGCCTTACATTAAAAGGTCATGTGTTTCACGGTTTCTTTGCCTTACAGGAAAAAATTGGACAATCATGTCAATTCCGGTCAACCATACTTAGCTTATCTCAGCATCTGGCTGTCATCACAAATCAGTTTCATGTTATAAATAAGTGATACTTGTGTCAATCAGATTAATTTATCTTTAAATTTGCTAATTTTCCAAAACTGATATGTCACAGATGTATATTTTATTTTTGCAAGATTTTTAAAACAGAGAATTTACATTTTTTACAAATGTGTCCATAGCTCAAAAATGGCAGAAAAATTGAATATTTTTAAAATCACAAAATTTTAGATCCCAATCAATATAATTTCTATTTGAAATACGCCAGAGTATTTTGATTACTAGAAATACTATATTTAATCATTTAGCTTTCAATTAAAGCTAAAATAAAAGGTTTAAGAAAACTTTTTTATTTTTAAAAATTCAATTTAAAAGTTAGGTATGTAAAATGAATGGCGGTACCTAGATTTCAGCATACAAATATACGCATATCATATTTTATGTAATTCCAATTACATTGTATAATGCTTGTATTCGATATAATAAATTATTCTTTTTATGTTCCAATTTAAAGAAATTCTACGAAGGCCATTTTTATATATGTACGTTCACCTTTATTTTTACTGTTTTAATATCCATTAATAAAATGTAGTTCACGTGTAAACATGCAGATCTGCTGCATTGTCCAAAATTAGCAAAATAATTATTTTTATTATAATTCTAAATCAAATTACATCTTTTTGTTAGGCAATGGTGTTGGAGATATTTGTGAGATCGACAAAGATGGAGACGGAAGTGAAGATTTTATCGATGTGTGTCCACACAATGGCAATATCTATGCAACCGATTTTCGCGCGTATCAAACCGTCATTCTTGATCCAGAGGGAGACTCGCAAATTGATCCCAATTGGGTCATTCTTAACCAGGTGAGTCACTATAAACTTGATTTATGTATATAGTGTTATATTTTGTAGTAATCATTGGCATTAAATTTTTCTGTCAAGATAATTGAAGATAATTTCTCGTTATAAAACTAAAGATTTATTTAAGTATAAAAGAGTAGATTTATTTACGGATACTACATCAGTGTTATTCAAAAATATAAACTTTCTTATAAATTTCTATTTTTAGCAATGTTTTAAAAAAGTGGGGCTGGAGATTCTTCAGTCCTCATCACTTTTTTCAGGAACTAAAAACTAAATAGGAAACTAAATTTGCTTGACCATGCCATTTGCTTAAAATCATTACTGCCATTAATACTCTAAATAAATAAGAAAACTTAATTGCCATTTTTATTTTTGTTTGTTTGTTTGTTTGTTTGTTTGTTTGTTTGTTTTTTTAGGAACATTAGGTTCTAAAAATTTTATATACGTCTTATATGTTGAAACAGTCTGTAGATTTAATTCCAGAAAATGAGTAGAAGCATGAATCAGGCTAGTCTCCCCGAAAGCAAAACACTGCTCCTCCTCGGCTCAACTCTCACAACAAATCTTAAGTGGAATAACTATATAGAATCCATAGCTAGAAGGTTGGTTCTCTGTGTAGAGCCAGGAAGTTTTTCCGCCTGAAACAATCCTGCATATATATAAATCTACCATCCACCCATGCATTGAATACTGCAGTCATATCTGGTCGGGTGCTCCTGCTATTCACCTAGGTGTCCTTCACAAAATCCATCGGAGAATCTGCAATGTGATAGATCTCGACTCGGCAGCTCGGATACAGTCACTTTCTCACAGGTGCAATGTGGCTTCCCTGTGTCTCTTCTACAAATACTTTCACGGCCTCTGCTCCGATGAACTTAGCTCACTAGTGCCCCTATATATAAATTTACTCGAGCCACAATATTAGCAACTAGGTCCCACTCTTTTACTGTGAAACCAATAAATTGTATGCAAATTCTACTCCATCAGCTTCTTTTCTCTCACTTCCCGCCTGTGGAATTCCCTTCCACTTACTTGCTTTCCCGACAGCTATAATCTCCAAGAATTTAAATGTAAAGTCAATAGTCATCTCCTATCTCACTAACCTGCATCCTCTCTCTCTCATGCTCCTTTCTCATCCTTCTCTTACCCACTTTCTGGTACCCCCTATAATCTGTCACGCTTTCTCATAACTTTCCTCCTATGTGACCCCCCTGAAAAACAGTGGCAATAAAATGCCTTGCTTGGGGCGATATGATTATAAAAAAAAGGCAAAAGACAAAGAAATGTGAACTTAAAGAAATGTTTACAGTAGAATAATAAATCTAAAAATTATAATTTTATGAGAGGATCAGATAAAAAATATAGAAATAAGAATCAGCAGAGTTTAACATTCATGCCAGCAAAAAAAAAAATTAGGTTTTTCTGTTGACACTTAATTAATATATAATTTCAAGACTCCTTCAGTAATGTTTATTTACAAAATTACAAAAATATATGAACCGAGTACAATGCAGTATTTATTATTTACCATTTTATAGATAAATTACTATAAAAACAACTTTTTTATTCATTATTTTATAAAAATAAATATGAATTTAAGAACAAAAAAAGAATTAAATAAACATGATTTTTCCGGTTATTATGCATTTTCTTCACAAATTAGTTTATATCTCAGATTACTTTTTGTTTAAATTTTCCAATTTTTTTTATAATTGTGATCTTGGATCAAGGATACTTAATCAATCGAAATTCAAGGTATGAAACTTCAGCAATTATAGGTTACCCCTCCTTGCTACGCTTTTTTGAATTATTATTATTATTATTATTATTATTAATAATAATAATAATAATAATAATAATAACAACAATAATAATAACAGTCAACTTAACAAGACAGAATGTGGTTATAAAATAGCCACCACCCCCGCAAAAGAAAATAAGCCATCTGTTTTACATGGATGACAAAGTTGTATGCTAAGAATGATAACGAGCTGGAAGGTCTTCTGCAAACTGTAAAATGCTTCAGCAAAGACATTGGAATGAAATTCAATAGGAATAAATGTGCTAAAGCTACAGTTTTACGTGGATCACTACAACAAACATCCTCAATTAGCTTAGACAGTGCTGTAACAATAAAAGAATTAAAGCCAGAAAAAGGTTATAAATACCTAGGTGTAAATGAGAGTGAAAAAATTCACCATAAAAAATGAAAGAAATAGTGCGTAAAGAGTACTATAGAAGGCTACGACTCATATTAAACAGTGAATTGAATTCTCAGAACAGAATTATGGCCATTAATAGCCTTGCAATCCCAGTTGTCCAATATAGTTTCAACATCTTAAACTGGACTCTAAACGACATCAGGCGAATGGATTCTAAAACAAGAAAACTTCTTTCTAAGCATAAGATGCATCATCCAAAGGTTGATGTAGATCGTCTATACATGCCCCGTAAAGAAGGTGGAAGAGGTCTTATTCAGCTAGAATTGTCATACAAGACAACAACTATTGGCTTACTAACATACATAGAAACAACAAAGGACTGAATGATACAGTTAGTCAAACAACATGAAAACAGAAAGAAATCCTGGTTTTACTGAATAGAAAAAAGAATTGACAAAGTGCTTAAAGAAAATGTTGAAACCGGATTTCGTGAGTAGATGTTAAATTGGTTTTGTGACCAATGGGAGCAATTTGAAAGACTAAAAAAAAAGTGCGAAAAATCAAAAGGATATATAAATGACTTCGATCATCGTTAGTCAGTCTGAGATGGGAGCAGCGAGACGACAAGCTAAAATATAATGAGAGAAACGTCAACCACGACCCGGACGTATGATCGCGTCACACATCGTTCTCTTTCCCTTGTGCTGATTCATTTTACTTCTTCTTCTCCATCCAAAGACATTCCTCCCAAACAAACGCTCACACATACATACCTACATACGCATAAACTCTTTTTAACAAATTGCTACTACGAACATTTGTACAACTCTTGATACTTTCTCATAGAACTTTTAACTACTACTTATTCTTGTTATTCTTTACGTTTATAAATTTCTATTTTAACATGAAAAATATATTTTTTTATTCTGCCACTATTCCACACTATTCTACACTAATTCATACATTCCAACCTGCAACCAAACTTCTGATGAAAACCTACTGACAATTCTGGATAAAACTTGTCAGCCTGTAGGGAGTTTGGTTATGCATAACACAAGACCTAATTAATAACCATTAACCATCTCCCTATAGCTTTATAAGTACTCAAAAATAGAAAAAGGCTGTGTCCTCTTACCGGATTTCTTCAACCTTTACAGTGAGGCTATTCTAAGTGAGTTGCAGATCCTACCAGGATTTATTACTGGGGAATACATTTTTTTTTAATACACAAATGGCATTGTGTTCATAGCAGATGCAAAAAGAAAACTACAGAACTTCATAGATATAAAAAAATGAATCAGAAAGGACTATCATCAATTGTAAGAAGAGAGAATGTATGGTTGTTAACAAGAGAAAATCCTGAAGATGCGAGCTACAAATTGAAGATATCAAAATCAAGCAAGTACAAATGTTTAAATATCTGGAAAGCATTTCAATGGAGGATAGAAAATGTGACACGAAATAGCAGACGATGATACTTTTTTCCAAAGATTAAACAAAGTATTAAGAAATAAGAAAAATTTGTTACAAACAAAGAAAAGAGTACCGAAAAGCTATGTAAGATAAGTTTTCCAATATAGCACTGAATGTTGGTTAATTTTCTTGAGAAATGAAGTCTTGAAGCAACAGGGATGTAGTTCTACAGAAGTATGATAAGGATATCATTGATGAAGCAGATAAGCAACAAGGAAATTTTAAGGAAAATGGAAACAAAAAGTATAATTATACAAAATTATAATTCTGATCTTATAAAGTGACAGTTGAAATTGATGTAGAAAGAAGATTTAGAGAATTTGAGGGTTTATTGAAGACAAGAGGGACATAGGAAAGCAGTGACTAACACAATTAAGGAGCTTAAATGGATACCAGAACAGAGGCTTCGAGGAAAAATTGATACCAGAACAGAGACTTCGGGGGATAATAAAAATAGAAACATTAAAGGAGGGATAGTAAAACGACAAATATCAAAAGTTGTGGAGAGCCATGATCGCCCACATTCTCAAGGGACAGCACATAAAAGAAGAAGAAGAAGAAGAAGAAGAAGAAGAAGAAGTTATTCCACCGAATTCCGGTGTCTATTTTTTGTTCGGCTGATTTCATATATGATCTTTGTCCCTAGCTTCTCAAAGTCAATGAACTTAGTAATTTGTAAGAAAATAATGTAATTTACAATTTGTTTGCAGCTGTTGGTTCATCATTTGATGGAAATAAGATTATCACTGAATTCACTTACGTTCCCTTCTGTGCATTATATGAAAAATCGGAGACATTTTCCACCTATATTTTGTTTTCCTGATATACGAATATATAAATAAGGGGAAATAAACTATAATTATCAATTAATAGTTTATCTCTCTTGAAACATTTTTCCAGTTCAGTGCAAATTATCCATTTTTTTACAGTCTTTAAGTTGTACTTAATTCAATAGTCATGCAAGATCAAACTTCAATACATATTTTGTATGTTGCCGACGGAGAAGACATTTACCAAAAAACATTTGAAAACAGAGACAAATAAAATAATCTTGATGAAAATAAAAAGTAAATGTTTTAGAAAGATTTAAATTTCAAATTCATGGGATTTCTATTTGCTGAGATCGTTTGTTTATAATGTTTTTGTTAATTTACATTTTATTGTTTGGAATTTTAAAGTTTTATAAATATTAAATAAAGTAGATTTAAATGATGTCCTCTTGCATTTTAATTGAAACAAATAACATTTGGGAATAAAGAAACAAAAACTAATCTTTAAATTTTTGTTTAAAATGAAATACATTGAACAGGAATTTAAAACAATACTCATTAAAAATGCTAACTGTATAAACATTTAGTTATGAGTTATTTCCCTTGAACTGCATTTAACTAACCAAGTAGAAATAATATTATTACAGATCAACATATGTGTAAACATTTTGTGTCAAATAATACTGTTTGTCTATTTTTATATATGTCTGTTTTCAGCGCGCGCGCACACACACACACACACACACACACACACACACACACACACACTACTCATTTTCGATACCTGAGTTTTAAATTGAATTTTTATTTTAATTTTCATTTTAATTTTTATTTTAATTTTCATTTTAATTTTTATTGAAAGCTAAATGATTAGATTTACTATGTTCCGTAAGCACTCTGGTGTATTTCAAATAGAAATTATATTATTTGGAATATCAATATTTTTAGAGTTTTTAAAATTCATCAAGTTTTAAAAATCTTGCAAAAATAAAATATACGTCTGTAACACGTTACTTTTGGAAAATTAGCAAATTTAAATTTTAATTAATCTGATTTACATAATTATTACTTATTTATAGCATGAAATTTACAATAAAACTATTTCTTAATCACGGAGGTGTGAAGTTATTGATGACAGTCAGATGTAGTGTACAGTCAGTCAGTCAGTCAGTCAGTCAGTCAGAGACAACAGTCGGGTCGATCCGTCAGGCAAGAAAGCAGTCAATCTGTTAGTTAGCAAGTCAGGAGAGACAGTCAGTCACGCAAGTCAAGCTCGAAAGGCACAGATACGCACAGTCCGATAGGCACCGACATCAAAAGACCAGTGCAGACAAACTAATCAACCGCTACGAATGAGAAGAAGAAAGAAAGCACCTGAAACAAGATACCTTCACAGGCCGTAAAATCTTTCACATCTCCCATCAACCAGAAAGGAGAAGTAACACAGACTTTTTGAAGTTAAGTAAACTGGTTCATCGTTTTACACACGCATTATACCAATTACTACTGTCTCCATTTGACACTCTCTCTCCCTTCGGGAATTCTCATTTAAACTCCTGTTCATCACAATTTGAAACACTTTCCTTTTCCACCTACTTAGCGGCGGACACATAAAACGGAAAGAAACTTTGTGCTACTACTCTGTTTAATTACAGATTCAAAACAGATATTTTTATATTTAACCAACATTCACTCGAATCCAACAGACACTTTTATAGTCAACCAATATTCACTCAAATCTAAAAGACACGTTTCTATCAAACAAAAGATACGAAGAATTGTACAAATTGTTTATACTGTATATATGTTGTCAAATACAATATTTTTGTACAACATTTCTTATTGCGTTGTCTTTTCTTTAGATTTGTGTTGTTTTTTTATCCCGCATTAAAATCTCCCTTTTTTAATCCGATGTATTCTGGAACCCTAATTAGTGGTGTCCAATCGTCGTGTGATGAACACGCAAATTTCCTACTGAAAGAAAAGCTCCAACAAAATAAGCAACACATTTCTTTTAAAACATAACTAAAATTATCAAAATGAATACAAACACTATTGAACCTATGGAAGCCGCTTTAACAATAAATTTACCGACATATAACCCAGCTAACGTACAAATTTGTTTCGCACAATTAAATGCAATTTTCAATGCAAAGAAAATTACCTCACAAAATGCCTAAAGAAAACCCCAACGACACATTGAAAACGGCAATTATTAGACGTGTGGGTGGTAAATAGAAGAAAAGAAAATTATATGACTTGTTTAACAACATAAACCAGGGATACATGAAACCTTCGCAACTCTTAAGGAAAATGCGATCCTTATTAGGAGACAACACCATGTCCAAAGCGGTGTTAAAGAAACTGTGGATGGATAAACTACAAACATACAACACAGATACTCGCATCACTCCCCAATGATTTACAACTAGAGAAAATAGCAGAGATAGCAGGCAAAATATATGACAACAACCAGGACAAAAATGTATACGTCACAGCACATGCACCGACAAATACAGCAACATTAACAGACAAGTCAAATGAACTGTCGCGGCTGTATAAGCAAATGGCTAATCTCAGCTTACAAGTACAGAGTCTGGTACAAGCACAAAAATCTCGGCGTTCTCGACCAAAATTCAGAAATAGATCCAACTCACCACACAGATATCGAAGTAGGCTGAATTTTTTTCTCCAGAGACCGATTTACCCACGATACCTGTTGGCATCATTATAAATTCGAAGAGATGCAAGAAGTGCTCAAAACCATGCAACTTTAATTCAAAGACTTCCCAAATTCCTACATAACACCAGGTAAACGAGTGTGGCAGCAGCAGTTAAAGATGACGTTAGCTGCTGGATTAGAACAAGGAAATTGTCTATTTTACATCCATGGCAAAAATAATGGATATTTATTTTTAGTCAACACCGGCGCTCAAATCAGTGTTATCCCGCCGAATACCAAACAAAAGCCCCCTTTTTCCACATACACACTACAGGCAGTAAACGGCTCAAAAATAGAGACATACGGCAAGATATCACTAACGCTCGATTTGGGCCTGTGGAGATCCTTTTCATGGATTTTCACCCATGCAAATGTAAAAACATCGATCCTAGGGGCAGAATCTTTTAGACCATTTCAACTTATTAGTGCATATGGCTACACGCTCTCTCAACGACAATAACGCAAAACTAAGAACAAAGGGAATCACCTCCATCTATAAGTCAACAGGAATTAGTTCAGCAATACCAACCGATAATGGACTACAGGACTTGATTAAAAAATTCCTTCACTAATCACGCCTTACAGATAAAATCCGCAGATTACATCCAGAAAAATATAAAATAGCAAGGAACGAATTTCATCATATGCTGCAATTAGGCATCATGCGTCCATCCAAAAGCCCATACATATGATTCCAAATCCAGACACGGGTGCATGGTGAACTTGTGGGGATTTTAGAAATCTCAACGTAAAAACTGTTCCACACTTACACGATTTCGCCATGGGTTTGCAAGGAACCACAGTTTTCACAAAATTGGATTTAGTTAAGGCGTACTACCAAATTCCAGTAGCAGAGGAAGATATAAAGAAAACTGCAATTACCACCCCTTTTGGACTCTACGAATTCACCAGGATACCATTTGGGTTACGTAATGCTGCCCAAAACTTTCAGAGACTCATTGGCGAAGTTTTGAGAGGATTGCCCTTTACATTTGCATATATTGACATTGTGCTTATCGCTAGTCGCGATAAAGAAGAACACCTCCATCATATTCAACAAGTTTTCGAGAGACTGTCACATTTTGGCTTAAAAATAAATGTCCACAAATGCTATTTTTCTGTTTCAAAATTAAATTTCTTGGGCCATATGATAGACAAAAACTGAATTACACCTGTGCCAGAGAAAGCAGCAGCAATACGATACTTCCCGCAACCAACATCACTACGACAAGTACGAAGATTTCTCGTGTTAATAAATTACTACTGTAGATTTATTCTAGGTTGTTCAAAAATTTTAACCTCACTCACCAACTTGCTGCAAGAAAAAAAAACAAAAAAAAAACAAAAGAAAAATGCAAAAATACTGATAGACGGAGAAGTTTTAACTGCATTTCATATCAGAGACGATACTAATTACATTGACGACAGACGCCTCAGGAGATTCAATTGGAGTTGTCCTAAACCAGAAGCTAATTGACTCAGAAGAGCCAATCTCTTTCTTTTCAGTCAAATTGAACACAGCAGCAGCAAAAATACAGTAGCTTCTCGAGAGAATTACTTGCTAATAAGGCATTTTTGACACCTGCTTGTGGGACGAAACTTTACTGTTTTCGTAGACCACAATCACTCACTTACACTTTAAATGTGAATACAGAAAAATACACACTAATAGATACCCGACAACTGGATTACACATCCCAATTTACCTCAGATATCCGCTACGTTAAAGGTTCGGACAATATCGTGGCAGATACACTCTAACGCCCCACAATACAATTTATCGATTCCGAAACACTTATCTTCGACCTCATTGCAGAAGAGCAACAGAAAGATGTCATATTACAAAATGTAAAAGAGGATACTTCTTTACAACTGAAGAAACATCCAGTCCCATTTGGAACAAAAAAAATTACTCTGCGATGTTGGGACCGGTAACGCGAGACCATACATACCACCTTCATTAAGAAAGAAGATATTCATGCATTTTCACAACCTCTCACATCCCTGACGTCGAGCAACTACCAAGTTGATTAGCAGTCATTTGGTCTGTCCAAACACGCACACGGATATAAAAAAAGCTGAACTCAAACTTGTTTAATTTGCCAAAGAAGCAAGGCGAACAGGCACACGAAGTCCCCTCCTAGTTAATTTAAAAAATCAGACGGCAGATTCAGAAACCTTCACATTGATATAGTGGGTCTCTTACCAGAAGTAGACGGACATAGTTACCTACTCACTATTATCAGTAGATTCACAAGATGGCCTGTCGTTGTTCCTCTGATAGATATATCTGTTGAAACAATCTCTAAAAGCATATTAAATGAGTGGATTGCAGTTTTGGGCTGTCCCGCTGTAATAACTACAGATCGAGATTCTCAGTTCACATTTACACTCTTTAGTGAGTTCACAAAACTATTGAGAGTTAAGCATATAACAACACCCCTGTACCAACGGCTTAATCAAACATTTCCACAGGCAACTTAAAACAGCAATAACAGCAAATAACGATTCCAAAACGTGGTTAGAAAACCTGCCACTTGTATTATTGTTCATATGGAATATAATCAAAGAAGATTTACGATGCATAGCATCCAAAATGGTTTTTGGGACGTCCTTGACGTTACCAGGACAGTTTTGGGACAAATCAAATCACCTCCAGCCAACTACATCCTTCATACAAAAGTTTAAGCAAAGGATGAACGATCTCATCTTCACAAGCACTAGAACACAAACGAACGATATCTACACACCAAAAGAACTCCGCAACTGTGAGTATGTTTTCGTACGAAACGAGATAGTAAAAAGGCCTCTTTGCCCTACTTACACATATCCTTTCCAAGTAGTGGATAGAAAGCCCAAATATTTCACAATTGTAGCAAAAGGTAAAGACACTGTCACTATAGACAGACTAACACTGTCTCTATAGACAAACTAACACTGTCTCTATAGACACACTAACACACAACACTCAGCAAATACCAACGTAAGCGAAACATTTTCTGCACCAACAAAAACACCACTACAAAATCAGACACGTATATTGGCCTACCCGTTTCAAAACATACGTTACATATTGAAAAATTTTTTCAATATTTATCAATCTGCGGGGATTTATAGGATACAAATCCTATATCATCCATCAACCAGCTAAAAAACACAGAATAAATTGCACACTCGCAAAATCAAAATTCAAACGACTACAACATTTGGGAAAAAACCCAAAGTAAAATTGCACACCCGCAAAAGAGGATTCAAACATCTAAAAGCTTTTTTTTCACAAGTCAGTGTGAAAAGCGAAACCTTAGATCCTGATTGACTGACAAATCGAGAAATTCAAAATACGTCAGCTAAACGGTTTTTTCACAGCTAAAGAAAAAAATGGTCCTGGGAGCCTCCTCACGTAACCAGAATTCAATATTTAAGGATGTCCTCTGACCGGTCACAGGAGTCAGTCAGCGCGTCAGTGAGAGACAACAGTCGGTCGATCCGTCGGGCAAGAACGCAGTCGATCTGCTAGTTAGTAAGTCAGGAGAGACAGTCAGTCACGCAAGTCAAGCTCGAAAGGATCAGTGTCAGATACGCACAGTCCAATAGGCACCGACATCAAAAGCTAGTCTTTTGGTGTCGGTGCAGACAAACAAATCATTCGCTGACTCAACCGCTACGAATGAGAAGAAGAAAGAAAGCAACTGAAACAAGATACCTTCACAGGCCGTAAAATCTTTCACATCTCTCATCAACCAGAAAATACAAGTAACACAGACTTTTTGAAGTTAAGTAAACTGGTTCATCGTTTTACACACGCATTATACCAATTACTACTGTCTCCATTTGACACTCTCTCTCCCTTCGGGAATTCTCATTTAAACTCCTGTTCAACAGTTTGAAACATTTTCGTTTTCCACCTACTTAGCGGCGGACACATAAAACGGAAAGAAACTTTGTGCTACTACTCTGTTTAATTACAGATTCAAAACAGATATTTTTATATTTAACCAACATTCACTCCAATCCAACAGACACTTTTATATTCAACCAATATTCACTCAAATCTAAAAGACACTTTTCTATCAAACAAAAGATACGAAGAATTGTACAAATTGTTTATACCGTATATATGTTGTCTAATAAATTACTTTTGTACAACATTTCTTATTGATTTGTGTTATTTTTTGTGGACCGGATATCCCGCATTAAAATCTCCCTTTTTAATCCAGTGTGTTCTGGAACCCCACAAATGGTAAACTAACTATTGTTGACCATAATTTACATAACTGCCCAAATTTTTTCCTGTAAGGGACAGAAATCATGAAACAAATGACCTTTTAATGTAAAGCAGAAAATATCATATATATATATATATATATATATATATATATATATATATATATAGTATGGTATAGTGCTAAATCGGGGTGTGTGAGCGTAAATAGTATATATATATATATATATATATATATAGCATATATATATATAATATATAATAATAATAATATATAATATATATATAATAGTATATATATATATATATATAATATATATATATATATATATATATATATATATAATCTAGAAAAAAATTTAGGTATTCTACAGTTTCATAGGTAATACGTATTTCATTGCTGACCTTGCAGCTCGTCAGACCCAAATAATACAACAATGATATATATATATATGACTATTTATGCTCTCACACTCTGATTGAGCACTCTGGAAGAATGATAGACTTTGAAAAACAGCATCTACTCTGGCATTTACGCATCGTTCATTCAGCAATGAATTAGAACACTCTCAGCTATTGGGCGTGTATAATGATAATATACACGCTAAAAAGTTTTCCTCATTCTACCGAGAGCCCGTAGCTCAGAGGTAGAATCGCCGACTGACACCAATTTGGGCGGGTTTCAATCCTGGGTAAAAGGTAATCGGCTGTCTAACATGACTGATGAGCTGCGAAACAGATATGTCTGCGGATGATTATATATAATTTTTTACTGTTCTATGTATAAAAAAAATAATATCTAACAAAAATTTTGGATTTGAATAAAATTTTTTATCATCAAAGTGATACCTCATTCCTTTCCTGCATTTTTGCATTTTGTCATTGTATTTTCGAGAAAAAAAAATCAGAAAATATCCGTTTTTGCATTGTCTTTACTTTTAACAAAAGCTTTTTTCTATCCTATGTAGGGAGCTGAAATTGTACAAACAATGAATAGCGACCCAGGAATTGCTATCAGTAAGTGTTCTTGATTTGTTTTCAAAATGAATAATTAAATTTCACTTTTTTCTAATGATTGATTTTTGAGGAAATGTTTGTTTGAATCTTTTTTTATGACATGAACTTTTCTTACTTTTATTTTTATTTAAATAATATCGGTCTTATTAGATGAAATTCATAAATAATGTCAGAATTTCAAAGCAGAAGAATATTCTTTTAAGTTGTTGTTTAATTAGAATATTTATTAACTAAATGCCATCATTATCAGTAAGCATATTACAAATTATTTTGTTAACAGCGGAATAAGTGGCAATCAGATGAAGCAAGATAAGGAGGCTATGGTATGTTTCCCAGATGATGTTTTCAAATTTTTTCAATATAATCATTGTTGTAAAAAAGCATACATTGGCGCACAACGATGAAATGCCAAATCTTTGAGGTTCATCAAGCTTGAGTTTTTTTTCCTTCAAATCAAATTTTTAACTTTCTAACTATTGTTCCATAGCCCCGAATCTGTTTCTTGGTTTGCAAACTTCTTTATAGTTACAGATTTGGGTATTTCCTTTTTGTAAAATGCCACTACCAGCAGCAACAGACAGTGATAGTATGCCTGCAGAAATGAATGTAGGTGTGGTTGCTATATCTGAAGGAACAGTACTAGTGGCTGTCATTGCAGGAGTGGATGCTGATGTGAATGCTATATCTGAATGAATGGTAAGAGTGGTTGGCTGCACTTGTACTGAGTCACTATGTTAATTTTGGCGGTTTTCCTATTTTCTTCTTCTCCTCTGCAGCTCTCTTCTTCTGTGATCCAATCAAAACATTACGTTTCACTTCAGCTGAAAGGGTTATTCACCTGGAAATATATATTTTAAATATTTAGTGTTTAGTCACACACCAGGATGTAGGCTATATTATATAATTGTGATTGCAAGAAGACCTAAATATTTGAACATTCTGCTTCCATAATGAACATGTACTTCCTTTAATTTTATGAATAGTAGTTATTTTATTACAAACTCTTTACTGTGTGTCGATTCAGAAAACTGTGGGACAATATCTAGATCTAGTTTAGTGGCATAGCTAGGGCGTCTGGCACTGATCTCACATCATCCATGTATAGCTCTACAAGACTACATGCAACACTTTTTCCAACTTGTGCAATTAAAAATGTTATCTATTCATATATTCACAAACAATAACTGGTAATTGGTACTGCATCATAAATTCATAATCTTAAACAACACTACATGCTTACTGTACCAGTGTTCAATGTTGTGATAGAATTTCACGTCCCATCACTACTAATCTACGCATAGCCCTATACCTGGTTTTATATACAATGTATAAATATATCCAATAATCATGTCAATGCCATTAATAGTACTACAGTAGGTCTAATGTTACTTCTTTTTTTCATATCTCTATTGATGTTTAAATCAAAATAAGTAGCTAGATGCAAAATCTCTAATTTTTAATAAGTGAAATTCTTCATTCAAATTGAATGAAGAAAGAAATTCTTTATTAGCAAACGACATTTTTAAACAACAGCAATTAAAAAATCACTTTTGTAAAAAGCAATATATGAAAAATAGTTTCTTTGTTGTCATTGTGACATGAACACCGAATTCGAAAATTATTTGTTTTAGTTAAGACAGCTGAATTGTTTTCATTTTGAAATAAACATTAAAGCTTAGAACCAGCCTATAAAGAAAGAGAGAGAGAGAGAGAGAGAGAGAGAGAGAGAGAGAGAGAAAGAAGGAGAGAGAGGGGGTGAGAAAGAGAGAGAAACAGAGACAGAGAGAAGAGGAAAGAAAAGGAGAATACAGAAATACTATCAACGCTAGGGTTTTATAACAATAAAGATAATTTATTTACAAAAGTAAAAATATAACTAAATTACAGTTAAACATTTAAGACAATATTGATTCAGTCAAGAGGAAATTTAAGAATGAAGTCAAACGAAAGAAAAATAAAAGATAGTATTGTGCCAAACTTTAAGTCAACAGTTGTCTCGGTCACAAATAGTAAAAGACAGAAATGAGATCTTTACCGGCGACTCTGTGTTATGACTGTGCGAAGACATTGGGAGTCAGGGTCAGTTCTCCAATCTTTTCCATGATAGCAAAATTGTCTGTAATTGAAGTGAACTAGCAAACCAGCCCTTCCGTTTATATAGGTGAGCAACCTCTTTGAAAAAAATCCTCGCCTTTTCTGCTGTCTTCTGGGTTAAAAGGAGACATTCTTTCAATTTCTGTTTTTATTCGAAAAACAACTCAAATAAAATGGATCTTTCTATTATGATATATATTTTCACCAATAGCAATACGCGTGGCTTGCAGTAATTTCTATTTTTAATGTTTCCTAAAAATGGGCTTCTGTAACACAAGTCACTTCGTATGCACAGATTAGCATGGGATCTCTATGCTCGTGAGGTTTCTGTGCAAGTGACCATCGGGTTCATGCTTTAAGACTGCTCACAGTAGCAAAGAGATATCAGAGAATTCTGGACAGAGATCAGTGGCACATAAAAATTGCAAGTGATGCAAGAACCCGACTATCTACAGAAAGAAAAGCATTTCATCAAATCACAGCCATATTCATTATTAGTGCCACTCAACCCATCAATTACTGCGTCTCAGATGGACAAGAAAACATTGTCATTGGATTAATGGAAGATGAATCGTGCTTCCAGTTTTTTTTCGAGCAGACGGTTGAATTCGTGTGTAGAGAAGATTACATATGGCTCTGGATCCAGCCTATCAGCACGGTGTTTTACAACAGCTGATGGTGGTTTTCACTTGGAGAGTGTTCTGCCTTGATGGGGTAAATAATGACAAAAGCCTTTTGCATTCATTTATATTCACATTGTTTCCCGGTGGCGATGATATATTCCAACAAGACAATAATAATAATAATAATAATAATAATAATAATAATAATAATAATAATAATAATAATAAACTGTCAAAATATAAAGACCTGGAAATTGAAATAGAAAAAATGTGGAAATTGAAAACAAGAGTTGTGCCAGTGATAGTAGGTGCACTTGGAATGATAAAAAATGGAACAAAACAACACATTGAAAGAATCCCTGGAAAGCCCAGCTTAAGAGATATACAAAAAATTGTCTTATTAAGTACAGCCCACACACTAAGGAAAACTTTATCTATGTAATGCTGGGGATGATAGGGAAGATAGAAAAACATGAAATGGAGTCATAACAACACGCCACGACCTGCCTTAGGTCTCCCCGCAGACTTGGTTGGTAGTGAGACCAAAGCAGAAATCGAAATATGATGAAAAAATGACATAATAATAATACAAAAGGTTACTCGCTTAAGAGACCATGAAACTGCTCCCAGAAACATGTTGTGATTGAAACTCCATTGTATGAGAAACTTCACTCGATGTCACTGTGGTTAAATAAACGAAACAAACCCTCGAATTAAACTGGTTAAATATACTCATGCAACAATTCCAACATGTCGCTTAATCACCGTTATTCAAACGAAAGGAAGAGCTATACTTTATTAGGTAGCTGTTTTTTTTTGTTTTTTGTTTTTGTTTTTTTTAATTTTTAGCTGTTTAATTTGTGTTCCCACTAAATACGTATTATGTACAGTTAATTACTTACATTTTATATTGTCATTTATTTCTCACAATTTTCAGGTTACACGGCTTTTGCTGGAGTGGATTTTAGTGGTACATTTTATGTAAATACGGAAGTCGATGATGATTATGCCGGATTTATATTTAGCTACCAAGATAGTTCTCATTTTTACGTTGTGATGTGGAAGAAAAATACTCAAACTTATTGGCATTCTACGCCTTTCCGGGCTGTAGCTGAACCAGGAATTCAGCTCAAGTTGGTGAATTCATCAACAGGTCCAGGTCAATATTTACGGAACGCTCTTTGGCACACAGGTGATACACATGACCAGGTAAAAATGCTTTTACATTCTTATATTCAAACATTTTGATTGCCGTTTGTTTTACAAAGTTTTACTAACCGAATTAACTTTAACAGTTCAACTTGGCAATTAGGAAACTTAAAATTTAACTAAAGTTCAGACTGCTGCAATAAATTCTTTCGCGAAATCAAATCACTTTGATTAACATATATAGAATGGTATATTAGATTAAGAGTGACATTTTTAGAGATACAAGTATGTTAGTATGTAAGGATTTCTTTTTTAATCCGGCATTATTCATTATTTCTATAAATATTATATTTAGTGAATACACGTGCTTGAGTAGACATCACATGAGTTTTAGTAAGACTGTCGATCTCTAGGCCGGTAGACAGTGATTTCATTGTTTATTTAAAAAAGAAAGTCTAACTACTCAAACACGTCTACCCAGCAATTATAACGTTTATAAAAGGAAGCAATATTCAAATGTCCTTTAAAATATTGTTGTGTACCCAGCTTACAATGAAATTACATATCAGATCATTGCAAAAGTTTGTGCCTGATATTTATTGTTAATATGAACGTAACTTTATACTAGCGTTTGTTTTGGTGCCAATTTCTGGTGTATTTTAAATAGAAACTTTGCATCGTTCAGTTACGAGTCAGACTTTGTTGAATATTGACGTTTTGTCCAACATTTGGATCGTGTTCTACTTCATCGGATGGTCAAAAAGTGGTTTGGTAGATTTCGTCAGGGTGATTTTAATTTAAACCTCGGGAGACCTTCCGACGCCGATGAAGACGTTCTGTCAGTCATCATGAAGAATAAACCGAAGAATTCGACGCAAAGATTGCTAAGAATTTAAAAATCGCAATCGCCTTTTGTTATTTGAAGAGGTTTGGATTAGTTTCCAAACTTGACACGTTCATAGACCTAATTGTCACAGACGATGAAAAACGGATTACGATAACGTTTGACACAAATGGAACTGGAAACAAACTTGTGAATGTACAGAACCCGTAGGTAAAGCGGGCTTGTATGCAATGAAGACGTCACTGTCCGTTTACTTGAATTGCAGAGGAATAATTCACTTCTTCCAGCAAGTAAAACAGTAACTATAAGAAGTATTGCGGTCAACTCATCAGTCTCAATGTGGCTATTCAAGAAAAACGGCCGATTCTGACAATTGAAAAAGTGTCATTTTCCACCACGACAACGCAAGATCACATGTTGCAAAACTGACCTTACAGAATCTTAAAGAGTTGAAATGGGAAACCCTCCAGCTCTCACTGTATTCTCCTTACTTGACTCCTTCGGACTGTCTTTTCTTCCAGTCTCTACAGAACAATTTAAATGACAGAAATATTGACTGTAAAATCAGTTAAAAACTACCCCATAACCTTCTTCCAACAACAATAAAAAATTACGAAGTTTCTATGAAAATGGCATCAACATGCTTGTAGAAAGATTGTTGACAGTTGTTAATAACAATGGAGACTATGTAGATGGATAATACATTTTTTTTTTTTGTGAGTGTGTAAAATTTTATTTTTTATTTTCTAATCGAGCACGGGCTTTTGCAATGATATAATATTTCCATATGAGTAATATTAACTTGCAGACATGCGCACACACGCTCGTGTATGCAGCTGGAACGGGATTAATAAGAGAGTGTGACTCGATTCAACAATTATGAATGTGGATTCTGCCGCTTTTCTAGTTCATTGAATATGTCGTTTTACACATACACATGTGCACACACACAAACATATATATATATATATATATATATATATATATATATATATATATATATATATTATATATCGAGAGAGAGCGAGAGAGAGAGAGAGAGAGAGAGTGATGAGTTGTAATTATGCTTATTGCCAAGATTTTTGTTGTTTTTTTCAGTGGTTGGCTGATATTTTGGCGAGCAGGTTTTTTGTCGTGAAGTGCTCGATATCGAGAAATAGAGATAGAGCATTGATAGGATTAATTAAATAAGTTTGTCACTTAATTGAGCAGAGTCATGCCGACTTCGACACTACAAACAACGGGCTCGATGTAGGTATATAAAATATACACAAAATACAGGTGCGTGGTGGTCCAGTGGATATCGGCTCGGAACGAGAATTCCAGTTGAATTCATTGCATTCACTTACGTGCAAGTACCCTTGGGAAAGGTATTAATCCGTCTCTTCCTTCCAGTTATGGGTTAAATAAAAGGACAGATTGGGTTCTATAGCATTGGCAGGCAACCAGTCTACGGCAGAAAGCAATGGCAACCTACTGTGGGATAATCTTCTGCCCAGTCAGTCATGTCTCTTTCGAGACATGATCGCCCAAGCGTGTTTCACGTATGGCATTTAACTGACTGACAGGGCAAATATTTGTACAAGGTGTCCTCCAAAAAATTGGCTTAACTTAAAATGTAAATATCTGAGTAACTACATGTACCAGGCAAACAAAATTAGGTTTCATGATTTATTTATGAAAATTCGAACAAGATATTCAAAGAGATATAAATTTTATAACCGATTTCACAAAGCTTCGCAAATGTTCAATATGTGCACCACATTTAACACGACACACGTCAAGTCGGTAGTCCAATTCCTGCCAAACACGCAGTAGTATATCTTGCGTAAATTTCTCCATCACCTCAGTGATTCTCTGCTTAAGCTTCTCTAGGCTTATAGGAAGTGTGAGGTATATAGACCTGTTCTGTCACATAGCCACAGAGAAAAAAAAATCCAAGGTGTCGTCAGGTGAACGTGGTAGCCATTTCAACAACACATTGTCATTATCACTGGCACACCCGATCCATCTTTTTTTTTTAATCGTATCACCCCGAGCAAGGCGGTAACGCCACTGATGTGCAGGGGGCTACGTAATATTGAAAAGATTGGAAAAGAGAAAACCGGAAACCACATCCTAAACAGGGAACAAGGGATGAGCCTCTTTACCTGTTCAATAGACGTGGGTGGAGTGTGAACCGGGCGATAGATAGATCTATCTACACCAATTGAAAAAAAAAAAAAAAAACAAAGTGAGAAGATTGGTAAAGAGAAAGCCGGAAACCACATCCTAAACAGGGAAACAAGGGATGAGCCTCTTAACCTGTTCAATCTTCATGGAAGATTTTTTATTGAGATAAGTCCGCACAGTCAGCTTAGTTTCTACACATTTGAGCGATAATTTGCTGTGTTATGATGTTAATTTAGGGGGGATACCCAGTATATAAAAAAAGAATAGAATTTACTAAATGTTACTGTTACCCATAACTAAAAGTTTCATGTGAACTTGTACAGTAGGTCAATGTTATAGTTACACAACCATCAAGCAGAGAAAGAGGCAATAAATAAGACATTCATAGATAGATAGATAGATAGATAGATAGATAGATAGATAGATAGATAGATATTGTTTTATTTTACTTCATTGGTCAACATAAGATTCATTGCGAAACGTTCATTTTACATTTATTTGTATATTTTATAAAATACATGAAAAAGTTTCTTTTTTCTCTTAGGTACGTCTTTTATGGAAAGATCCACGAAACGAGGGTTGGAAAGAAAGGAAGGCTTACAGATGGGAATTAATTCACAGACCGTATAAAGGTTTGATAAGGTAATGATGTTTTTTATTATCCTTGATAATGCCCGACTGAAATGCAGCCGACCAATGACAGTAACGTTTTCTCTTCTTATTTACTCTTGAAACATATTCGTTGCTGAAGAGTTCGTTTTATTGTGACTGATAGAAAAAGCAAACTTGTTGTTATAAAGGCTAATGGATTTTGAATTTAGATTATCTCTCAGTTTTCTCACGTTTTACTTCTTGGGAAAATGTATAAATCTGTACACATCCATTTCCGTAATCTGTTATGTCACTTGTCCAAAAATTATCATCATCAGAACATTTTATCACCATCTTGATTATTTGGTATTTATTTTCAACATTGATTTAAGTGTTATTAAATTAATTTTGCTGGTAGATTCTGAATTAATTAGTAATTAAGCTGGATTAACTTTGAGTTATTTTGCATATTACCCTTTCAATTTTTCTAAAATCATTGTGTGTGTGTGTGTGTGTGTGTGTGTGTGTGTGTGTGTGTGTGTGTGTGTGTGTGTGTGTGTGTTAATGAAAATATACATCTTGGCAAATATTTTTCTCTTTTACAAGGTACCACCAAAATGGATGCATTTTTTCCTAAATGAAAGCAAAAAATTGCTACCCACTTTTTAAAAAATTGCAAAAGTCAATGAATTATCCAATTAAACGAAAGTTTCAGTAATTCAATTAATGAATTAATTGTATATAAATAAGTATAATAATTCTATTAGAAAACCTTGACAAAATATTGCTTTTTGTAACCCCCCTACACACACACACTTTCGATATCTCACGTGTATGTTTTTATTTGGTGGGGGAGGGATATTTGCAAAATCATTTTATAGTTATATAAGAAACAACCCTGTAGATAGTATTTCGGTACAAAGTTTCTGCAATATTAAGTGTGAACATGCTGAAAATTTGTCCCAAAACTTACCAAAAATAATGTATTAAAACTCATTGGACAGGAAAAAGTATATTTAATTTTTTTAAAATTGACTTATAGTTTTGCAATGCAATTTTGAAATTCATTTCGTTGGTATTCGTAGCAAAATTTTAGTATTATTATTTTCATCATCATTATATTTCGATATTTGCTATAGTCACACTATCTACCAAGTCTTCAGAAAGACCGAATTTTGTTTTTCTAACTCCAATAACATCAATAGCGTTACATGAACAAAATTCTTCTTGACGTATGGGTTGTACTTACCAAGACATTTTTTGTATTTCTCTTAAGCTTGAATTTCCAGGGATTTTTTTCAATGTGTTCTTGCGTCCTTTTTTATCATTCCAAGCACACCTACTATCACTGTCATTATTCTTGTTTTCATTTTCCACATTTCATTTTATTTTGATTTTCAGGTCTTTATACTTCAATATTTTTTCAAATTCCTTGGTTGCTATGTTACAGTCTACTGGGCAAGCAATATCAATTTGTAGACAGCAATTATACTCGATCTATTTGCTTCAATCTTCCTGTCTGTGAAGATGGTGTATTTCCAAAGAATTGTAACGTTTTCTATTTCTGTAACTGGTGTTGGGTGATGCTCATACCAGTATTTGTTGACTTTTTTTCCCAAAGTGTTTGTACATGTCCAGTATAATTATTGCCCCACTCTCTCGTGACGATTTTTATATTCATTTAACGCAAGTAAAGAACATCCTGAGGTTAGGTGGTGTATAGTTTCCTGATATTTGTCACAGAACCTGCATTTTTGATCCACACTATTATGTATGATATTTGTCTGAAAGGTCCTAGTGAAAAAACTTTGGTCTTGTGCTGCGCAAATAATGCCTTCCGTTTCATCCTTTAATCTAAATGCTCATAACCATCGATGAGTATTAACTTCAACATCGGCTTTATTAGCACGTTCTGGACATTGGCCGTGCAGAGGTTTGTCTTGTCAGCGTTGTTTCATCTATTCAGGAGCTATATCTTTTGCTTTCATTTTAATATTCTTGGCTGCAACAGTTGGTTCTTGGGTTCGGTTTTGGTTTTCTAAAGAATCTACCAAATGTAAATCTTGTTTGTATTTACAATCTTCTTTCATGGTGGAATTTCTCTTTCTGTTTTCTTGTCGTTTGACTAATTGTATCCTCCATTTCTTTGTTGTTTCCATGTATGTAAGTAAGTCAATATTTGCTGTCTTGTATGGCAATTCTAGACATTTTCCACCTTCTTTACAGGGTATGTATAGATGGTCTGCATCAGCTTTTGGATGAAGACTATTATGCTTAGAAGAAAGCTTTCATGCTTTAGAATTCATTCGTCTGATGTCATTTAGAGTCCAGTTCCAGATGTTGAAGCTGTATTGAACCACCGGGATGGCAAGGTTTTAATGATCATAATTCTGTTTTGAGAATTTTAATTCAGTTTTTAATATCAGTCGTAGCCTTCTATAGTACTCTTTACGCACTACTTCTTTCATTTTTATGGTGAATTTCGTCACCCTCATTTACATTAGTATTATGTTATTTTTCATCATATTTCGATTTCTGCTATGGTCGCACTATCAACCAAGTCTGCGGGAAGACCTACGGCAGGTCGTGGCGTGTTGTTATGGCTCCATTTCATATTTTTCTACCTCTCCTAACATCCCTAACGTTACATAGACAAAGTTCTCCTTAGTGTGTGGGCTGTACATAATAAGACAATTTTTTGTATATCTCTTAAGCTGTGGTTTCCAGGGATTCTTTCAATGTGTTGTTTTGTTCCATTTTTTATCATTCCAAGTGCACCTACTATCATTGGTATGATACTTGTTTTCAATTTCCACATTTTTCTATTTCAATTTCCAGGTCTTCATATTTTGACAGTTTTTCGAATTCCTTGGTTGCTATGTTACAATCCGCTGGACAAGCCATATCAATTAATAGACAAGTTTTTTCTTTCTGGTTTTTAACAATAATGTCCGGCCTATTTGCTTCAATTTTTCTGTCTGTGCAGATGGTGTAATCCCATAGAACGGTGGCATCTTCTATTTCTGTAACCGGTGCTGGGTGATGTTCATACCAGTGTTCGTTTACAGATTTTCCATAGTGTTTGCACATTGTCAAATGTAAATATTGCCTCACTCTATCGTGACGACTTTTATATTCATTTGGGGCAAGTACAGAACAACCTGAGATTAGATGGTTTATTGGTGTTTATCACAGAACCTGCATTTTGGATTCACATTATTATGTATAATATTTGCCTGAAGGTTTCTAGTGAAAAGACTTTGGTCTTGCGCTTCAAGAATAAAGCCTTCAGTCTCAGACTTTAATCCAGACGCACATAACCATTGATAAGTATTAACTTTATCAACATTGGATTTATTGACAGGTTCTGGATATTGGCCATGCAGCAGTTTGTCTTGCCAGCGTTGTTTCATCTGTTCATCTGTTGTTCATCTTTGGCTTTCATTTTCATATTGTTTGCCGCAATAGTTGTTTCTTGGCATCTGTTTTGCTTTTCTTCAGAATCTACTAAATGTAAATCTTGTTTGTATTTACTGCCTTCTTTTATTATTGAATATTTTTTCTTTCTGTTTTCATGTTGTTTAACTAATTGTATCATCCATTCCTTTGTTGTTTCTATGTATGTTAGTAAGCCAATAGTTGTTGTCTTATATGACAATTCTAGCTGAATAAGACCTCTTCCACCTTCTTTACGGGGCATGTATAGACGATCTACATCAACCTTTGGATGATGCATCTTATGCTTAGAAAGAAGCTTTCTTGTTTTAGAATCCATTCGTCTGATGTCGTTTAGAGCCCAGTTTAAGATGTTGAAACTATATTGGACAACTGGGATTGCAAGGCTATTAATGGCCATAATTCTGTTCTGAGAATTCAATCAGTTTTTAATATCAGTCGTAGCCTTCTATAGTACTCTTTACGCACTACTTCTTTCATTTTTTATGCTGAATTTTTTCACTCTCATTTACACCTTCTGGCTTTAATTCTTTCATTGTTACAGCAGTGTCTAAGCTAATTGAGGATGTTTGTTGTAGTGATCCAAAAAGGAAATAATTCTGAATGATCTTCTTTGACTAAAGGGAATCAAAATGAAAGCAATCAAGTAACACTATCAATTCAATAACTCTTCGTCATTTTTTCTCATATTTTTCGTGATAATTTCATTATGTTAATAACTTAGTAAATTCAGAATAATTAAAAAGATCTCATTGAATGCAATTAAACATTCTATGACAATAAATAAGAATTCAATCAATTACATTCAAAAGTATCATTTCACTAGTTTTTAATTAGTTTATTTTAATACTTCTAAAGCAATATAAAAATATAATTATTGATTATAAAATAATAATAAAATAAAAATTTATATACATAAGCTATTGGTTATATAAAGTTAAAATAACTTATTTTTAAACAAAGAATTCCAACTTATGATGTCCCGTATGTTTTTAATTTTAAAAAGTTTTCAAGAGTCAGCAATACCATTAGAAAACTATTGTTATTCTATTGCCTTCATAACAGCTTACAGGCTACCGTGTGTAAATAAACATTATTTTCATGATGTTTTAAGCAAAAAGTAAGCATTACTTTTACAAAATCCAGTTAATTGATACTTAAATTAATTAATTTACTTTGAAGCACACCCCTATGACAAATATTGGATTATAAAAGATTTTTTAAATTTGTTGTTAGTCTATAAGGGAGGTCCGATGATTCAATGAGTGACAAGTGAACGTGCTGATGTTCTAAAAATGTCTAAAAACTTTAGATGTTTTTTTTTTCATACGGACTAGCTTTAGGCTATTGTTTTTCAAATGAAACCAAATGTTAACTTCAAAGAAGACATTTAAATTAAACTGTATTTTTCGTTTGTATTTTATTTTATTTATTTTATTTTTTTTTAGTTTGTTTTATTTTGTTTATAAAGTCCGCGGCGGTACTTATCTTTTATTTACGATAACATTTTCTATAAAGAAGAAACTAGGCTCATTATTGAGTGCGGTTTGTAGATTGAAGATCTATTTTGAAATGATAACATATCTTACCGTTGGTAACAAATTACATATTTTTTTTTTATTTTGTACTATGTTAAATTTTATTATACAAGTCAACGATTTCACAATAAAAGTATTAACCAAACAATGTTGGTAGATTTTCAAGATGGTGTTTATATTTAACGAGTTTCACCTTTTAGGCTTTAATCTATCCTTACTAAAAAAGAAATAAAAATAAGGAAAATCTCTTTTGGGGATGTCATAAGCAAGTTAAGCACGACGTGCATTATTATTAATAAATAAATTCAAAATATATAGGCTATAAAAACATACATTTGATTGACACAGTATCTTATATACCTGAACAAATTATTTTACTATTCTTACTAGAATATATAAAATAAGATGAATTAACTTGAAGAAAAAATAGCATGAAAAATTGTCTTGTTTTAAGTGGGTTGTCAGTGTCATTATCTCTGATCTCTACCGATATATTTAGATCAAAAACATCCTTTTATTCTAACTGCGGTGATCTTTAGATAACCAGACTTGCTATTATATGACGTTTGAAAGACATGTTTTCGTTGAATGACTCATGTTTGTCTGGACAGAGTAAATTTTCAAACAATTCTTTAATTGAAAAATTTAGAAATTGAGAACTTGTGTTATACGAAGAAAAAGCTATAGAGTATTTTTGATTGCTATAAATTGAAATTTTTCAGTATGGAAATTTATGGAAAAATAATAAAGTAAATGTTTTCATATTTCAGAATTCTATTCTTCGAGGAAACTGAACTAATTGCGGATTCAGGAAATATCTATGACTTTACATTGAAAGGTGGACGTTTAGGAGTGTTTTGTTTCTCTCAAGAAATGGTCATTTGGTCAGATCTTGTCTACAGATGCAATGGTAAGTTATAGCAAAAATGAACATACACAGTAAGGTTAAATATGACGATGGTAATTAACTGTTTAAATCAGTCAGTGTCCAACAAAACAAAATCACAAACTTCTCGTTTCTCATTCGTTTTTAGCTTCAGATTTATTTAAAATATGTTTTTTTTTTTACATTTAATGTTAACTCTAAGTTTATACGTTTAATATTGAAATATGTCGGTATTTAGTATATTAAAAGTAGAACATTTGCAACTTAATATTCTAAGGAAAATATTCCATTTTATCCAATATTAAAGATAAGAATTAAAGCAGTTAATTTCCAGTCATTGTATTGACAAGCTAGCTTTTTTAAAATTACTTGTTAATTATGAAATAATTTTCTTTATTTTTTATTAAACTGTTAAAAAGTTATTTTGATATATAAATGTAATTTATATTAATTTGGACGTATTTAATAATTTATATTATGAAAATTTGATTATGAAAAACAAGAAGATTTACTCGGACACGTATTTACGCCATCTCTGTCGAATTAGTTTCCTTATATATATATATATATATATATATATATATATATAGTGCGATGGGGAAATTGTCGCCATTTTATATTTTTAATCTTGCGCATACACATTGTTTTTAATTTTGTTGACTGCCCAAAAGTAGTAGGGTCAGTTGAGAATCTACTGTAACAAAAAAAAAAGCATCATGATGCAATTCACTCTAACAAAAATTTGAAAACGGTATGCTCCACTACGAACATTTCAGAGTGCTTGGGATGTCGATCAGAGGAAAGGTTTAGATTAGTCTAATTGTGATTACGAAAGGGAAACCGCTCGGAAAACTCACTCTATTTATTCTGATAAGAAAAGAACTCCCAAACTTTGTTGATCAGGGCCTCAGATGATGGTGTTATGCCTCCATTAATCTTTCCACAGGGCCTCACTCAACACAGAGAACTACACCAAGTGCCTTGAGTAGGTAGTACTGCCCTGGGTCAAGAGGGTGGCTGCTGGAAGACCCCATGTCTGGCAACTGGACTCTGCACCATGCACCATGCTACACCAGCAGGAGAACTTAGTCCTAGCTGTCAGATAATTTCTGCGAACACATCACCCTTTACATTTAATCATCTAAATCGCCAGACTGCAACTCCTTCGATTATTATATGCGGTGCACAGTTGAGCGAGAGACCAACAAAACTCCTTGTAACACCAAAGATGGACTGAAGGCAAGGATTATGGCAGCATTCACCAACTTAAACAAGGAGATCATCCAGAAGAGAGGCAGGAGATTCTGAAGTCGACTGGAGGTTTTGGTTGAAGCCAATATCGATTTTATTAAATAAATTTATTCTTTAATATTTTAAAATATTTTTGTGTAATTTTGATAAATGTACCTGCTAAAATAAGATGTCAGAATTATTTTCATTTTTCATAACTTTGACGACAATTTAGCCATCGCACCCTTTATCTCTCTCTCTCTCTCTCTCTCTCTCTCTCTCTCTCTCTCTCTGTGTATATATATATATAGATAGATAGATGTAGATATATATATATATATATATATACACACACAACTATCATACAAAGCACACTGCTCATAAAGAGTACCGGAAAATGTCTGAACGACATTAGGTTCAGAGGTGATATTCAAATTCCCATTAAGTTTTCGGAGTACCGTTTATATCATTGAGTTTAATCGAATTTAGAAAGCGATAGGTTTACTTGATATATTAATGTTCACAAATTCGTCAACAAACTACCTTATAGTTTTCTCACGCCAATCATTTTTATATCTTAGTTTGTAGTTTCTATCGCGCACTTGATTAAATAATATTGATTTATATTTGACAATGTGAAAAATCATCAGTATTAACAAATTTTATTTTATATCTTTCTTTAGATTATATCCCACCGGGATTATTGGAAGAAGAAGATTACGGGTACGGTCAATGAAGATCCTTAAGCCTGTAATTTATGAAACTAATTGGTTTCAGTGAGTCCCAAAGTAGAGGTTGATGTCCAATTATTGCAATAATGAGTACAACGTTACTTCTCTTCAGTTCAACATCTTTAGTCAGATGTTAACAGAATTAAAAAATTAATTTAAAATATTAACTGAATTATTGAAAGGCACAGAGTTTGTTTTTTCTGAAAATGGCTGAAAAATCTCATGCATAAAATAAAGATATTATCATGTTTTTTTTTTTTCGAAAGGCATAAGTGAGCCAATAACCATTCGTAATTAGATTTTCATTCATGTTTTATCATATTGAAGCATCAAGAGGGATCAGAAATGTTTTCAATATTCAGAGATTAATCGTTATAATACTTTATTTTTTTACTGCACAAATTGAAATGTCTTCACTTGCAAAATTGAAATTCTTTTTGACATTAAAAATGTTAATAAAAATTCTTTTGTTTTAATTTGCTTTTAATTCTCCTATTTTTATGAAAAAATAAAAACATTCAGGTTAAGATCTTTCATCAAATTATTATAATTTGCCTTGAAATTCTGCAATTCATAATAATTCTATGATAAATTTGGTTTGCATCATCTAAGATCCATATACCATTAAATACAAACATCCTATTATATGAACACAAAGACCTTTTCTTGTGTATAAATTATAATAAAAATAAATAAAACCCCAGTAATTGGTATTTGGAAGACTTCCTTGAAAAAGCTACTCTTCTAGTTATAATTAAAAAATATGCTTTTTATCTTACTTCTAAAAGGAATAACGAAAGAAGCAGTCAAACGGGAAGTAATTTGGAAGTTCAGACGAAGTACTTCAGTTAGTTTATTACATAGAAGTCAGACTAGTGAGGTTTTGTTGTGATTTATAAAACTTGACACTGAACAGTTAATGTCGAAATGAGTTTTGTTTTGAGGTTCCTAACCCCCCCCCCCCCAAAAAAAAAACAGAATTTATTTAAATTATAACTACCGTTAAATGAAGGTGTAGTTTTAATGAATGACTTTAGCATAATTTTAATATTAGTTTTTAATCTAAGATGCCCCAAAATAATCAGGAAAATAATTTTATCTTTTTTATGGAAAATAATTGTTTTTTAATTATCCCTGAGGTTTATTAAGAATTCGACTTTTTTTTTACAATAATTTATGTCAGTGTTGTCTAAAAACACTTTTTATTGTTGTTGCCATTATTCATTGGCGTTATAAGAATTATCAGAATCTTGACCAAAGCATCGGTGCTAAGTTAAAAAGTCCAAAATCAAAAATGGCCAGAGACAAAAAGGTTCAAAAATAAAAAGGGCCAAGGACAAAAAAGTGTCGCTAATTAATATGTCAAACTTAAGTTTACTTACAGTAAGCATTTTTTGAGAGAGGAGAAACAAATTTAATTGGATGTTGATAAGATGTTTATGGCCCCAAATCATTTATTGTTGGGGAATAAAGCTACAGATCTTATTATTAATTGAAACCATTTTGTGGGTGCGGTGAGGCCATAAAACAAAGTGAGAAATTTTTCTTCAAACATCCTTTGAATTTTATCTTTAAAAATATGTATATTATAGTGGGTTGCTTATCTATTATTTTTCTAGCTGTAGTGGAATTCCGTTCTAGTGAAGGGTAGCTGTATATTGTTGCAGGTTAACGGAATTTGGCCTTGTGGTAGATAGCCCACTATAAGTCATAAAATGATTATAAAATCAAGAAAATCAATTTGAGTTGAAAATAACATTTATATACATACATGTCAATTAATGTTTTTACAATTAAAGTAATACTTGAATATAGTTCCAACGGAGGTTAAATGTTCATGGCGAATAAAATGCTGAAAGAGATTAAATGCTTAGGAATTTGGGAGCGTCGTGAGTAAGGAATGTCTATGATGTAGTCGCTCCTTAGGTCAGTAGGTACTTTTGAGACAATGGAGAAGGTAAAGAGGTAAGGGAGGCGAACATAATAAGCCACTTGACTTCGGTCAAGGGAGATACTAATTACATTCGTCTCTCTGGGTCTCTGCGTCAGTCTGTCTGTTGGGTGCTTTCTGTCTCGGCTTTTTATATCTGCTTTTTGGATCAAAAGCAGCTCGTTTGGGATTTCACACTTGAATTTGATTCTAGGCTGATAAATAAAATTCGCGTAGGCTCGCGAAATGAAAATTTGATATTTGATTAATTGTTATTTTTCAACCGGAACACTGCGCGAATCCACCTGCGCAGAGACGACTTTTGTTCATTTGCTTTTTGGTCGGTATAGAGCAAACATCCAGTCCCTCGCTTTTGCTCGGTATCACCACAATATAAAATGAGATTTGTAGTAGCCATATGAATTTTTTGTGACTCATTCATGCAATTGAAAATTCTTTAAATGTTAAAAATACAAATTTGAGCGTATTTTTTATCAAAAATATATAGAAGAAAAATTTTTATCACAGTTTTGTACATTTTCATGATTTGGAATTTTCCCTGTGCATGTATTGAAAAAATAAGTGCATAACATTGATAAATTACTTTTAATTCTACTTAAATTAAAAAAAAAACAAAAACAAGGTTTCATCAATGATTTAAATTCTCCGCCACAAACTAAACAATAAAAGTACCAACTGGCGGAGGAGGATACATCTTGCATCTGCAAATTAAGTCAACAGTTGAATAAAAGGGACAAGACAAACCTTTAATATAAATAAAGCGAAAAACAAATGAATAAATAAAACAAAAAACAAATGAATGCATACCAGTTTATTTTTACATTTTCAATTCAGAATCATTAGAGAACATGTTATTAGATGATATCTTGGAAAAAACACTAAGCATTTTAACCGAATTGTAAATATTTAAAAACATCAAAAATAAATTTATTTAGATTGAAACCACATTCACAAACGAATACACAGATATTTTCTATCATTTTCTTTCGGTAATGGAATTGCTAATCCTATTGAAAACCCGATTTTAGTTATAAAGTAGGTTTCAATAGTAAAAGTCGAACTACTTTATGTTAATTTCTATTGACTATCTATATCTAGACTTCAAAAGTAAATAACAGTTTGCCGCCCCCATCATATATACTATCATATAGGATTTGACTATGTCAAGGTTTTTATTTTAGGAGTGAAACTTCTTTTGTTTCTGTCGGGAGATGTATGACACACATAAACGTACACACTATATATATATATATATATATATATATATATATATATATATATTGGAGTGAGCATGTGCATAGAGATTCATTTCCCGATGTATTAGTGCGAAATTAATCCCCGTGCCTCTTCTACAAGTACTTTCATGGCTTCTGCTCCGGTGAATTTAGATCACTGGTGCCGCCTAAGCACGAATTTACACGAGATACTAGATTAGCAACTGGGTCCCACCCTTTTACAGTTAAATAGATAAGATGTAACCGTAATTTCTACTCCAACAGCTTCTTTTCTCGCGCTTCCCGCCTGTGGAATTCCCTTCCACAAGTCTGCTTTCCCGACAGCTACAATCTCCAGGTGTTTAAATGTAGGGTCAATAGACACTCCTATCACACTAACTTCCAATTATTCTCAGAACACTTTCATCTACCCAACCCTCATTCTCTGTATCCTTACCCGCCTATCACCCTCCCTCTGACATTTCCTATATTTAACCATTCTCGGTATCCTTATCCGCCTATCACCCACCCTCTGACATTTCCTATATTTAACCATCCTTCCTCCACTCTATGTAGCCCCCTGCGCAGTAGTGGCAGTGAAATGCCTTGCTCGGGGTGAAACGCTTATATAAAAAACCAAAATAATAATAATAATAATAATTTAGCCGGAATTTGAATTTGGTTAACCGTTTCTGTTTTCCATGCAACTACAAAATGACACGTAGAAATGTTATTTCTTAGCAGGAGTTCACAGAAATACTTTTCTGTCTCTACTTTTTTAGCGTTTCGTCTCACAAGAAATAAATCGTTTGTTAGCGCTGTTCTGAAGGACACAGGAAAAAGATTTCCAGAACGTTTTATTTGTAAAATTGGTGGTAACAACCGATGTAATTTTAAATTATCAGCACAATAACTGATCTTTTTTTAATCATTTTTCACTCTAATCAAGGCAATAAAAGCCACTGAGATGCAAAGGGTTACTGAGAGTAAAAGAAAAAGAGAGAACAATAAAAGAATAGGGTTGAAGGAAAGATGATAATGAAGACTGTCGTTGCATTTAAATCTTTGAAGATCGTAGTTGACAGGAAAGCGGGCATCCGGAAGAGAATTCCATAAGCGAGACATGCATAAAAATATATTAGCATAAACTTTACGGTTACAACTAGCAATTTCAAAGGAGAAGTTTTTCTTAAACTATTCATGATATGTAAAACATGTTCTTTCCATAATTAACGGCTTAACCGAAAAATCGATTTTAAATGCAAAAATATGTAAATGTACATAACTTAATGCTGTCTAATATATTTAATAATGGTTCCGCAATCAATCTTTTCAATGAATAGGTATGTTATTGAGGCCAGTAAATTCTTTAATTCCTTACTATGTATTTTGTTAGAGATTCATATTTGATTGATTTTTATGCCGAAAAAATTATATATATATATATATATATATACATATATATATATATATATATATATATATATATATATGTTGTTAAATTGTTTATCCGTTTATTAAATTAGAAAACGTGAATTGATGTGACATTAAATTTTGTGTTTGCCTGAAGTACTTCATAATGGAAGGAACAAAATTAAGAAACACATCGTGATGATGATGACGATGATAATAACAATAATAGCAATAGCAACAACTGACATGGCTGAAGACTAGATTACTCTAAACCTAATATGAACAATTTAGCCATTATATAATTAAATTCTTTTCATGAAACTCTAAAAACTCTAAAATTCTTAAAAGGAAACGTCATAATCATAAACTGCCATCAAAATTTTAGTTTAATTTCAATTTACTATTGTATTCTTTTTTATTGTAGCACAATGTAATTAATTAAATTTTGTAGCACAAACAACAAAAGCAACAACAACAACAACAACAACAATAATATAACGTAATAGTAATACTATAGTAATATAACGTAATTGTTATACTATTAGTAGTACTTGATTTGTATTTTCATACTTTATTTCTTCACAAACAATGCACTTTTTTAGTGACACTAAATAGGTACCGCCATAGATTCTCTAAAAAGTAGCGTACCATGATGAAAAATGTTCCAAACTTAATAAAAACAAAGATTTATAGTAAAAATCTTTATGTTACTATTAAGAAGAAAAATCAAAGGATTTTTAAGTGAAAATTATTTATTTTTAATCCTTTTTAGAACCATCGAAACTTTGGTTAAAAATAATTTCCCCGGTATCGACGTTGTAGCATAAATCTTGTCCTAGTCAGTCATGTCTCTTTCGAGACATGATCACCCAAAATGTGTATCACGTGTAACTGACTGACTAACCTCCAAAGGAAAGCGATAACTAAGGTTTAAAAAGTATTTTCAAAAGTAAAAAAATATTTCCTGACGCTTTTATTTTAGTTTTAATTTCAAGCACATATATTAAATTTTCAATGAGCAAAATACGTTACTGTATTTCAAACTGAATTTAAATTGATTGAAATGATTTTTTATTATCCATAAAAACGCTAAAATCGTCGATATTGACAAATCTGTCTACACAACGTAATTATCTTAAAATTATCTTTCAAAATAATCTTTCTGAAATTTTATTTGAGTAAGCTGATTTTAATAAATCTTATTTCAAATAAATATTACTTAGTTTTGATTTAAAATATCGCAGAAAAGTATTTTAACATGGAGGTGCTGATAACTTTATTGCTAGACTTATGCTTGGGAATTTTTTGTAATGTGGACATAACAGTAACAATTACTTGTATATAACGTAAACGCTTTTTAATTTATTTTAACTACACAGTAATTTTAAAATTTAAAAAAATATCTTAAACAATCTAATATTGTAATTAATTTTAGGTACTTTGGCTTTTTTAAATCTTGGGGTCTTTGAATTGTACTGAGCTTTTCCATTTATGACCGCTACAAATTAATACAGGATTTTAAAATATTTATAAACTATTCTAATTTAAATAAAGAAAAAAAAATGCTTATAAAAATTCAAAATGTTCTTTTATTTTAGGATTCATAGCAGATTTCCTGTAATAGTGGGTCCTGATTTCCTCAAAAAATAAAAAAAAATAAAAAATCAAGATTTAAATTCTTCACGGACTTGTTCTTATAATTAAGTGCTGCAAAAAAAATTTCTCAAAATTTCATAAAATTAAATAATAATATTTTTACAAAGATTTTCTAAAAAAAAAAAGAATCGTTTAAAAATATTTAATTCCATTCTGAATAAATCCTGAAAGTTTCATTGAATCTAACAATTATCTGATTTTTATAAGAATTTTCAAATCAGTGTGTTTTGCGCCGCAAAAAGACGCTGTAATTTTCTTCCATATTTTATGAGAGGTTGTCATTACTTTTCTGCAATCTGTTCTGCTATTCAATCCATAGCTGGAGAGAGAAGAGATAGATTAATACTTTTCACATTGAGCGTAAGTGAATGAAACAAATTCGAGTGAAATTCGAACTCGGCTCTCCGATATCCATTATTGCATTATTGGAGATACCTACGCCACGACCACGGTGGCCGTGCCTACGCTAAATACAGTCAGTTTCTCTCAGTTTACCTGCTACTAAATTCACAAGACGTGCCTCAACACACAAACAGCAAGCAGCAAAAATCATACGGGCTCTTCAATCTGATAATTGGGTCTGAGTTCACAAAATACTCAGCAGAATACGTTCTCCATAACCTGATGACCTTGATGCGACCTCATTAATTGATAAATCCGACGCCAGAGAACTTAACATCTCCCATAAAATGGTGACCCCCAAAAAATAGGTGACAACCTTCAGCCATCAAACTACTCATAAATACATTTATAACATTCAACCATTAAGTACAAAGAAATTATTTTTAATTTTATGAGATGACAAGGCTTCTTCGCTTAGTTTTTTATTTTTTTATTATTTCTGGTGTTTTTATTATACAGTCATATTTACATATTTAGTGATTTGAGAAAATATATCACTGCAGGCTACATTTTGCGATGTAAGATGTAAATGTATTTCCTTTTTATTGTCAAACTGACGGCAGTTTGACATTTCTGCAAAAAGTGCTCCAGCCAGTTAAATAGAGATGATTAAATCACTTAATTCGTATTCAACTTGAGTGTTGCGCAACTTAATATTAACATTTAGTGGCTTTTTATTTTAATGTACTCCTTCTAAACAATCTCTCTACTTCTTGCCATTGTTAGAATATATTAGAGTATATGTTCAAATGATTATTCATTCCTAGCACTTTAAATCACTTTTCAAAGGAATTTGGTTGTGCTAGTGTAATTGGTGTGTTGCTAAGACGTAGACACATTTTTTAATTACCGAAAACGGCCAATAGATTACGTCCAAGGTAATATTGTTAAAGGTGTTTTTTGTGTGTTCGATTTTGATTATGAGTGCTTCTGTTATTTTTTTTTTTTCATTTTTTCATATATTTGTGTTTTCAACAAGTATGTTGCTTATCAAAGTTGGGATTATCATCTTGGTTCATGTTCACTCGTTTATCAAGTTGTCTGACCTTACATCTCTCGGACTATATCTTCATAAAGTACCCATTCATCATGACGCTATGGTCCGAGAGATGTAAGGTCAGCCGTCTTGATAAACGAGTGGTCCAACTTAATTATTCGAGTATGTGGCAGTTGAACTCGTAAGGATGATTATTTACACTCAGACTATTGTTGTTGTTACCAAAACGTTTTAGTCATTGTATCCTCCAGCCTCCATCAAGAGTTTGTCTATCCGAGTGATCGACAAGCTCTTGATAAAAGCAGAGCGCTTCCCTTAGAAATTCCCTGAAGGTTCCAGAAATCTTCAGAGAAGTTCATAGTGATCACTTTATTTAATATACGGAGACTAGATTATTCTTGTTCCACTTAAACAAATCTAGAATACTTTGTTTAGTGCTTATTGCTCACCTCATTTCCATTGTATGCATTACCCGGTTCAGCGATTGAATTATATCACCAAATTCACGAACCAGCACTCTACTCCACAAAGCTATTGTCCCGTGGAACAATCCTGTATGCAGAATTTGGAGTCTTAAATTAATCTTCTTTCTTTTGAGACTACTGCTGATTGTCACATTTGATTACATTCACCGTGGTTTCTCTTTTCTTGTTGCAGCTGATATTGTGGCTACTGCTGCTGCTATTATTGAAGCCTTACTGGTATTTCTCTTTGCAAATGGTTTTCATATCGTATTTGTTTCTATGTTAAGCCTACTAAGAAGGCCTTCATTGTCTAACGTATATATTGATATTTTTAGACATCTAAATCTCCAGTATTTTTCGTGGTCTATGATTTTTACATAATTCCAAAGAGGTCGATTATACTTTTTCCTCCATACATGATCAGATATACCATAGTTCATCGTCTCACCCTTACTTTCGACTTTTCAATGTTCTTCTAGCTTTAGATGAAAGGTGAAACTAGCCACTCCAGAGAGTGGTTAGTTTCACCTTTATATTCTTTACCACAACTGCAATTAATTGCATACACTCAGTTCTTGGTTATGTTCTCTATGTTAGTCCTGATGTCTTCTGAATCTTTACTGGTAAGACCTTGACGTAAGAATGACAGACCGTGCTTGTTTTACGATCCCTGATTCTTCTGTTTCTACCTACAGAAGCTGATGTGATATTTTCACTAGGATATTTGTTATTCTGAAGGTTATGATTAATGCTGATAATCGCCTGCTGGTATGTGTCTGGATCGTTACGTGATTTTGCATGCATTGAACGACCCTTTTCTGTAAGCTGCATGGGTGGTGGGATTGAAGTTAAAGTATTGTCCGCTGAATATTGACTTGCAATTCATTGATATACCTTCAATCCATTCTCTGTGCGAGTTTTTCATAAATCCATGAGGGTCAGTTGATGATTACTTTCTTCTTTCATTGTGAATTGGATTGATGGTCTTACTGAGTTCACATAGTCCAGCAGTATTTTTACAGTTTCCTGGTGAAGCCATAGTATAGAGATAGATACCTTTTTAATGTTGCCGTTTCTACAGTCTATTCTATTTTCCAACATTCTGCCAGGCTGGTCTCCATCGTCGAACTGGTAGAAACGTATGTTTCCATGATAGTAAAAAGAGATGTAGGTTAGATTCAAGTCGGAGGCACAATTTTTGTTTAGTAGAACTTCTCAATTTGGACCGGATGTTATTAATTTCGCTGTTTAATAAGATAAAATAAAATAAATAAAACAATCATAACAACTCAAACAAATTCACTCACTAAAATAACGTTTATCATAATTGAACAATTAAGAGTGTGTGACTTAACCTTTGCAAGGATGTTTCCAACTAGCATCCTGTTGGCAGACAAAAATAAACAGGCTTGTAACTCAATACATGTCCCTTTCTTGACAAAGTCATAGGGTGGATATTGTGTTTATTGAGCACAATATCCACACTGGAATCATCAGCCAATCAGAGCCTACAGAGTAGACTTGCGTGGATAGCAGAATGGAATCTCCCAGGCTGTTATATAAACCACCTACCAATTAGGCTGTTAGATCATAACTCAACTTCAACTCTAGTTCTGTTGCAATTTCTAATTTCTACAATAATAAGATATAATGTTGGATATAAAACCTTTAAAAAATTAATACTGTTTCCGTTTCAGTTACAAGCTGAAACTGGTAGATAGATTCGTAGAAATCCCAACGAGAAAACGTAATTTCAGTAAATAGTTAATTCCGCCCGTAACCTGTTGTGACTTTAATTCTTCATGGTCAAACCGGTAGAGGCACAAGTTGGCTCAAAAAGTGTTTTCCTTCAGTTCGATTCCTGTCAAAGTTACAAATCTTGCCCTTCTCAATTTAGGCCAGTTCTTCATAATTTAATTGATCGATAAAATAAAATAAAACAATATATCGACTATATAACATTTATAACAATAAAATATATAATGGTAAATAAAAAATACTTCTAAAAACATATATAGATAGTTATGAGAAGATATATGCTATATCATATAGGGTAAAAGTTATCTATATCTTGCATAGCGCATGTCTAAATATAATAAGTTTGGATACTGCTGTTAACACCGAATAGCGACTGTCAGTTTCATGCTTGAACGTAATCTCCGGGATATATATCCTTGAATTAATCCTAGTTAATTTATATTTGCTCTGTAATATTTTATTACATGGAGCTCTCTTCCTGCATCATTTTTTAATATTAAAATAAAATTTTAATATTAATTAGGATTGGGTTTTTGGAATTTCCTGCTTTTTCCGCTTGGATTAAAGTATATATATATATATATATATATATATATATATATATATATATATATATATATATATATGCTACCGACCATATTAGGCTACCCCAGTTTTTAAAAAGAAATGATGTATTTCATACTATTTTTAGTATTTATTGCCAAGTGGATAATTCTAAATGAAAATAATATATATATATACTAAGCACTCAGTTTTTGTGAAATTTCATTACAAATATTTGAACAGGAAATATCGAAAAATCAATTTTCTTGAGGTAAAATCTTGAAAATTTACGATCTATTTTTTACTTAATTTTGTCAAATTGACATCTTAAATCAGACATTCAGGAAAAATTCTGCTCTCTATTAGATATTCTTGACACTCATTCTCCCTTGAGATTAATGCCTTTTTCAATTTTACCAATCTTCTAAAGAATAGTTATGTTTGGTGTGTCTTTTGCCTGTCTTTCTTTTATGATTTATGCCAAGTATGAGGTTAGTCATTTTTCAGTCATTTAAACACTATTTTATGACTAAAGGGTGATTCTTGCAGGAATATTTAAAATATTGGTTAATTATGAAGAAGTATATAAGAAACGTTACTGAGTTACATAAAAAAGCCATCATGTTTTTCATTTAGCGGTTATCCTTTTGTTGATAAAGTCGGCGTGGTTTTTAACTAGTGGCTTTTTTCCATTTACAATAAAACCAAGCTAAGACAAGGAGAACGTGATTGTTCAGAAGCTATTGTTTAAGGGCATTGAGTAGACTTACATTTATAACTTATAAGCTGCTTTTAAAAAAATAAAGTAGATTTATTGATGCCAAACTAACAAATGAATATTTATTCAAAAAGTATAAACAGTCTTGTTTAAAGATCTCATAAAAAATAAAATTGACGTTTATTTTATTCACAAACATAATACACAAGCAAATATTAGTTTGTAAAATGGTAACAACTCAATTATTTATTATACTTTCAGACACTAATTCTAAGTAAAAAGAAAATTAATGTTCACATTGTCATTATTTAAATAGTGTTGTGTTGCTTCGTTTTGGTATAATTAGAAGATAACACAAACTTGAATTAATGATGTTTATTTTGGTATAAAACTTTAGGTTTTTACACCAAGTTACAACCTTTAAATTTTGTGTGGATACAGGAGCAGGCTAGCTAAATTCTCTTCACTGTGGGACGCTAGTAGTAAACGAGCCTATCCCTTTTGGACTCTAGTGGTCAATTGACTAGCGTCTTTCTCTTTTTAAATCTCCAACACAAAACTACTATCCTTAACTCCTACTTCTTATTCCTACTCTTACTCCTACTCCTACCAAAAGAATCGGTTCCTTATTTTGCCGCCCAATTTTGAATTCTTGGTGACAGTGTGTCTATCTTTTTCTCTTTTTAGAACACTTGCCATTTTATAAACCATAACAATAGAATACCGTTTCATTCATTGAAAATGCAATGCTTTGATAAAAATATTGCCTGTATAGAATTACAGGCAATATTTTTATAAACACAAACAAATCTTTATTTCAGTAAAAATGCTGCTATCCAAACATAAAAGAGTTCAGAAATTATAAGTATTTTTCTTTCGTTTTCAAAAGAGGTAGCAGATAATGTTTGATTTATGCAACAGATAAAAAAAAACTTTTTCAAGCACGAGCTTGGTGATTTTGATCAAAACAATGTGGCAGCATTATTCCTTTAATTGATTATGATATGATTGATATGATCGCTGGAATATGTGATAAAAACAAGTTAGATGTTATTTTTTTTTTATTCTGTTGCCAACGTTTCGTTCAATAAGAACATAATCTGTTGTGGTCTCCTCCCTCTAAAGAGTTTATGTTGGACTCTTCCGCCTACTATAAGATTAGTAGGAAAGAAGGCCTTGGGGGGAAAGTCGCATTGATTGAACGCTGAACAACCGACACACGTACTAGCTCTTTTGTTGTATTTACTGTTAAATATATTATATTTCTATAACAGGCTTTGTTATTTCTTAAACCATTCACTTGGTTACAACATCTTGGCGACGAAGGATTCGAAGAAACGAACTTCACATAAAGTCATAATTATTTTTATTTTTATTTTATTTTTATTTTTATTTTTTTTTTGGTCAGTGTCTACAATAATGGTGAAAGAAGGAACTCTAATCAGACTCTACGACAAAAGGGTATCCAGTTAAACAGACCTGTTGTTTTCGCTGATAGGGTAAAGTAAAAATTTATCCCCTCACCCGCTTTTAAATTTTTCAGTAAAAGAATCATACAAGTCAAACAGAGTTAGTGTTGGTTAAGAGGCTAAGGAGAAAAAATTCCCCTTCTCGTACTTTTTTTACGTACCACCACAGTAAAATGGACGAATTTAAAAGTGCAATGTTAGTGTTGATGAAACAACAACAGGAACAACAACTACTGTTGCAACAGAAATATTTGTAAAGACAAGAGAAATTCCAACGAGAACAAGCAGAATACCAGAAGAAATCTGAGGAATTGCACCTTTAAATTCAGATTAGACAACAGAAACTTAAAGAAACGTTCTTTCAAACACAGAATGAGCAAAGGCATTTGTATAATATATCCATCAAAAGCCAAATGCTATCGTTCTGGTGTTGTGCGTCATTGAAGAGATTGTTCCTAAGTGAATTACTCGAGAGAATTATTCCGAGAGGAATTATTGTGTATTATTCGAAGGATTCGTTTGTACGTTAACTTTACGTAACAATACCGAAATAACTCGCTAACAGCGAGTTACCAAAAGTTAACTTCAGAATAACGTTACAAAACCTAACGTTATAAAAGTGGTGACAAAGATCCCGTTCTGAACCTTTACAAGGACTACAGAGGAAAATACGTATCTTACACGTTGTAATTGAAATATTCAGCGGAATACAAGGACAACGGACAAACTGGAGTCAATTATGCTTCAAATGTTGGCGCTGCAGAAGCAACAGCAAGAATTACAGTTACAACAACAAACAGACCAACGTGAATGGCAAGAGCAACAGCAAAATTTAGAGTTGCATGAACGGCAATTTCAGTTACAAAATCAACAACAAATGTTTTTCGAATTGTTTTTTAAGAAAACGGCAGAGGAAAAAACGTCTGACTCATTCACTCGAGACAGCAAATTCCATTAGAATCCGAACGAATGAATAACTTTTGAAACGTATTACAGAAGATACGAAGGAACCTTAAAAAAAAAGATTGTTTACATTGGAATGACGAAAAGAAAGTCCGACTATTATTGAGACGATTGTTCCCTGTTGAACATGAAAAATATAGAATTTTTTTTTTTCGACAAACCAGGCGAGATAAATTTTGAAGAAACTACAGATATTATCAAAAATTTTCAGAGACAGAACCTCATTATTTCATGCACGGTCGAATTGTTTAAACTTAGTAAAATGTGACAATGACGATTTTGTCACCTGTGACACTATCTCCCGCGGGGATACTTTCCCTTGTTTGGTTTAATACAGCGGAGAGAGAGAAATTGATATTAGTAAAATTATTAGTTGTGCTTTATTGTAATACGCGATGTGAGCTTATGTAAAAAACTATTTTAATACTATCAAATACTTGCAAAATGCGGGGAATAAAAAAATTAACTATTCTAATACTATCACATACTTGTAAAATACGGGGAATATAAAATTTAACTATTTTGGGGAAAGAAAAGAGAAAAATATAATTTTTTTTCTTTCGTGTTCGAAGCGGATATTTTTTGGTAAAGCTAAAATTTTAGTAGCTAAAACAAAGTGTCAGAGTTGGTTTGATGGGGTCAGACGGGTTTAAAGTCCCTCAACAGATTTTCCCGGGAACAGAAGCATGTGGAAAAATTTGATACGATGTGAGCTGGCGATATCTCATTCGTCGAGCTAACCCCTTCCGCAGATCGAGTGGGCGGAGAACGATTTCATTGGCCGAAGGCTTCGAGTTGGCTAGATCCCCCGAGAGGATTGAAAAGGGTTATAAAAATCCGAACTCGGCGAGAAAAATCAGTTTTTGGTTTTGGGTTAGCTGAGTAGCTATCGGTCGAAATGTAACAACTGTAGGAAAAGGTTCCCAACTGGGATGGCTAAAGAGTTAATTTCGAATGAAGCCTGCCGCCGATTAACTTAAAGAGTTAATTTGGAATAATGCGCTTTCGATATGAATCCCGAAAGAACGTTATTGTTTTTTTTTTATCACGAGAGAGTAGAAAATTCTGATTCTTCGTTCGCTCTACTTCGGTAAACTCCGTTAAACTCCGATAAGGACCCGAAAGGACTTTGTTATTTTAGAAGTTGTATAGAGAATTGGCAGCCCTGATTATAGAGAATATGTGAAAAGACTTTAATGAAAATTTAATGAATACGTGAAAAGACTTTAGTGAAAATTTGAAGAGCACTGTTTACTTTAACGAAACTTAGAAAAGACATTTTTATTTAAGGATTGAAAGCTCTGATAATTTTAACGAACTTTTTCTTTCCGTTGTAACCGGCATTCCGACAACTGTATTATCATTTTTGACAACTGTATTATCTGATCCAGTGAAAAGAAAAATATTGTTTGTTTTTTTTATATATATATATAAAGACATTCTTCGTAACTCTACAGACGTGTTCGACCTTGTTCATTTATTTTATTAATTTTTGGGGGGAGGGGAGGGTGCTGGATTTTTTTTTTTTTAACCACAAGTGTGCACCAGTGTCCGGACTGGCTCTAAAAGGCGACTACTAAAATTGCACGACGCGACCTCTGGGATCAATTCACAACGTGGGACAGTGACGCGTTGTTGCAAGAGACGTCTTGTAAACCAGCTTTGTGAAACGACATCATCGGACGAGATCGTCACAACCAGCAACAGCGACCGAACCAACCGGCCAGTCGGGTGGCAGTGTCACAATTGGGATCGTCACGACCGTCCACGAGAACGAGCGTCACAATTAGACAGCCAGCCCGGGCATAAGGTGTCACACACCTACTCAGGAGTTATCAATCAAGAACGTGAGAAGTTTAAGTTAAATGAGTTAACTTCCGACTCATTTAAATGTCTTATATTCATTCAGGGCTTAACTTCAAATAAGGACGCGTTAATAAGATTCAGGATTCTGACTAAACTAGAAATGGATTCAAAATGAACTCTCCAAAAATAGCTGAAGAGTGTCAGCGAATGGTGAATTTAAAACTTGATACCGCAAAGATTGAGAAGCGAGACATTTCACAAATACAACGAGTCTGATGACCGTCTGAGGAAAAATAGACGTTTTTCAACTTGTAACAAAATAGTAAAAAAAAAAAAAAATACTATAAACCCTCCTCAATACCTAACCCTTGCCACGGTTGTGACGGTAAGCATTTTAAAAGTGATTGTTAATCTAGAAACGAAAAATGCTAACAATGTTGAAGATTACGACATAAGAGTACTTGTTACAAATTCAAAAAATGGAAGAGAAACAAAAAGAAATAAAACATCTCCAAAGAGAAAATTTGCATTTGTCACGGTTAACAAAATAAAAATAAAATTACAATTGGATGCTGGGTCGATATTACTATAATCAATTGAAAACTTGGAGAAAACTGGTAAACTTAATTAATTTGCTCGCAGTGTTTCAGGGAAGAAATTAATTTTTTCTAGGTGAGTTTAACTGTAATATTTCTTTTGTTGGAAAAACCAAAAAAGCAGTGAATTTCGTGTTATAAAATACAACAAATTTATTGGGAACGGATGGTATTGCCTTATTTAATCTTTGGAACTTGTCAATCAATTCGTTCTGCAATATTGTCGCTACAAGTACTATTACGGCAACGGAAAAATTCAAAACTGAATTAAAAAGAAAGTTACCAGAAGTTTTTTCAGGTCTTAGCATGTGCAAAAAAAGCAAAGGCGAATTCAAAATTCGCTTTTGCTAAAGAAAATGCAACACCAATATTCAGACCGAAAAGAAGTGTACCTTTTGCAGTGGTAGATTCAATCAATAAGGAATTGGAAAGGCTAGAAAAATTAGGGATCGCTTCTAAATTAGACTACTCTGAATAGGCATTGCCGACTGTTTACGTGAAGAAAAAGAATAATAAACCCGCGTATGGGCTGATTTCTCAGCGGGGCTTAATGAAAGTTGACAAAATTATTATTACCGGCAGTGGACAACTAGAAAATGTCAAGCAGGAGATTGACAGACTGAAGATCAATATTCTGAGCATATGCGAAACCAGATGGCCTAACAATGGAGACCTCAGCAGTGGCGACCACAGGATAATGTACGCATTAGGCAAAATCAACGAAAAAAGAGTCAGCTTAATACTGGACAAAGAAGTGAAGAAATACGTTCTTGGATAGTACCAGCGTTCAGAGAGAGTCCTCTTGCTTAAACTGAGAGGAAGACCCCTCAATATATCTATCATAGTAGTTTATGCACCAACAACGCAAAGCACTGAGGAAGAAATAGAATCATTCTATTCCATACTGGACAATGCCAAGGCTCAGTGTAAAAACCAAGAAATCAGAATAATAATGGGCGACTTGAATATCAAGGTAGGTAAAGAGAGGGAAGGAGATACGACTGGCAACTTTGGATTAGGAGTCCGCAACGAACGGGGAGAAAAATGGGTCCAATGGTGCACAGCAAATGACCAGGTAATAACTAACACTCAAGAACACCCACGACGTCTATAGACATGGAGAAGCTCAGGAGGCGACACGAAAAATCACATAGACTACATAACCATAAACAGGAGATTCAGAAACGCAGTGGTGCAATGCAAAACCTATCCAGGCGCCGACTGCGGAAGCGACCACGTCCTAGTCATCTGCAAACTAAGGATAAAACTCCGGAGAATGAAGAAGCCTAGCACAGCACTAACACTGAAATACAACACGCTCGTGAATGACCTCAACCTGCAGAAAGAATACACTAACAGCGTGAAAAACAAATAGGAAGAACAAATTGGACAAGGAGATTCAAAATGGTACTCACTAAAGGAAGTGATAGTGACATCAGCAAACAACAGTGCCTCAAAGGAAATTAGACGCAGAAGAAAAAACGAGTGGATGACTGAAGAGATTCTTGACATGATGCAAAGGAGACGGAAAATGATGCCAAAACATGGAAGGGAATACAGGAAACTACACAAGGAAATATGGAACAAATGCAGACACGCTAAAGAGGAATGGCTCAACAACAAATGCACAGAGGTAGAGAGATTGAGCAACCGATAATACACAAAGATGAGGACGGACCGGAAATATTAAAGTCCGAATTGGAAACTGCAATGGCCAAACTGAATAGAAACAAAGTAGCTGATCCAGACGGCATTGTAATAGAGCTGCTGATAACCGTGGAAGAATTCGGCATAGAGAAAATTACAGAAATAATAAATTAAATTTATTATAGTGGTATAACCTATGCGAGTCTATTTTCATAGCCCTGTCTTAGAAGCCTGGTGCAAACGAGTGCAAACTACACTGAACTATCAGCTTAATGAGTCATATTACAAAATTGATCGTCTGAATCCTGATGAATAGAGCAAGAAGCAGAATCAGGCCAGAGATAGGACAAGAACAGTGCGGGTTCGTGAAAGACACTGGAACAAGGGACGCTATATCTATGATTAGGGTGCTCCCTGAAATGGCAATACAAATGAAGAAGGACTTGTACCTGTGTTTTATCGATTATGCGAAGGCGTTCTATAAAATACGCCACGAAGAATTGATGGAGATGCTCAGTAGCCTCGACATATTTGGGAAAGACATTAGAATAATTAAGAATCTCTACTGGCATCAAACTGCCTGCATACTGACAGGTAACGAAGTCAGCAGATATACAAAGATAGAAAAAGGCGTAAGACAATAATATATCTTTTCATCAGATCTATTTAATTTGTACAGCGAGAATATTTTGAGGGCCCCAGATGTTATGCCAGTATTTGTCATCGGAGGCCACAATTTGAACAACATAAGATACGCAGACGATACAGTACTGATTGCAGACACAGAAAGGAAACTACAAGACCTCCTACAGAAGGTAGCTGAAGAGAGTGACAAAAAAGGACTACAAATAAACTGCAAGAAAACCGAATGCATGGTCATTAGCAAAAAGAACAACCCAAAATGCCAAATACAGGTGAGGGATAATAAAATCAAACAGGTACAAAAATTTAAATACATGGGAAGTGTTCTAACAAAAGACGAAAAGTTCAACATAGAGGTCCGAAGGCGAATTGGCATGGCGAAGAACGAGTTCAAGAAGCTGAGTAAAGTATTAAGAGACGGGAAACTTTCACTAGAAACAAAGAAGAGAGTACTAGATTGCTATGTGATGTCAGTTCTTCAATATGGCAGTGAATATTGGGCAATATCAACAAAGATGAAGGAAAAACACGAAGCAGTTAAAATGTGGTTCTACTAAAGGATGCTGCGCATATCATGGACCGAGCTTGGGAGAATGATGAGATGTTGGAAAGAATGGAAACGAAAAGGAAATTAATATTGAGCATCAGGAAGAGATCAGTGAAGTTCTTGGGACATGGAATAAGGAAGAAGGGCTTGGAGAACCTGATACTAACAGGCTAGATAGAGGGGAAAATAGACAGAGGAAAGCAGCGGATAACATATTTGAAGGGCCTGAGCAGGTGGATGACACAACGAGTGTTGCTAGATGTTACAGGAGAAAGTGTGCTAAGAGCTACCAGGCATATGGAGACGTGGAGGGCCATGATCGCCTACGCCCTGAAAGGACAAGGCACAAAGAAGAAGAAGAAGTCTGGAAGAAATGTTTGCCAAACTAAATGAGGGAACTTTTTTTCTAAGTTGGACTTGTCGAATGCCTACCTACAAATACTGGTAAAAGAAGAGTGTTCGAAATTACTATCAGCACTCATAAAGGTCCATGTAAATTCAACTGACTTAATTTCGAGATATAGGTAGCTCCGGGCATGTTTCAACAAATGATGGATACAATGCTTGCTGGGTTAGACTGCGTGCAAACATATCTGGATGACATACTGATTAAAAGCGAAACCAGTCACCAACATGCAGAAGACGTATAAGGATCAAATCATACGAGTTCAAAATTAGTGAAACAAAATGTGAACTATTTATGTCCAGAGTAAAATATCTGGGACAAATTATTGACGAAAAGGGTCGACGACCAAATCCTGCCCGATCAAGTGCAATTAAAGACATGCCCGCTCCAACCAATTTAGCGAAATTGCAAGCATTTTTAGGCTTTGCAAACTACCATGTGTATATATCAAATATGCATGTGTTATGAGCACCTTTAAATGACTTAAATGACGCTAAATGGATTTGGATAGAGAAATGCCAAAATGCGTTTGAAAAGATTGAAATAGTCTAACATCTGATTTATCACAAACGCATTTTGATCCAAAACTAAAGATTGTCACTGAATCAGATGCAAGTGATTCGGAAATTGGAGCAGTGATATTACATAAATATGACGATGGAACATCTAAATCAATGGCGCATGCTTCGAGGTTGTTAATAGCTGCTGAGAAAAACTACAGCCAGATCGTGAAGGAAGCTTTGGCTATAGTTTTTGCCATGAAAAAAAAAAACATGAATTCCTATATGAACGAAAATTTCTCTTACAAACCGACCACCGTCCGTTAGTTTTTATATATGATTAAAAAACGGTGTCACCAGGCATGCAGCAAATGAACTGCAATGCTGGGAAACTATACTACTGATTTACAACTATAAAATAGAATTTTTACCATCGAAGAAATTGAGTCATGCTGATGGACTGTCTCACTTAGTTCTAAAAGTCGGTGAACCACTTGAAGATGCAATGATTGCGGCAATAAGGGCTGAAAACGAAATGAAAAATATCTGACATAATACTTTAAGAGTGTTGGCTATAACTCTGGAAGAAATAAGATTTAAGTCGTGGAACGACGACTTCATATTAACAAAGAAGGATCAAATAGCTTGTAAAGTCAAAAATAGAAAGGTAAATGAAAGTAACGCATTTTCAATACGTGATAGTATACTGATGTACACTGATAGAGTTGTAATTCTAGCATCATTACGAAAACGCATGTTAAAGGAATCCCACGTTGGTCACCCGAGAATTTCTATTGTCTCAATTACATCAAGATTTCACTGGACCATTGAATAGAACATATTATCTGGTGGTCGTCGATAGTTATACCAAGCAGCCTGATATATTGAAATGCAGAAGACCAACTACCACGCTAGCAATAAATTTCTTGCACGAAATCTTTGCAAGATTTGGCGTACATGATTCCATTGTGTTGGACAACGAGACGTAGTTCACATCTAGTGAATAAAAGTTGTTCTGCAAGTCCTTACAAATGCAACATATTACAACACTCCCGTATCACCCAAGATCGAACGGACAAGCGAAAGGCTTTGTTGACACGTTCAAAAAGTCTCTCAAAAATCGCAAGGGGAAGAGTTGAATGAGAAAATGCTTCAGCAATTTTTAAGATTTTTCAAAATGACGCAAAATTCTAACACTATATCTGGAATGTCGCCGGCGGAATTGATGTTCGCCAGAAAAATTAAATCTGTGTTCAGCAAAATACTACCTGAACGAAAGGTGAAAGCATCAAAGAATATCCATGTAAATAATTATTTTAATCCGGGAGAATAGGTATTTTTTAAGATGTACTAAATGGGAAAAGAATTTTAGAAGGATGGTGTGTTAAAAAGAAAAAGGATTAGTCGAATGACTTACATGGCGCAGGGACCAAGGTGGGTGTATAACCGCCACCTAAACGAATTAAGACATAGAAACACTGATTTGGAAAGTTCCAGGCAAAAAGTTCCTATGGAAGTAATATACGATAAATTCGACATACCTACGCTACCAGGAATTACTGAATGGCGGCGGTACAGCAAAAGAAAAAGAACTACGACGGAATTTGTAATTGTGTAACAGTAAAAAAAATTACAGACTCCATAAGATAGACTCTAGAAGGATTCAGCTCAAAAGAGGAGGTGTTATGTAGAAAGAAAGTGTCGATACCGACACATTGTAGTCGAACACGGATCTCCAGGCAGCAAATATAACCGCTGAATGAAGTACTACTGGGATTACGTGACCATAAATATTTAGTATATAAAACACTCAGACAGAAGACTAAGTGTGTTCTGTGTTGCGCATCATTCCGGTGTTGTGTGTCATTGAAGAGAATGTTTCTGAGGGAATAACTCGAGAGAATTATTCCGAGAGGAATTATTGTGTGTTATTCAAAGAATTCGTTTAGTACGTTGACTTTACGCAAAATATTATAACTCACTAATAACGATTTACCAAAAGTTTCCTTTAGAATAACGTTACAAAAACTAACGCTATAAAAGCGTTAAGGAAAATATAAAATTAAATTAAAATTATAATAAAATATTGTCAGAAATTTATAAAAATGCTTGAATAGGTATTTAAAGAGAAGATTAAAATAATTTCGTTCTGACCTCAAAAAGAAAATGTAAATTGTGGCTTGTACAAAACTGTAAATCAATATATTACAGACTAATAGGTGTAAAAATAGTGCAAATAAAAACAATGGAAATAAAAATCAATTCTGATAAAGTATAAATTTACAATTCTAACAGTATAGTCAATATAGTAATTGTATTTTTCATTTAGGCACATCAACATAGGTAATGTTTGCAGAGGTTTTCATTGCTATAAATATTGAGTAATAGGTTTGATTAGTTAGTATCTGTAGCCAAATTCTAAAACTAAACCATGCTTATATACGACTTCTAACTCATTTTGACAAAGTAATAGAGGTTCTAATTGATTAAGCATCCCAACACATAAGTTCTTCTTTGAGATAAGCAATATCTATTCGCTTCTTTAGATGAACTGCTGATGAATTAACGATTATTGATCGAAGATTTTTTTAAGAAAGGTGAAGCTCGGGGTCTTGCTTTGGATATTTCGAAGGCATTTGACAAAGTCTGACATACTTCTTAAAAAGTTGAAAGATTACGGCATTTCTGAATTCATTTTTTAACTGATTTAGTCTTTCAAATCAAATCGTTAAATGAAAGCTGTCTTCGATGGCTACTCTTCTAGATTCTTTTGCATTAATACAGGTGTTCCCCAGGGTTCTATCCTTGAACCTACGTTGTTCTTAATTTTCATAAATGACCTTCCTAATTTTGTCAGTTTTCAACTCAGTATCCATGCAGATGACACAACTATTTACTCCTGTCCTAATAGTAAGTCTGCTCGGTACGATAAGGTCAAATTGGCAGTTGATCTCAAAAATTACCTACGGTGTGTTAACTCGGGCAAATAATTTGAACGCATCCAAAACGAAGCTGCTCTCTTTTAATCGTCTGAAAGAACCCTTTTTACTTTTCATCAGCATGGTTGATGCTAACCTCCAGAAAATTTACTCATTATGTCTTCTCATACTAACGATTTCTGCAGGTATGGAAAGATTATATTGAATCATTTGCTAGGTTTGCATCTAAGAAAGTTAGTTCACTGTGTCGTGCTAGACAATTTTTCTCGCCAGAATACATCTTATTGTCTTACATCTATACATCATTTGTCCTTGCGTTGAATATTGTTGCCACTCGGATTAGATGGTCAAGTTATATATATATTGATTGTATTAATTAGTTTTTGGTCATAATAAGATTAGACCAGTGCACATTTGCATTAAACAGTGTTCAATACAATTATATTGTAGAACTTTGAAAATTTTCCATTTGTAAACGAAATAACTCGTTTACAAATGGAATATATATACATATATATATATATATGTTAAAACCCAAAGAAGAATCTGCAATGCTATTGGTCTTGACCTAGCATTGCGGCTTCAGTCAATTTCCCATCACCGTAAGTTAGCTTCTCTGTAACCTTTCTATAAATCATTCTTCTGATGAACATTCCTCTATGAATTTAAGTGCAGTACTATATTAGTGACAAGGTCTCATCATATGTAACGGAAAGTTTTCTATTGCATTTCTCTCTTGTGGAACTCTTTTCCATCCAGCTTCTTACTTCGTTATCTACTGTCTTCTTAATTCTTGTTCTTTTATTACTCTCTCTTCTTAATAATGTTTTTTTTTCATGTTCTCTAATACGCAGAACTCCCTTGCGTCTTAGTAACTTCATTGCTTTGCTTTGGGTGAAATGATTTTAAAAAAAATGCTTAGTAAATAATCACAATTATCCTATTCAATCAAAAATGAAACAATTCCTAAAATAAAGCAAATTCAGAAATGAGAAAAAAAGATGTGTATCTCGAGACAGAGTGAACTTGATGCAGATTATGGAAGTCAGACATGAATATAAAATAGGATCTAATAGAGAAATTATACACTGGTTACTCTTTTAATGGATACTTGCAGGTACCTCCAAAATATATTAAATTTAATATTACAAAGAGGCAGAATACATTGATGTATTACAAAAAGAATTTAAACTGATTAGTATTTTCTTTGTTTTTTTGTTGTTTTTTTTTTGCTTATAAAATCGATAAATTCGCCTATAGTAACAGATTTGTCAACACAACATAAATCTCTTTATTAAAAAAATTTTAAAAATAAAGTGTACTTTTTTAAATGTTATTTGAGAAAAATTAACTAATATAAAATGTAATTACTCTTACTTGAAATAAATATTTCTTGCTTTTAGTTTAAAATATCATAGAAAAAAACATTGTTTTTAAGACTAAGTGACGTTTTTTTTTTTTTTTTTTTTTTTTGACGTGTTAAGTAATTTATTGACAGTCTTATGTTTGGGAAATTGACAATAACTAGAAAAATGTCAATTATAAAATTGTGTTTTTATCATGTTTCGGTCATTTTTACTTCATGTGTCCATTTTTAACAAATTTTTGGAGGTACCTACATTGAAACCACTGACAAAAATTATATTTAGAAAACCGCATAGATTTTTTTCTCGAAAATATAATTTCAACTTTTACAATTTAGAAATAAGTATTTTCTTTTATTTGTTTTATTGTAATAAATTCTGAAAACGTTTATTACCTCACTTTCAGAACTTGACCACTTTCTACACACTTGAATCAACATGTTAAAATATTGATTATTCAAAATGTTAATGTCTCAGATAGACGAGAATGATAAATAATCATCTGCCAAAGAATATTCTTGTAGCCAACAGATAACTTCCAATAGTAAAAAAGTTCAGAACCGCTATGCAACACTTGTATTCAAATAAAATATTTCATACACGCGTGTACTCGCGCGTACACACACGCGCGCGCGCACACACACACACACACACATCTCTGTTCTGTGTGTGTATGTATGACAAGATTTAAGTAATGGTGATTAAATGACTAGACGGAAAACTATGTTGTGACACTTCTTTTTTTTAATGTCTGATGACAATGGGTTTATTGATAAAATCAGTCCTATTTACAAAAATAGAAAATATAATAAATGCTGGTTACAGTTCATGAGAAGACATTAAAATTACAGAGACGCTCAAATTTAAATATAAATTTTGACGTCCGATATAAATCAATTTTTAATTTAACCTCAATTGGCTCTTCGTTGAGAGTCGTTCAGAATATCTTATTTGCATATAAAAGAGTTAGTAATACAATGTAGAATAATTAAAACAATATCAATACAGTTTAAAGTGATATAATGTAAAGCAGAAGTTATAATATCAAGTCTTTCGTCTAGAGTATTTTGACTGGCGGATTATCTATTGCGAAATTTGAAAAGAAACAATCATTTATTAAAATGACATATTCACAATATACAAATTGTTCAAATTACAATATAAGCCTTGCACAACATTTCTCTTGTGCGCCTCATTTTATCAAGGTAGGTTAACAATTCTTACAAATACCAACCAGTTTTCTGTTAGAAAACTACAGGTTGTGTAAAGTACATAATGAGATCTTAACAAATCTCTTTTAGAGCAGCAGATCATATAAATCATTTTCTTAACAACAAAAGAAATTTGCTTACTTCAAAAGATTCACAATTCAAAGGTTGCAGATTCAAAGTTTCAAAGATGAAATTCGAAGGTAAAACTTGAAATTCGAATAAGAAAAAGTTGAAGGGGTAAGAAGAGGTTGACCTACCTAAGTGAAGTTGTTTTTTTTCTTTTGGTGAATATTCAGATTTTTAGAACAGGCATTTTCAAGGTTGAGATAAATTCTCACGGGTTTCATAAAATCATTCGTATTATGATTATTTCAGACAATGTTATTAATATTTTATCATCCCAGGTCATTGCGTGATCTATATCTACCTTCAGCAACAGCAGCAGACTTTATGCGCAGAGATATTCTGACCTTTATCTCTGATGACAGTGGACTAATCTTGTCTCAGTAACAGCAGCCCCTCGACCAGGTATGGTCTACCCCTTCTTTCCTTTGAAGTCAAAATGTTTCCGTCTTTATATATATTGTAATATATAGACAAGGAGATTTAAAAAAAATATATGTAAAATAAAAACTAAAAATGAATAAATATATAAAGACAAGATAAGCCAATGAGATGAATTAAGCGGGGGTTATAACACTCCGAAGAATGTTGTGTGTATGACTCAATAGACACTAGTGTAGCAAATGTTTTGCCATGGAAAGCCAGACATGTCAAAAATTTTAAACCGGAAGAAGAAAAAGATAAAGATAAATAATAGGGAAATGGGGAAAAAAAGGAAAAAAGATGAAGAGAGAAGAGAAGAACAGGGAAAGACGAATTCAAACGTTGGAAAAGATAAAATAAACAAAATAAAAGAAATATAAAAAATAATCAAGCCAACAGAAAAATAAGAATAATGATAAAAATAAAAAAGAGATATTAAAATATATGCTTAAGGGAAGATAGAATATGGCAACTGACGTTGTAATTAAATTTTAGGAGATTGTAGCGATAAGGAAAGCAAACGGAAAAGAGTTTCACCGTTGGAATGTGCGAGAAAAGAAACTGTTGAAATAGAAGTAGAAGTTATAGCTTGTGTAGAAGGCCATCAGAGTAGGGGATTGCAGAGTTAAGATTATTTTAACAGAGAGCTAGGATATCCGGGGAATTTTCGAAGAGGAACGGTTTCACACTGCGAAAGTTGGTACGGATACCACGAATATTGGAGAAAAAAATGTTTATGGATTTTTTTTTTGTGTGTGTGGGGGGGGGATGGTTTAATATTATTTCTTTGATGGCTTGTAGTGATGGTGAGTTATTTTGGTAAGGAGAGGCCTAAAGTAGTAGTAGCATTCGGTTATCAATTATAACATGTGTGGGAAGAGAACTGGCGCAGACTCCAGCATAGTGTGGCCTCAGGGTTGTCCACTGGAGGTACTTGCAGGAACAATCAACCATGCGCGGCATGGCACTGCATGAACTCAGATATTATTCGACTGTTGATCAGAAAAGCTTCTCTAGACGCTACACAAGAGTTTGGCCTCCTAACTACCAGATGGAAAGCAACAACCAGAAAACTACCACCCGGTACACTCAGTATGAAAAGACATTGCCACCAACCACACATATCGCAAAAAAACTCGTGACAGCACCACTATTAAGGCCCTGGGAGAGGAAATGAACCTCTTTCTAAACAAGAAACAAAGGATGAGCCTATACTCCTGTTCAAGAGAAGTGAGAAGAATAATTATAAAGATAACCATACAGCTCATTGAATTCAAGTTTATTTCCTTTTTTTCTCTTGTTCATTTTCTTTTGTTTGTATGTTTAGAACTAACCACATTTTTTAAAAGAGAAAAAATCGAAAATTTACAAAACTGAAAAAGTTCATAAATAATAAATAAAATACAGCTCCGTCGATTACAAATGTCAATTTGTAAAATGATTGGCAAGAAAAACATCATTGGAATGTCATGTACTATATTAAATCTTGTAATGTATAACTGTTGACGCATGCGTTATGTGCTCGATTTTTTTCCGTAACTACAAAAAAAGACTTGATATTGTCATTTTTTATTGGATTTCAGTTCGTCGGTTATTCCGTTAACAGGAACATTGAGGTATGAAGTAATTTGGCAATAAAAGGATGTCTGGCTATTGAGGTCATATTTTAGATGGAGTCTTTGGAGGGGTGTTAGCAACACGAGAAAGGTTTATTGTCATTCGGGACTGGTCGACATAATTCGTCCATAGAGTCGAGTGAAAATGTAGAATAGTTAATATATAGCGCGCATGACAAAAAGCAGGTACAATCATTTGAAGAAGAGAAGCCTAATTTGGGTGGAGCAGGAGAAATATTTGTGGTTCTAGCAGTACTCAATGTTAACTGGATGCAGACGTAAGAATAAAAAATGGCAGAAACTATAAATGAACAGTTCACTTCAGAATTATTAGGTGAATATTATAACGGAAAACTTTTTTCTGATATGGATTAAAGTATTATTCTTTAGTTTTCTTCGAGAAAAACACAATGAACTTTCCTACAAATTTGAAAATATGTCATCGTCCATAAAAATGCTACGTTACAATCATTAAATAGGAAAAATATAAATGAATAAAATTCTAGGCAAATACTGCTAAAAATATTTGAATGATAAATGATAGAGAAAGAAATCGACGATACTAAACCAATAATCAGGGATAAACAAAACAATGTAAAGTATTATTATTTTTTATTATTATTCGAAGAAACACGTTTTGTATTGTATAGAAATGGAAAAAGGAATAGCAAAACTTAAAAGTCAACATTGACATTTTTTTTTATCTGAAACATGATGTGAAGAGTCGATAGTATTGGGACCTGACTTAAATAGTTGTTGCTCTTTCATGAGTAACTTTTAGCTCTAAAATCAAAATGGTTTTCTGGATATATAATTCATTGATAATTCATTTTCATTGATATATAATCGCTCACATACTCATATCAAAAAAATTAGGAGGATCGGTATTGATAAATAAACAAATAAGAAATTGTCAAATGAAGAACTGATGATAATTCTAAACTTGTAACTAAGAAATAATTATAAATGTAATAGACATTAAGAATTAAAACCCGTGTATACGCGTAAAAACTATTAAACCAATGATAACAGTGAAAATAAAAAGAATTGAAAATATCCAATTCGTAATTGCCTCCCACCGTATGGAATTAAAAACATGTTAACTTCATAAGATATTTATACTGATTAGAAAGGCATAATCTATTTTTAATAATAAAGCAATTATTTTGGAATGTACTCATGCCTTTATTATACGCATTCAAGTTATCATGACTGCTTCATATGTAAGGCTATAAAAAACTTTTGAATGAAGAAAGCATATTTTAATTCTATTCATAGCATAAGCTTGATTTTAAGTAAGACTTTTCTCCAAATACATACTCGATATAATTTATTCAGTATATATCGCTGCTCATCCTATTAAAAATAAGTCACTTTCTGTATGAGGAATCGGAGAAGATGAAATTGAGGATATAGGATACAAATTCTATATCATCCAACAATTAACTGAAATGCGAAAAGTAAAATTGCACCCCCACAAAAATGAATCAGAATGTCTAAAAACATTTTGAAAAAACCAGACCATGGCAAAAATTCACAATCAAGTGTGAAATTTAATTTTGACAAATAGGAAAAGGATTGACCCCATCCTGAAAGAAAAAAAACGAAACCAAATTTCGCGATCTGATTTTAAATTTATCTTCTAATCAATGAAAGAAAGCGATTTGCAAAACTGAGAGAAAAGTTAACAATCCAGTGTGAAAAGGTGAATCGGTAAAAAGGAAGAGGGAAAGAAAGTGGAATCAGTCAGTCAGATGGGAGCAGAGAGAGACGATACGCTAAAATGTAACAAGAGAAACTTCAAGCCGACCTGAACATGTAAGGTTACGTTACACATTCGTTCTCCTTCACTCATGCAAATTTCTTTTACCTCTTCTTTTCCATCCTCAACATTCTCGCGGTCAACAAAGAAGAAAACGACGACGACAACAACGACAGCAAGATACTTCAACTGACTCCTAAAAACTAACGTCCGATAAGTACAATTTCTTTTATGTTTCACCTTCCTTTTCACTTTCTCGCCGGCCATAAAAAAGTAAAGGAACACAGACTTTATTAATATCCTGTTAATCTTTCTACATATACACATTCTGGTACTATCAACTATAAGCGCTGGATTCATTTAACTCCTTACTACTATTTCTCTGGAATATTTAACTACGTAGATTTTCTCTTTGAACATTTAACTCTTACAAATGAATTAACTATATATATTTTCTATTTGAGCATTTTACTTCTCACAAATTTGCTATTCTGTTTAGTTAATAAAATTTTACTTTAACATACAAAACAAAGTATTTTAATCTTCCACATTCAAACATCCAACTATCAACCTTTGATATTATAAATTGTGGGGACTTTGGGTGTGTTTAGCACAAGGCCAATTTAATAAACATCACCGAGACCCCTACAAGGATTAAATGAATTTATGGTAAAGAGTCGTGTGGAAATGAAAATTGCCAAAAAGCTGAACACATTGTTTTGACAATACTGAATTAGAACGCTTAGTTATTCAATTGTCCAATGTTAGCCGCATATTTAGATTTTTTTAGGGTTCAGACAGCTTTACGAGCAGCTGATAAGTCTTACTGAACGTTCAAAAGTATATTTCGTTCATAAATAAAATGTTTACTTATATTCTACGTTACAACAATAAAATAGTTTAAGGCAGTTGTCTTTTCTTATGTCTGTGTAGTTATTAATAGATAAAAAATTAAATTATATTTTTACATCAAATTTGGTTGACATAAACCAGCAGTTCTCAACCAGTGGAGAATTTTCACTCGGCTGGAGGTGTGGGATTTCATGGCTTAAGAAGGGAGAATTTGGGCCCCGGATTGGTAAGACTCAAAATATTAACTTTCGGCAACCCGCAATGTGCATCGGTTCACGCAACTGAGAGGTCACTTTTTTTTCCCGCTAGCTCTTGAGTTTGTTGCTAATACAAAAATAATCCATGTAAATGTTTATATACTACTACGAAAAAGAATGAAGATTTTCAATAATATATGCATAATATTTGGAATGCATCCTTTGATTCGGGCAATCTTGGAAAGGAGAGAATGGCATCCTGTCTTATAGTAAAAAGGGTACATCAGACAAAATAGGTTGAGAACCACTGACAAACAATTATAAAATATTGCAAAACATAATCTTAAGTATACGTTTTTAAAACATCCTAATTTATTTTTTATAATGACATGTTTAGCTAAATTCGCTTTTGCAGATGAACAATAAAATTAAAATATCTTTCAATGTTTTTCATGATTGACGTTCAATATAATTTTAAAATATTCATGATTAATTCATAAAAGATGTCAATTTGTTATCAGTTTTCAAACTTCTCACAAAATACCACAAAATATAAATATTATTTATGATATCTTTGTCATTTCATCAACACACATTAAATATTCGTCTTTCAAGTAACATAAGGTGTTATGAATAGATGCTATGTTTTTGTCAATTTAGAGCTATCCATAAGCAGATAATCTGTTGCTGAATTATGTATAATGACAGATTATGGTGTATTCGCTTCGTTTTTTCAACAACATTGACGATGGATTAAAATAATCAAATTTAATTTATACAAATTAAAATAATTTTTGAAATTCTAAAGCCAATTAAAGCATGTCATAGATATAGTGCATGACATAAATGCAGCTCTTTATATTTGACGATTCTGTTTATCTGGCTAAATTTTAACTTAAGAAAACAGTACTGTGAAAAATAAAATAATGATAAAATATTTTAAGAAAGCACATTACTTTCGTCTTTAATCAGAAAGACGAAATACGTTATGAATTTATTATTGTTTTATTTTAACTATTTGCTACATTTCAATAGATTCTCTGACTTTTTCAAGCATTGTCACTCATACGGTAAAAATATTGACAATAATAGAGAAATTGAATATTTAAACTATTGCATCCGGGCCTTCATAACAGCAGATTCATCCAACAACCTACTGAAAATATTCGAAAAGAATTCCGGAAAACTCTAACAAGAAAAACTTGAATTTGTTACATGCCAAAATACCAGGCTGAATCCAGACAAATGAAATGATGTGTCTGCTCGAGCTTCCTGCTATCCTACTGATCATAAGCCACACTCCTTATTTGAAAATTATTCGCCTTGCCTTTCGTTCGCTAGCAATTTGTTTTACACGCATCCTCGAAAATTTGTTCCTCGAAAATTTGTTCCTCGAAAATTTAGAAAGAAAAATTATTTTAAAAATGTTGTCCTTTGATAAATAAATAGAAAATTTAATTAAAATTCAATAATGAGTTGAATTTTGTTAGAGTTTTTTAATTGATGGGTTTTCCGCCTAAAATTGTTCTAATACGAATAATTACGACTTTTTGTATACAGGTTAACATTAACAACTTTTCGCATTATCACTTTTATATCACAAATATTTCCATTTGTGTAGAGTGAACACGAATTAATTATAAGAAAAATTTCTGGTTTATATGTATACTAATAGCACAAAAATACTGACACCATGTCATTTTTTCACATTTTTGTATGATTATTCTAGAGTTTTAAATAGGATATTGTGTCTAATTTACGTTATTTTATGCACAGTTTACAATCCGCATTAAATTCTAGGATGAGTACTTCGTGGATACCCTTTCCTTTTCTTAATAGCCTTTAAATAATATTTTGCTAAAATCAAATTAAATTGATGGTGTCTTTAAAAATTATAAAATTGTTCACTAACTGTTCATTCTTCAAACGCGAAAAATAATTTGTAAATATAAAAATATGAATCTGGTGTTGTTTGCTTGAATGGTTTATTAAAGCAATGTTGTATTAACAAAATTAAAACAGTTGAAACTTAGTAATAAATGAATACTGGTTATTATGAATATGTTAATTCGCTTTTTTGTATTACGCATAAAAGAAATTTCCAGAACATAAAATCAAATAAACTATGAAATCTAAGAATTCAATTGCATTATAAATAATAGTTGTTAAATAAATAAAATTTCTGTTTTATGTCTACAGCTGCCTCTTTAATTGTCAAATCATGAGAGCAATGTAAATGTCTATTGCGTCGTACGTATCTATATTTAGAAGAAACCAGAGACTGCGTTGAACTCCTTCCGGGCCTAGTCGAGAGTATCTCGAGCCAATCATGACTGGGTTGCCTTTTTCCTGTCTTTCCACATATACAATTTATGTATGTAGTGAGTGGCAAGTGTCAACTAACCACTCAACAAAAGACCGCGAAGGGAGGGATGGACCTGACAACGTTGTGACATCATAACCCACACCTTACGGCGGTATGAATCTCTCACTCATTTTCTCTCTCTTTTCACTTTCCAATGTTCTATTTCCTCTCTCTTTCTCTCTCTCCATCTCTTTCTTTATATATCTGACATAACATAAGTGATATATATATATTCACACACACACACACACACACACACACACACACACACACACACACATATATATATATATATATATATATATATATATATATATATAAACTTCTGTTAAAACAGAATTGCTGCCAGACGTGTCTCATACGTTCATACTGGTTTCTTCTTATCTGAGATTAATATATGGGAGCATTTAGACTTATTTAACCAGTAAGCCACGTAACACCTGACATTACTGCAAAAGTCGGGATCGGACGAGGTGCTGTAAACGCCTCTGATAGAACAAGCTAAAATGAGAATGAATCTTTACATCATAAGTACTGTTCTGATTTGCAGCGTTTTGGTTTTTCCTGAAACTAATGCGCAATGTCGACAGCAAGGAAATTGTTTTATGCCGAAATGTTACTGCAGCAACAAAGTGTTCCCGCAGATGCGCATTAAGGACATACCGCAAATGGTTTACTTCGCATTTGATGATGCAGTCACTCCTGTTGTGGCGAAACATTATAAACGAATCTTCACACCGACGAGACAAAATCCAAATGGATGTCCAATCAAAATGTCGCTGTATATTTCACATAACTATACTGATTACAGTTTTGTGAGAAAATATTACAAAGAAGGACACGAAATTGCCGTACACAGTGTGAACCACGTTCGAGTTGACAATGAAGCTGTTCTGTATAAAGAAGCTAAGATGCAAAAGGAAGCACTTGCACAATTAGCAGGAGTTCAAGAAAAAGACATTGTGGGATGGCGAAGTCCATACCTTCTACCAGCTGGAGATGACCAACCACGTATTCTTAAACAACTCGGCTTCAAGTATGATATTTCACTGACATATACTCGTACTAGCTTGAAAGACGATAAGATGATCTGGCCATTTACACTCGATTATGGCTGGCCTCATCGTTGTCAAATACCAAAATGTCCAAAGAAATCACATCCTGGCTTTTGGGAGATACCGGTCATATCCCTAATGGATAAAGACAATAGGTTTCCATGTGCTTATGTAGATGGATGTCATTCACCACCTCAAACTGAACAAGATGCCTTTGATTATCTTTGGAACAATTTTAACAGCTATTATCAGGGAACGAGAGCACCTCTAGGATTTCACATGCATGCAGCTTGGTTTCAGTATCCACTTTATGATAGAGTTAAAGTTGTGAATGCTTTTCTTGATAAAATTCTGCAACTCAAAGATGTTTACGTAATCTCCGCTAAGCAGATGCTAGAGTGGATGGAAAACCCAACTGAAGTATCGCATATTTCAAGCCTGAAATCTTGGTCATGCGACCAAACTAGAAATAATATCATTCAACACTTGCCAAATCAAAAAACTATGTTAAGTCCATGGAAAATCTCTACGTCAACAAATTCTCTGAATCCAAACAAAATATCGCAGAACCAAAGAATAAATGCATTCAACCAGTTAGAAAAGACTGATGCTGGTTTCTTTTTAAGAAAAAGAAATAGTCGATGGAATTCTGTCAGTAATATAAATCAACTGAGTAGACAACAAGATGGCATAAATCAACTGAATCGTACTCATAATATGAGAGTCGACAGGTTTACATCACTTGCACCCAAACTAACTGATTCCAGTCCAATTTCCCGCTGGATTCAAATGAAAAGTCGCTCTTCCCAGACCAATTTGCCATGGCATATTGAACAAAAAGTTCAAAGAATTAACACACACATGCCAATCGGTTCGAATTTGTGGCATCCATTTAATGTATCTACAACGCGACGTTCGGAAATAGCGGCTGTACCCCATTTCTTGGCTATTTCGGGACAAAACTCTAACCAATCAGCTACGGGTTTTGAGTCTGTTTTGGGTTGCCAACAGAATGCTAATTGTTTCTTACCAAAATGTTTCTGTAAAACAACCAACATTCCTTTGATTCCTGTTTACCAAAGACCACAGCTTATTCTTTTAAATTTCGATGGACCAGTATATCATTCGGTATATTCAAAATACGAATCTATTTTTGGTACTCGTGTTAATCCTGATCGCTGTCCTATCCGGGGTACTCTGTTCATTTCAGCACGTACAAATTCCTCTTTGGTTAAAAAGCTTCACAACATGGGGCTGGAAATATCTCTTCGTGGACTCATAGATACTTCATACCGATCGTATCAAAAGATGCGACAGGACATCATCAACCAAGTTCGATCATTAACTACAGGTCCTCACGGCCTTCAAATGAGTGATATAAAAGGTTGGAGAAGTCCTTCTTTAAAGCCTGTTGGAGATGACCAGTACAAAGTATTAAAAGCTTTTGGTTTTGTTTATGATTCCACTCTGATTTCCAAACGAGTATTTAATGGGAAAAGCGGAGTTTTCCCATTCACACTGGATTATGGCTGGACTGAACCTTGTCAACAGGGACCTTGTCCCAAAAACAAACACCCTGAAATTTGGGAAATCCCTGTGTCGAGCTTAGAGAATATCAAGCATAGACATTCTTGCAAATATGCAGATGGCTGCCAACAACCAATGTTAACTGCAGCGGAAACTGAAGAATTTTTATGGCGGAATTTCTTACGGCACTACCAAAGTAATCGTCATCCGTTCAGCATCAATCTTACTCAAAAATGGTTTCACTGGCACTACCGTCAAAATTATCAGGGACTTCTTAACTTTATAGATCGGGTTCTTGAACTGGGAAATGTCTATTTTGTGTCAAATACAGACGCTATTAAGTGGATACAATCTCCTGTAAAGTGGTCCGAAATTCCTGTTCGTTGTTAAATTTTGGTTGGTAGATTTTTCAATTTTTACAGTTACTCTATGCTGTGGAATCACTGCTTAACTGAAAACTATATACAAACAATATTCTTTTTTTTTCTTGTATATTTTAAGGCTTTTAAGTTTTAGATATTTTTCATAAAAATTTTACGGCACTCAAAAAACAAAAACACTTAATTTTAAAGAAATTGTATCAATTAATTGAAACTAAAATATAAAGCTATAAATTATAATTCGTTAAATGTTAGACACATAGTATTTTGATTTGGTAAATTTATATACACGAACATTCACAGAAGTGTAGTGGTTAACAAGATAGTCACGAAATTCCTTGTAAAAAGTTTAGAAACAATTTATTTACAATGTATTCCATAAATGTTGATGTATGGCAATGTTGGTTCATTCCATCAAATATCTGAACATATCCTCGATAATGCTTTGAGAGAATATATTTATGGGTGAAGATTCGCGGTTTATAAAAGAAAAATCGTAATTTTATTTTTCTATACAATATTTTTTCTGCTAACTTAGCATGCTCACAAGTTTATTTATATATAAAAAATGATAAATATTGTAGTTCCTTAAATTCATTCTCTTTTAAAGTAAATAAAGAATAGCTAAAATACAATGTATTGTTTTAGTTTTGCATCGTTTGTAACTAGTATATTTTTGTATTTATTTTTTATTTTTTTTATTTTTTGGTTGTTGTTTTTTTTCCTAATAAATCAATTTTGTTCCATGAACCAATACATTTTTCAATCAAATTTTTTGTGATGTATTAGCGTTCTTTGTATCGATAAAAACTAAAAGTTTAAATTAAAATTTAATTTAAATGAAAATTGAAAATTATATTTCTGAATTTGCATTTTTCTTGCATTTCCCTTCTTTAAACATTTTGAAGAACACTGGGATTATGAGACGCACAAGGGGGAAAGAAAGTAGAAGAAGCAAAAGGAGAAGAAGAATATAATGTGTTTATGTGCATGTATGTTGGTGTGTGTGCAGCGGTATATATATACATGTGATTTCCTGGTACTTTGGCGCCTGTATTTATAAAAAGCCAGACGATATGTTAGTGTGTTTTTCCGTTTTAGATGCTTTTCTTTTCTTTATCACCCAAGCTACTTTGTGTGTCACATTCTTTCAACTCCATGAACAGTTGACAATGAACACGAGCACCAGTAAAAACTAAAAAGAGTATAACTATACAATTTTTAAAAATGCAAACTAATCAAATTTCTTCGGTTTCACACACACACACACACACACACACACACACACACACACACACACACACACACACACACACACACTCATATACACACATACACATACTCACATACACACGCACATATACACAGACATACTATTAAAAAATTAAGAAATGTTTTTGAATTATGTATCTATTATGTATCTATTCATAATTCATATCGCAGAAAGTAATGGCAACCTAGAGCGGGAAAATCTTCTGCCCAGTCAGTCATGTCTCTTCGAGACATGATCGCCCAATAGTGTATTACAGTGTGTATTACGTATACAGCACTTAACTGACTGATCTATTCATATATCTTCAACCAACGCACACACATACACATACACTTATACATACACACACACACGCAAGCATATGCACGCACATTTACAAATATTTTGATAATGTTTTTATATATAAACACATGCATCTCATAAAAAGCAAAAAACTGAATCGATAAAAATAGTGTCACAAATTCAAGCTGATTTTTAAAATTTCAACAAAAGTTGCGAAAATATTTTCAAAAAGTTTATTTTTAGGCTAAAATTGAGAAAGATGGCGGCCATTTCAAGCTGGTGTTATAATAATAATACGTTATATAATAAAATTCTCTGGTATCGTGCTCACTTTTACTTTGTTCAAGTTTATATCAATAAATTCGTTATATTAAGAAAGATATTATTCGTTGAGTTGTGCCTTTTTAAACGATTTTAGGTTAACAAATTTTATAAACGCATCCCAAGATGGTAGAAATTACGTCTATTTTGCTATCTTAGTGAAATTTCCCAAATTAACGGGAATTAAATGCTATTTATTAAAATGTTATTCTGAATTGCATATCAGCAAGTAGAATACTAATCTGAAACAAACAAGTCATTTCAGAAAGTGTGTATCTCTATCTATACTGTGTACAACTTATCAATAAAACAATCTTTGATATTTTCTTAAATTCGTCATAGTCCTCTGTTGTTAATAGATCTACCTTTCGTACCATTTTATAGTATAAATGCTATGTGAATTTGTTTCTGTGTACAGACGTTATATTGTATAAACACTTTGACGAAAGGTATATTAGGTGTCTTTTTTGTAGAAATATAATGTTATTAAATAAGAAATTAGATGCTATTTAAATTATATATTTGTTTTTAGAAAATTTGACGAAATAATTATTAGTAAATTCAATAAATGTGTTATCGCTTATGATTAGAGAATATCTATTTTATGTCCTATTAGATAAACATTTTATAGTCAATAAATCTCCGTTAATATTATTTCATATTGATACACTTTGAAAATTGGTAAAAACAAAGAAAAATGTGAACTAACTGTAACTTGAGAAATATACACATATACACTCTTTACTGTCAATGACTAATTATGTTAGATTATTCGAAAAATAATGGCTGAATAGAAGCATTGACATGGATCGTCGGCAAATTTATTTTCATTTAATCAAAATATGTCTATTGACATCTTTGACAGCAAGATCATTTATGCTTTTTTATATAATTATTCGGATCTTTTTTCTGTAGGTTTTCTAAACATTTTAACATTAAAAGTTTTCCAAATGAAACAAAATGGTGATCAGTCAACAGAATATGCCGACTGAAGCAAAACTTGGAACTCAAAACATTAAGCTTCTTGTCGACAAGCATTATCATGAAACAAAAATGATTCACATTGAATAATTTATGGTCTGTGTACCTCTTTAATTGTTGGTGATATTACATTATTATTTCTTGTAGGAGAAAAACTGCGGTGGCATACGATTGTCACAGGCCAAGATATAGTGATCATAACTTCATAGATGCAGTTTCACGTACTGACTCTTATATGTAAAGCCGACTAACGAGTATTCATATTATTCTCATTTTTATCGTTTAGGTTTTCACAAAATGCAAAAGAGAAAAAGAATTAAATCAAAGACATTTGAGTTCTCCCTCTATTTTCTACATATCTACTATTTTACAGCTGTTACTTTACCATTACATGTTTATGATTTGATCGCTTTCATCAAATTTCATTGAATCCAGTGAGCATTTGTTCTTGTATCACTTTTCTTTTGTCTCTTATCTTTACTGTATATTTTATACATACAAAAATATATTCATTTCAATTCATTTTTAAGTAGTTATACTTTAATGCAGTATCTTACTAAAACCGTTGAAACTTTTTAAACTTTAGTATAAATTTTACAACTGTTTAGCATCATTAAACATGAATATATATCCCCATAGTAAACGAAGCTAATAAATAATAATTAATGTTGCTAGTTTTAAGTGACCCGTCAACTGAAAACTTCACTGTTTAAAAATGCAGAAATTAATGTTTGGAATCTTTGATTCAGATATAAAATTATTTTAGCTTTTAAAACCATGAACTCATATCTAATTATATGAATAATAAACATTTACATTTTGATAAATGAGTCTAGCTGTTTTAATGTACAAAAAAGATGCCAAATAAATATAAATCATCTTTGCTGAACATATAAAGTATACTCCCATTTTAAATTTAAACAGTATAAATTATAAATGTAGATGCCATTTGTATTTACGTGGCATATAAAATATTACAGTACTTTTTCAAAACTTAAGTGATGCATGTAGGGCCAGAATTTGGTGAGTCTCTCGAGAATTGTCAAAATAAAAATATATCAAAGGTCTCAAGAGAAAGTAAGACAAACTGCCTTGCGTCAACACAGCTGTCAGAAAATATATCAGAAAAGTTATTTTAGAGATTAAAAAAAGTGAAAAAGATATAAATAAATTTAAATGGAAACTAGTATAAGTGGAATTGATGAGCGAGATAAGAAAGACTGAAAAGTAAGACACAGGATATTTAATTTGCTGACAAACACACTAGTTATTCACCCGTTTTTGTGCTGTTATAGAATGTAAAAAATATACTTAGAAGATATTAACATCTACGTACTTGTAAATAGTTGTAATAAATGCATATAAAAAAACAATGTTCTGCGTATTAATTCTAAATGAAAGAATTTAAAATAATTAACATAAGTTCTTCAGGAACAAAATGACCAATCTGCATTTATTTGGTAACAGCATTACAACTCCGAACGTTTTTAATGTGAATATCATTTTTAAAATAAATTATAGATTGCCACAAATATTTACTTTGCAATAAAAAAAAATATACTGACAACTATGCAAAGAAATTATTTGGCGATTATACGAGTTAAGAAAAAAATTTGAAATTTATTTTCTAACAAACTCATAATGAACTAAAATGCTCTTTTAAAATATTTTTTTACCAAATTAGCATCTCAAAATATTTTTCAATGCTAAATTTTTATTTTACGACGAAAATAAAATCATAGATGAATTGATTTGGTAGCGTGTCTATGTTATGTAAGAAATGTGGCATGCTTATTATACGATGACCTAAATAGTTGATAGTTGAACTTATAGAAAATGTGTTTGCTGTTGATTAGCTATTAAGGATACAAGATAAATTTCACTTTGATATTCCCATATACAATACAAAGTGAAGTTCTTAACTCTTTGAGCAAAATCTAATGCAGTAATATTTTAACTTCAAATATCACATTTAATTATTATGATAATTTTCTCGAGACAAAACTAATAATAAATTACAAAAGAAAAAAATTACCACAATTTAAACTCTTAATAAATAAATCTCATTGCTTTCATCGGTGTATGGGTATTTTATTAATCCAACTGTGATTTAATTGTCCGTTTTCAAATTTTTGCCATGTATTGATAAATGAATATCCTTAGAATAATCGACTAGTACGCATCAGGTTATTTCACAATCTCGACAGTCTCTATATCAATGATTCAGCTATTGAGGAAAATGTGTGAGGTTTTGTAAATTTCAAGTTATTGTTTTCTTTACAAAATCGTGAAAAGGCGCTTATGTTAAACTCAAAAACTCACTTTCCTCAAAAATAATATTAAACTTTATATGTTATTTTCTATAAAATATTATAATATATGAAAGAAAATATCAAAAGATAAAAAAATTATGGATTTTATTATAAATTATATTTTTAAAAAAATGTGAACTAGTAAAACTTTATGTTTGTACATTTCATGATAAATTCCTATCTTTATAAAAGCAAGAAGAAGCAAAGTTCACATGACGAGAAGATGGAACAAAATGAAAATAGATCTGATAGACATTTAATATTGTTAACAAATTACGAGACATGCTAAAGATTTATTGAAATCTGACGTTGTTATGTACAGAATGGTGCAAAATAAATAATAACACTTTCTTTTTGGCCTCATTGGTGAAAGTCGTTAAATGAGTTTTCATTCGGTGTCACGTAAAGTTATTGTTGATATTAAAACAGATTTAAGGATGAGGTATAAACCCATGATAGCTGCCTGGTGAGATGCAGCATGTTTTTCTCTAAAATAAACTTATTTTCTACAGTTATTCACGGGAGGGTATCACGGGAGCGTTCCTGTCACAGAAGACGTATTGCTTCAGTTGGTATGCATGTGTTTGCCTGTCGCATCTGGGAAAATGAACGTCTCATAATGGTTGTTATTGAGTCAAGCCATGTCCGGATGTAACAGTGTGAAATTAACTGTTTGGTTCCTGGCGTGCAGAGACCTTTGTAAATGGCAGACGGTCGTCTCAACAGCAGTCATTCAGTAGCAAGTGTTTTTTCTTAATTTTTATTTGTTTAACTCATTGCTTGTTTGTAATTGATTGTTTTTATTTTGCTACTTTGTGGACAGATGTACAAAAAAAAGACATATTAATTGGTATTTGTGCATAGCATGAAAGCGAGATAGATATCTGAATTCCAAGATTTCAAAAAATCTTTCCTGTAACGTCTACATTTTGTTTGTTTTCCCCAGTGAAAATACTTATATTAGAGATAGACAACAAGTGCTTTCTATTAGTTTTATATTAGTTTTATAATAAAATAAACCGTTTACCATTTAATATAATGTGAAAGAGAAATCACCATACTTAAATGACTTCTTCAGTATAATAGAATATTTATAGAGAGCACACACATTCCCTATTTAAATACGGTTCTTATCTAATAAAATGATATTAGAATATATAAGTAATATTTCTAGCTAATGTTTTTATTGTTTTTATCCAGTGATTTTCATGGATATTATGAAAATATGACAAAATAAAAAATTCTTTCTGTTATTTGAAGTCAGTTTTATTAGTGATTTCCCATGAACATATTTAATTAATGTTGTAGAAGGTAAGTTCTGTTCTAACACATTAGTCTAGTACATATATTTTTACGTGTATTGGTATAGGTTTCTAATGGAATAATATCAACTATATAGGGTTACATTGGCATTCCTGGAATGTTAACGAAAGCGACAGACAGCCGAGGAAGTCCGGAGGGTATAGAATTTAAATATTTTCATAAAACAGCAAAGACGAGAAAAGTGATGGGAATGAAGAAAAATCGCATGTTTCAACCAATCAAATTCATTTTGTCTGCTTATTCTATCATTAGCACATAAAATTTGGTAATTCCATTTGATAAAGGATTCGTCATGTTCACATCTAAAACCTATGTACTATGTTAAGCATGTTTATCATTATCAAAACAATGTCATCATATTTTCGATCCTAATCTTCAATCTAATTTCCATATTTGCTTTGTACAATAATCTCTAATGAAAAGGTCTAAGATTAAGTTAAGTAAAATACGTGTGCATGTGTGTGTGCATCAGTTATATATATATATATATATATATATATATATATATATATATATATATATAGAAAGAGAGAGTGGAGGGAGAGAAAGATCATAATATCAAAAGTAGCAACAGAAATAACATATATCAAAGAACAGTGCCTCATTTCAAAAAAGAAAGAAACATGTCTTACTATCACAAAGTGCATGCGTTGAAGATAAAATGGATGTGTCAACCCAGCTTCTTTGAGACGTCTAGACAAGTTTTTGGTGAGACACTAATGTACTTATGATAAAACGTTGTTTCTGGGGTGTCAAATTCCATAATTTTCAACAGTCTTCTTTTTATTAATCAAATGAAAAATGGTTTTGTCCTAAATACCGATATCTAGACAACGGTAATTTTTCAAGTTGAAAAATTTATAAAAATAGAAAATAAAGGACGAAAATAAAACCATAAACTCTTGCAGATGGACAAACGAGAGAAAATCTAGTGTCTTTCCGACAACAAAGTAGTTTATCTTAATTTCGGCTTTTTTATGAATTAAACTAGTTTTTATGGAATGCTCAATAATTAGTGTTTATTGTTAGAATCATTGACTAATGTTAGTTTTGTCTTTGAAAAGAAACTACATTCATTATTATTATTATTATTATTAAATAATTTTAGCCTTTTACGGACTAAAAGTTATTTTTTTTAACCAATTCATTTTTTATAAGTTTTTATCCTTGTCCGTTGCCATTGAATTATCACCAGAGAATTAGATTAACAGACATTATTGCTAGGATTGCTATTCTTTGTTCGATTTTCTTATAACTTTACTACTTTTATTTAATAATTGAGAGATACGGTTCATTTGTAGAAAGATTGTTCATATCCCTAATTAATAATTGTAAGGGTGTTTATAAATATATCTACATTTGAACGCAAAGGCGGTACTTACTACTCTCCTCCCCAAAATCCCGAAAAGCCTGTTTAGGGTCCCCGGGCATTGCTTCGTGACTCTCGGTATATTTTCCTATCTACATTTATACATCATAAATTAAACTAAACACAACTGACTATTAAAAGAATGAAAATGTTTCTCGGATTTTGACGTCATTCTTACATTTATTTTTTATTTAATCAATAAATTCGAGGTCCTCACGGCATCTGTGGACAAGGCCGAGTACTTTGCTCGCAGATTCTTATCAAACTCCACATTTGACTCGTCTGGAGTACCCGTACCTGACTTCCCTCTTAGAACTGAAGGTCAACTGAAAGATGTTTACATAACTCCGACTCTGGTATCTAAGATAATATCAAAACTTGACATCCATAAGGAGAGCGGAGGTGATGAAATCCCGATCATTGTCCTGAAGAAATGTGCCCCTGAACTCTCCTCTGTCCTCTCTATAATTACTCCCTTTCTACTTCCTGTTTTCCTGCCTGTTGGAAGTCCTCTTCTGTGGTTCCTGTATTTAAGAATTCAGGGAACCCTCGGACCAATCCAATTATCGCCCTACCAGCCTCGTAGCAATTTTCGGAAAAGTGTTCGAGGCTATTATCAGTGCTGAGATAGTTCAACATCTTACTGCCCATAAACTAATCTCAGACAGACGGTATGGATTCCGCTTTGCCAGATATGCTAACGACCATCACGGAGTACATATACCAAGCCCTCGATAAGTCCAGCGAGGCTCGTGCTGTTACCCTGGGATATCAAGGCTTTTGATAGGGTTTGGTACGCTGACCTTCTGCGCAAGCTACAGGGTTATGGTATCACTGGACGCTTGCTTGATCTGATCCAATCTTCCCTATCTAACCGCATAATGAAGGTCATCTTGAATGGGCATACCTCCACATCCTACCGCACGAACGCTGATGTCCTCCAGGGCTCTATCCTAGGCCCGACACTCTTTCTAATCTTCATAAATGATCTCCCAAACATGATTAAATCCCAAGTAGGCATCTACGCAGATGACACCACCATTTACTTCCGCATCAGTAAGAAATTTGGCGAGGCAGACAAACATAACCTCGCTGCTGATCTTAAGAAGGTGATGGACTGGGGTAAGAAGTGGTCCATAAATTTCAATGCTTCTCAAATTAAACTACTATCTGTCAACCATCACAGACAATCTCTCCTGCCTCCCCCATAAGCATGGACCAAGCTAGTCTCCCTGAAAACAATATACTGCGCCTCCTCGGTCTTACTCTATCTTCCGACCTCAAATGGAATCATTACATTGAGTCAATAGATAAATTCACTGCTATTAAGGTTAGGTCATTGTGTCGGGCCAGGAAGTTTTGTTCCGCCAGAATCCATCTTGCATATATACAAATCAACCATCCAACCGTGCATAGAATACTGTTGTCATATCTGCTCGGACGCCCCTGCTGTTCATCTCAGTGTTCTCGACAGGCCCCAAAGGAGTATCTGTAACAGCTCGACTCCAGCCACATTCTCACCGACGGGATGTAGCTTCCCCCTGTCTCTTCTACACATATTTTCATGGCTTCTGCTACGATGAACTTAAGTCACTAGTGCCCCCTCCACAAGAATTTACTCGTGCAACCAGACTGGCAACAAGGTCCCACCCTTTTACAGTTAAATCAACCAAATGCAGGCGACAATTTTACTCCATCAGCTTCTTTTCTCGCACTTTACGCCTGTAGAACTCCCTTCCATATAATTGCTTTCCTTACAGCTACAACATTCAGGAATTTAAATGCAATGTCAATTCCCATCTCTTATCCACTTGACTCCAGTCCTTTCTACATCACCTCGTGTGTCTTGTTCTTTTCCCTTTTCTCTACCTTCGCAACTGTCTTCACTCCTGTGTTCACATCCTTCTCTTGCCCTTTCTCTGACACCCCCTGTAACTGGTTCGTCTTTCTCTTCACTCTCCTTCTGTTTAAGCTTTTACTCTCTTATGTAGCCCCCTGCGCATCAGTGGCGGTATCGCCTTACTTTGGGTGAAACGATTAAAAAAAATCCATGAATTTGTTTTTTTACTCATGCTAAGTCTCGAAAAAACATTCTATAAAATTCACTATTTTTTATTCATGGTTCTAAAAATTGCCAAAAAGCATTTCTAATTTATTTAAGATGGAATAATTTATTATGACATGTTTCTAATTTGTATTATTAGATACATTGTATTGTATCTATTTTCATTTTTCACTTTTTCTAGTTGAATTGTTCGCATATGATCCATTATTGTTCATAATTAAGTTACAATTAAATTTGTATTTTATATGAATACTATATTACAAAAATTGAGATGTAATAGAGTGGGGAACTCGTATCATAGATTTGGATGAGTGTATCATAGGTTCGGTGGATAGGTGTTGTGGAGGCACGAGACCCTTGCATCGGCCATGTGAATTAAATGTCACATCGTATCCATTTTTACTTTTTCTATTACTTTTTTTCTAAATTTCTGATACAGATTTCATTTTTATGCAAAGCAAATAGCAACCAATATGCTGCACGTGTTAATTCAGTTCTATTTAAAACTGATGCGAATGGAAAACGAAAGCGTGAGTGAATCTATCTTGTAAGATTATAATATTTCTAGAGAAAAACGCTCGATCGCGCTTTTCGAGGTGAGTAAAGCCACGACCTCCGATAATATATCGGAGGTCGTGGTGAAGCACAATTTTGGGCGTAGATATTGCGATTTAAATGTTGTAATTAATCCATTTTTCAAGGCGTTCTGAACAGATAGATAGGGCTTAACAAAAATGTTTGAACAAAATGGTAGTGTTTATCAGCATATTTACAACAACGATTGAGCATAATGATAGTGTTTACTATCGGTCAGTTAAGTGATATGTGATACAATCTAGGTACATCCAAAAATCACTGAAAAATCAGCATAGTATGAATAAAAAAGGCTCCAAACTTAATAAAAACTAAATTTTTCCATCAAAATTTTTATGTTATTATTAAGAGGAAAGATCAGAGTATTTTTATTATTTAAAAAAAAATTTTAAACTCTTCTGACGCGTTCGAAATTTTGGTAAAAAATTTTGTTTTAATTTTAGTTAGTGGGTAACCAAATCGTTACGAGAGTTCATAATGGGAAACGTAATATTACATAACTCAGTTTTTTCCCCCAGTAATAAATACATTAATTTGGAAATTCTTTCAAAATCAAATACTTGTCGGATTTCAATGAAGCTTTCAGGACTTATTCACAAATGAATTATTTTTTAAATTATTATTTTAAAAATATTGGTAAAAAATTCATTAAATTTTAAGAAATTAAATTTTGTTAGAAAAATTGGTTTTGTTAGTTAAACGCAGGAGTCATTGGGAAATGTCATCTATTTTTTTTTAAAAACATTTTGCCTTTATTTACAAAAATCTGCGCCGAATAGTAAAATAAAAAATGCAATATAACTATGGCATTATTTCATTTGATAAGTTTTTAATTGCTTTAATAGACAATATAAATTAAGAATATTATAGTCTGATGAAAAAAAAATTCGATTAATAATGAAATTTTAAAAGAACTGTTTTAATTTTTTTAAATTATAATAACTTATAAAGTTAAAATATATTTTTAAAATATTTCAAAGACTTGTTGAGGTTAGTTTATAAATGTATTAAGTGAAGATTACATTTACTAATTGAAAATTAAAAAGTTTAATACAAACTGTCGCGCCTTCGTATTAAAATAATTAAGAAAATTTGGTGTATATGAAATATTTTTTGTATGGTAATTTCTATGTATATATTAAAAGGTCATGTGTTTCAGGGTTTTTTTCCCTTACAGGAAAAAATGTACAATTATGCCACTTGTGATCGCCATACACTTATCTCATCTGTCATTCTGTCAACAGATTTCAATTAGGGTAGAAAGGTTAAAAAAAAAGTTCAAATCAGTATTTAAGAAATAGTTTTATTCTAAATTTCATGCTATAAATAAGTAATATTTGTGTATCAGATTAATTTAACATTAAATTTGCTAATTTTACAAAAATAATGTGTCACAGATGTATATTTTATTTTTGCAAGAATTTTAAAATCGAGAATTAACTTTTGTTTACAAATGTGTCTCTTGCTCAAAAATTTCCGAAAAATTGAATGATTAAAAAAAAAGTGAAAAATTTTAGATCCTAATCAATATAATTTCTGTTTGAAATACACCAGAGTATTTTGCTTAGAGGAAATAATTTTAATCATTTAGCTTTCAATTAAAACTAAAATAAAAGTTTCAAGGAAACCTTTTTTTTATTTTTAAAAATTCAATTTAAAAGTTAGTTATCGAAAGTGAGTGGTGGTACCTATGATACACGCTTGGACGATCATGTCTCGAAAGAGACATGGCTGACTAGACAGAAGATTTTCCTGTAGTAACTTACTATATCTTTCTGCGGCAGACTGGTTGCCAACCAAACCTATAGAACCCAATGTGTTCTGCTATTCAAACCATAGCTGGAGGGAGAAGAGATGGATTAATGCCTTCTTCAAAGGTATTTGCGCGTAAGTGAATGCAACGAATACAACTGGAATTCGAATCTGTTCCTCGATGTCACATTCCGAGCCGATATCCTTTGCAACAGGTACTTCCACTAATTAGCTGAAAAAATAGCAGAGCATTATGTAAAAAAGACCCCAAACTTAATATAAAGAAAGTTTTATTGTCAAAATATTTATGTTATTATAAAGAGGAAAGTCTAAAGTATTTTTAACTAACATCATAGCCCGGCGTTAGTAGTAAGAGAAGATGTCAATGAGAGGAGTAGATGGAAATCATTTATTGAAAGTTGGAAAGGAGAACTGAGGCTGTTAGTAATCATTTTCAGCATTAAGAAGAAGGCATTGAATGCATGTTGCTGTAGTATTCGAACGGAGTATAAAGTGTAGTTTTAGTGCCGGTCATACTTTTGTATTCTTCTAAGGGGGTGGGGGTTCTTAGATCTGGAAATGAATAGAAAACATTTGCAGGAAGTGGAGTTAGTTAAATAAGATAAAAGTTTACCTGTTTTAAATGTCGATAGTCAAACTGAACCCAGTTTTGCAATCCCAGTGCCGCGGCAGGAGTTTGGCCAGTAAAATTTTGCCTGTTACTTTAATCGAAGATGGCTGCTAAATTACTTGGAACGCAATGTTTACAATACTCACACAAACACCAAATCTCGTGATGCAATAATGTTTATAATATTAAATGGATAAATTCCTTTAAAACTTGGTTATATAAAAAAATAATTATATAAAAACAGTTGTTCCAAAATTGTTAAAAAATTCCATTAAAAATATTTATTTATTTATTTATTTATTTTGTTTTGCGTAAACGTGATTTGATGTTTTGTGTGACATTGCGTTTGTTTTTGTTTCAAAATTACGGGGGGAAATATTTACATTTTTGTTGACTAAATGAATTTAACATAAAAATAAAAATTATTTATTTTGTTTTACTGAAATTACAAATAAAAAAAACTATTACGCTCTAAGTTCAGAAATTTTCGAAGAATATTTAAAAATGTAGACATTAAAAAGTTACATTAATGCCACACGAATTAAAGACAGTTGATTTCCTGCATGAAATATTTAGCAAAAAAAAAAAGCTTTATTTTTTTTTAATTTTATTTTCTGAAGTATGAAATATTAAATCTGGAGAAAAAAATAAATGAATAATTAAATTAACCATTGGCACTTTTTTTTTTACATATTTTGTTTTTGTTTGAAAAAACATTTTTTTTACTTTTTTTTTTTTTTACATATTTTGTTTTTGTTTGAAAAAATACTTTTTTAAATAGTTCTTTTGTTTCAAAATGACGGGGGAAAATATTCACATTTTTTTGTTGATCAAGTGAATTTTTAAAACGTCGGAATAAAAATTAAATATAAAGGCTCATTTTTTTTAATTGAAAAATATTTTAGTCGCGTTTGACACGTGTGATTTGATTTTTGTTACGTAATTTAGCAAACATCTTAGATCTTAGTTGTTTTACGGCGCAAATGTAAACAATAGGCTCCATTAGCCAAAGTGCGAAGAGGAAAATTGCTGAACTTAAACTCAAAAACTAGGTGTCGACCTGGCTTCCCTGTAGATATGTGCACCTAAAAGTTTGAATGGTGTAGCTTAAAAATGTAGGCGTGCATAGAGAACAGTCATACACAGACTCACAGATTGCCTTTTATATATATAGATTTTTTTTTTAAATTTGAATCCTTTCTAAAACGTTCGAAATGTTGGTTAAAAATCGTTTTCTTTTTTTTGTGTCAGCAGTGTACCAAATGTTACTATGGAAATTTTAGCGCATTTTTTTTCGATGAAAAACATTAATTGTAAATTCTTGCAAAAATCAAATAATTGTCTGATTTTAATGGAACTTTCAGAATTTATTCACAAATAAATGAAATTATTTTTGAAATTATTATTTTTATAAAATAGATATATATTTTGTTTACATCTGTTACCCTACCCTCCAATTAATTTCTTGAAATTTTTAGAAACTGACTTCTATCTGCAAACTTTGAATCTTTAAGGAATATAAATCTGCTATTTTTTAAGAAGAGCTACTTTTCCGAAATAGTAAAATAAAATATACAATAAAACTACGCCATTTTTTAGATAAGCTTTTAATTGTTTTAAATAATATATTAAGTATATCATAGTCTGAATAAAAATTTATTGAAATATTACAAGTCATTACTTTTAAATAAATATTAAGATTAGATTTTTTCTATCGTATCTGAAGAAAAATAACAAATTAAGCATCAATTCTCAGAACAAGTAATTCTTTAGTTTTATTGAATTGATTTTGACAAAATGCGGTCCGAATTTTCCGTATATTCACACTTCATATAGCATAATGTTTTTACTGAAATAATATCTTCAGGGATTTTTTATATAACTAAAAAAATGGATGACCCCTTCCCTCAAATTAAAAAGTATACATCCAGTATCAAAAATGTGTGCGAAACATGCACCCCAAAAAATATTTCCCCCAAATTATTTTTAATAAAATAAACTATTCAGTAAAATATTTATTCATTAATGAATAATTACAGAAAATTTTGTTTGAATCGTATTTTTTTTTTTTTTTTTGGCAAGTATTTTAACCCTTTGTTGCATATTGGTTACAATTGTAACCTTTCTCTAACCTTTTTGGCTTAATGGTTACAATTGTAACCAATATGCAACAAAGGGTTAAAACAGTGGATGTCAATTTTTGACTTTCAGTGTGGAAAAAGTATTCATTTTGGAGGTACCTAGTTTTCTAATATGTTTGCTGACAATGTTTAAACAAAATGTTTGCCAGTAATGTTTGGGCATAGAGGCAGTGTTTAGTAAAAATATTTGAATATTGTGTTTACCAAATATTTATAATATTTAATTATAATGTATGTACCTCCACTCATTTTCAATGCCTACGTTTTAAATGAATTTTGATTAATAAAGTTTCACTTTTTCGGCCATTTTTGATTAGTCGACACATTTTTTAAGCAGAAGCTCATTCTTATTTTTAAAGAATCTTGCAAAAAAACATTAAAAAATAATTTAAAAAATACTTTGATCTTTCCTCCTCACTGACATGTTTTTTAGTAAAATTATCAAATTTAAAGTTACCTTAATCTGATTTGAAACAAGTATTACTTGCTTACTGCTTGAAATGTAGTATAAAAGCATTTCTTAATCACGGTAGTACTGTTATCAGTGTTACCTGAGGTAACGAATGATTTACTGACATCTGGAATCTGTCAAAAAAGCGAAGTATGGTGAACCAGAATTGATATAAATGTATCCAACTTAAGCGAACGTTTCGTTTTTTTTAAATACATAGTAAAATCAAAAAATTAACATAATATTTCAGCAATTATCTAATAATTTATAGAATTTTAGTTAGTTTAGTTTTATAGCCTTACATTTGAAGATGCTTTCTGAAAAATTAAAATTAAAATAATATACAATTTTCTTTTAAATTAATGTTACAATTTAATAACAGAGAATAAAATTATAACATGATAGAGGTAAATCAATAATTTATGAAATGTTATGGTATTTATTATTCTTATTTTTGATAATTGTTATCATGATGTTTATGACATAGTAAAGTTATGTTATTTATTAAATTTTTATAGTACTTTTCATTTTATTATTAACTACATATTTGTTTACACTATTATTTTATTTAATAATAATCCAATACCCTAAACTCTGTGTGTGTGTGTGTGTGTGTGTGTGTGTGTGTGTGTGTGTGTGTGTGTGTGTGTGTGTGTGTGTGCACGCGCGTGCATAAAAGAAAAGAGATTCAGAAACACGGAAACGAAATCAAAGAATTGTACCCTGCCGAAAAATGTTTATGTAAGCATAAAAGGTATTTTTCCTGTAAATGGGATAACTCTTGAAGCACGTGACCTTTAGTGGCATAGCACGTATAACAACTCCTTTAAAAATAGGTATCAGCATGCACAAAAAAATATTTTAATTATTCTCAATATCTTGGTGCGTGAAGATTTGTATTAACATTTTTAATTTTCGATTTGTAGATATAGTCATCACTTATTAACTTAATGACCTAATTGGAACGATGATAGGAAGAAATTTAAAAAAAAAATTTAAACTTTATGAATTATTATAATTAGATAGTAAAAATGAAAACAAGTCTTGTAAAAAATAATTATTCAACGAAAAACATTTTCTCTTTGGACTGTGATATCCTTATTGTTTATATAGCACTTAAACGTTTATCTAAATAAAAAATGGCATAATTTTATAACATTTTTTTTTTCACTACTCTGAGCAGATTTTTTTAAAAATGAGAAACTTTTAGAAAAAAAAAAGGTGGTTTACATTCCCCAAGGAGTCCTGTATTTAACTAATAAAACAAAGTTCCGGAACGGTAGTCAATTTCTAGAAATTTCAGGATATTTATTTGAGGAGAAGGTAACATGTAAAAAAAATATATTTTAACCAAGATTCTATAAAAATAATGATCTCAAAAATAATTTTAGTCATTTGTGAATCGGTCCTAAAAGTTTCAAAATCCGACTATTATTTGATTTTTGTAAGAATTTCCAAATTAATATGTTTTTCACCGGCAAAAAGTGTGTTGTGTTGTTACGTTTACGTAATAAACTCGTGCACAAATCGGGTCACTCGCTAGCAAAAAAAAAAAAGAAAAGTTTTTTGATAAAAATTCGAACGTGTTAGAAAGAATTAAAAAATTTTAAAAATAATTTAAAAATACTTTGATCTTTCCTTTACAAACATTTTGATGGTAAAAAAAAACTTTGTTTTTATTAAGTTTGCGGCCTGTTTTTTCAGTGAATGAGTAGAGGTACCTTGTGTTTGTTTTACCATCATTTGCCAACTATTTTTAAGTTAGTAATAGCGTTTACCGCTATATTTACAAAAATGTTTTAATATAGTGACAACGGTTACCAACATGTTGGCTAACAAAATTTGGACAGAGTAATAATGTTTACTAAAAGTTTATAACAGTGCACAAATATAGCTTCCCAACAATGTTCGAACGTAGTGTTAATCAACATTTCTTACAATACTAAATTATTTTCGAGGTGTTACAGTTACAATATCATTATAATCCCCATCAGAATGTAAATGTTGGGAATTAGAATTTATATACATTACCATCATATAATGGATAAGGTAAATGGAAATAGACTTTTACAATAATGCAGTAAATGGGTCAGCGATAAAGTATACCTTCAAACAAAGATTCACTTTAAAAATCATAGGATCTATAATGAAAAAAAACAAACTAAAATATAATAAAAATAAAACGTTATCTTCAGAATCTTTGTCTCATTATTAAGAGGAAAGATCAAAGTATTTTTTTAGGTAAAAAAAAAAAAAATTAGTACCCTGGAAATATTTGTTAAAAATCACATTTTTATGGTATCCAAGCGTTAAATTTGTACGTCTTTATTTTCTTTTTTTCTTTAATTTATTTGGAAATTCTTTCAAAAATCAGATAATTGTCGGATTTTAATGAAACTTTCAGAATTTAGTCAGAAATGAATTAATTTTTTTAAAACTTTCATTTAGAAAAACTTTCATAAAATATATATTTTAATCTGTTACATCTGACTCATTTAATGTTTATTAAATTTCAAGAAAATCTTTTTTTTACATTGCATTTTTATATTTCTTATAATGATAAATATTGAGAAAATAAATCAAATTAGATTTTTAAGAAAAACAGGACACCAGTTGCAAGAAACTTGCCCTTAACCGTAAAATAAAAATACAATGAATAAAACTAAGACATTTTATAATTAGAAAAGTTATCATTTTTTTATGAATAAAATATATTATGGACACTATTGTCTTAAAAAAATTTCGATTAATAAGAAATTTTTTGCAAGAACTGTTTTCATTGTTTTAATTCTGATTAGAATAATTTACATAGTTTTAAATATTTTAAAATTCCGTATTAATTTGTAGTGGTGAAATTATCTTGTCATTAGATTAAAACTCTAATTAGAAATAAATAGAAGCCAGTATTTTAAAAAATTATTTTCTGTTATATTGCAATCTCAGACTAAGTAGTATTTGTTGAAATTCAGATTAATTAAACTTCAAATGATCTAATTTTACTTTTTTGAAAAAATTGTTGACTTAAAAAAAAAAAGAATTATTTTGTGCTGTCAGATCTGTCAATGTGGAAAAATATGGATTTTAGTGATAAGGAGAATAAAAAGATTGCAATCTATTTAAATTTGGTTCGAAAATTACCAAAGTATTTAGTGTATTGGGAATATTAAATGTAATCTAAGTAGCTTGAAATTAAAACTAGAATTAAAATTCCACGAAAGATTTTTCATTTTTTAAAATGCATTTTAAACGTGGATATCGATTTTTTTTTTTAGATGTACCTATTTAAATGTCGTAACATTACTATTCTGTTCGTAACTTTACACAAACCAACTCCAAATGTACACAAATGTGTGTTTGTCTCAGCGCGTTTCCCACAGAGAAAAAGCATTTTATTACTTTCCAATTAATCAAATTTTAGGCGCACTAAATTTAGATGCTCCAACTAATTCGCTGAAAAAACAGCATAGTATGAAGAAAAAACTAAATAAAAAAAATGTTTTCCATCAAATGTATATGTTATTATTAAGAGGAAAGATTAAAGTATGTTTTAATTATTTTTTTTAAGAATCTTTAATCCTTTCTAACTCGTTCGAAATTTTTGATTTTCGTAATCAGGTAACCAAATCGTTGCCACAGTTTACAATGGATAGTTTTTCCGAGGAGATAATTACAAAAAATAAAAATCAAATAATTGTCGGATTTTAATTTAACCTTCGGGGCTTATTCACAAATGAATATAATTATTTTTAAATGAATTTTTTTTTAAATTATTATTCTTAGAAAATCTTCGTAAAGATATATTTATTTTACATTTGTTACCCTCTTTCCACGTAAATTCATGAAATTTCAAGAAATTAAATTTTGTATAGAAGATTTGTTTTATTAGTAAAACTCAGAACTCATTGGTTGGTTGTTTTGTTTTATGACATATCAACCTCGGTGGGTCATTTATTACCAACTAAATTATATTTATTTATTGCTGGTAATACCTTTTTCTTTCAACAATTTATTGTTGTTTTTTTATATAAGTTTTTTGTGTCTAGTAATACTTTTTTTCTTTTCGAGTATCGAGATTCATTGGGATTTGTTTTTTTTTTTAAGGGCAGGGTCCCCAAGTCCTACCCTGTTATTTAACCCATAACTGGAGGGAAGGGACGGATTAATACCTTTCCCAAGAGTACCAGTGCTTAAGTGAATGCAGGGCATTCAACTGGAATTCGAACTCGGCTTACTGATTTCTCTTTCCGAGCCGATATCCACTGCACCACAACGAACGCACATCCGTCACTAAACGCTTACAGCACCTGGTATTCCCAAGCGGTCACCCATCTAAGTACTGACCAGGCTCAACGTTGCTTACTTCGATGATCGAGCGAGAACCAATGTATTCAACGTGATATGGCCGTAAGCCTGGGGAATGTAAATCATCTGTTATTTTTTCAAACAGTCGGTATTTTTTCCGAAAATCTGCTCCCATAAGGAAAATAAAAAATGCAATAAAACTGTGACATTATTTAATTAGATAAGCTTTTAATTGCTTTGATAAATAATATATATTGACATTACAAACTACAGGAATATTTTCGATAAATAATGAAATTTTTAAAGAATTGTTTTAATTTTTCTGCTTTTGCATGCTCAAGAATAAGAAATCCAAATAATTTATTCTTTGCAGTTAAAAGGAAAAAGGAAAAAATAAATTTTCTTAAAAATAGTTTACTACGAAGTCCTATAAAACTGAATTAAACAAATTATTAAATAGTGAAGTAGGGTTTTCTCAAAGTATTTTTACAAACAAATCAGCTTTATTCAAATTTCAATGATTGGTTTCTGAAATTGAACGAAACGTAGAGTTTGTAAATCTCGACAAAAATGTTAGTGATAACTTCGACAATACTAAATACTGTGAGAATTTCAATACCTGCCATTGTATTTCAAAATTAATTCTAATATAATAAATTTTGTAAGATTTTGACTATTTTTTATTTTGTCTTTTGGGTTGCCATGTAGTTATCGTTAGCGTGAGTGAAATGTGTTTTTGTGTTTGTATTTAGTAATGAATTCTTATGTGTTTAACTTCTGATGCCTTCTTATTAACAGCTCATCCAGTGTAAACAGGTAACAAAGTACAGTTGGTTTTACTAGGTGTGCGTAGCTTAGTACAAAAAATTTTCATGAATTTTGGGGGAAAAAATTAAGTTTTATTTAATATACAAAATATCCCCACTATTTTAAAAACGATTTAATGATTAAAATAACAAATACTTATTTAATAAAAATGCAATATTATTTTTTGCATATTTTTCTTTAAGTTTTTGTATGCAGTAATACAGTTTCCAGTTCTCGCTACATTTGCAAGAGCTATAAACAAATCACAAGGCAAAACTCATAAAAAGTTGGAATTTGGCTCCAGAAAGAAATATTTACGCATGGCCGGTTGTGTGTTTCATGCTCAAGAGTAAGAAATCCTAAGAATTTATTCTTCACTGTTAAAAAGGAAAAAACTAAATTTTCTTACTTTTGAGCATGAAACATGCAACTGGCCATGCGTAAATATTTCATGCAACCCAGGAAAATTAAATTAAAGAAATTATAAAACTGCAAAGTAGGATCTTTGTCAAAGTAGTTTTCCAAACAAAACAGCTTATTCAAATTCTTTGCAAAATTGAATGAAACATAGTTTGTAAATTTTAACAAAATGCTAGCAATAACTTCAACAATACTAAATTCTGTGAAGATTCCAACACTTGTGAGAATGTTGAAAAGACTTCTAGTGGCTTAAAAGTTCATTTTCCACTATTTTGGAATATAAAAATAAAGTTAACATACTCCACCCACGTCTATTGAACAGGTGAAGAGGCTCATCCCTTGTTCCCTGTTTAGGATGTGGTTTCCGGCTTTCTCTTTTCCAATCTTTTCACTCTTTTCTTTTTTTTCAATTGGAGTAGGCTCATCCCTTGTTCCCTGTTTAGGATGTGGTTTCCGGCTTTCTCTTTTCCAATCTTTTCGCTCTTTTCTTTTCTTTTTTTTTTCAATTGGAGTAGATAGACTAAACTATCGCCCGGTTCACATTCCACCCACATCTACTGAACAGGTGAAGAGGCTCATCTCTTGTTCCCTGTTTAGGATGTGGTTTCCGGCTTTCTCTTTTCCAATCTTTTCACTCTTTTCTTTTTTTTCAATTGGAGTAGGCTCATCCCTTGTTCCCTGTTTAGGAATGTGGTTTCCGGCTTTCTCTTTTCCAATCTTTTCACTCTTTTCTTTTTTTTTTTTTTTCAATTGGAGTAGATAGACTAAACTATCGCCCGGTTCACACTCCATCCACGTCTATTGAACAGGTGAAGAGGCTCATCTCTTGTTCCCTGTTTAGGATGTGGTTTCCGGCTTTCTCTTTTCCAATCTTTTCACTCTTTTCTTTTTTTTTTTTCAATTGGAGTAGATAGACTAAACTATCGCCCGGTTCACATTCCACACACATCTACTGAACAGGTGAAGAGGCTTATCCCTTGTTCCCTGTTTTCTAATCTTTTCACTCTTACGTAGCCCCCTGCACTTCAGTGGCGATACCGCCTTGCTCGGGGTAATACGATTAAAAAAATTATAATAATTTATTAAATTTAAATTGTTGAGGTTAGGTTATAAAGTTATTAAGTGAAGACTATATTCACTAGTCAAAAATGAAAAAAATTAATACAAATCGTCGAGTCATCGTATTTTTTAAATAATTTTTATTTATTATTTTTTTGTATATTTGAAAATTTTGTTTTTTGTTTTTTTAGTGAGGTATTTTCTCTGTTACATTAAGAGGTCGTGCGTTCCACGGTTTCTTCACCTTACAGGAAAAAAATTTGGACAATTATGTCAATTCTGATTAACCATACTTAGCTTATCTCAATATCCGGCTATTTTCAATACCACTAATCAATCGTTTTCGATACCTAACTTTTAAATTGAATTTTTAAAAATAAAAAAGTTTTCTTGAGACTTTTATTTTAGCTTTAATTGAAAGCTAAATGATTAAATTTACTATTTCCTGTGAGCAAAATACTCTGGTGTATTTCAAACAGAAATTATATTGATTAGAATCTAAAATTTTGAGATTTTTTTTTTTAATTTTCAATTTTTCGGACATTTTTGAGTAATCGACACATTTGTAAACAAAAGTTAATTCTCGGTTTTAAAAATCTAAGATGAAATATACATCTGTGATACGTTATTTTTAGAAAATTAGCAAATTTAATGTTAAATTAATCTGATTTACACAAGTGTTAATTATTCATAGCATAAAATTTCGAATAAAAGTATTTCTTAATCACGGAGTCTTTATCTTTCTGACCTTTGCCGTAGGTGATTGATGTGTGATGACAGCTAGATATTGAGATGAGCTAAGTATGGTCGACCTGAGTTGACATAATTGTCCAAACATTTTTCCTGTAAGGGGAAGAAATCGTGAAACACATGACCTTTTAATGTAACACAGAAAATATCATACTAAAAAAGCTTCAAATACTCAAAAATAAATTTTTAATTATTTAAAAAATACGATGGCTCAACGATTTGTATTCAACTTTTCAATTTTCGATTACTAAATATAATCTTCATTTAATAACTAAATAACCTAAACGATACAAGATATTGAAGATATTTTAAAAAAATGGAAAGTTTATAAATCATTATAATTAAAAAAGAAAAAAATCAAAACAATTCTTTTAAAATTTAATAATTCATCGAATTTTTTTCTTTATTCTATAGTGTTTTTAATATATATATTATTTATAAAAGCTTATCTAATTAACTAATGTCATAGCTTTATTGCATTTTATTATTTTACTATTGGGAGCAAATTTTCGGAAAAAGGCTAACTGTTCGGAAAAAATAACAGATGATTTACAGACCCTAATGAGTCCTGCGTTTAACTAACAAAACAAATTTTCGCTACAAAATTTAATTTCTTGAAATTTCATGAATTTGTGTAACAGTTGTAAAACAATATTTTTACCAAGATTTTCTAAGAATAATAATTTCAAAAATAATTTCATTCATTTGTGAATAAGTTGTGAAAGTTTCATTTGAATCCGACAATTATTTTATTTGTGTAAGAATTTCCAAATTAATGCGTTTTTCACCTGAAAAAAAAATGAGTTACGTAATATTACATTATCCATTGTAAATTCTGGTAACGATTTGAAAGACTTTCTTCTTCATGTACCGTGTTTCTTCAGAACGTAGGTGATCATGGACTTCCACTTGGCTCTGTCTCTGGTCGCTCCCAACATTCCTCCTCTTGGTATCTCTCCCAAAAACCACTCTTACATCCATTTGCTTAGGCCTATCAAATAAGCCTCGCACTGCTTTTATCTATATCTCTTTCCCTCTATCCGTCCTGTGAGCATTAAATTTCCAAGCCTTCATTCCTCATTACATATCCCAGAAACCTCATCTATTTCTTCCTTATATGAGCGTCCTCGTCGTTTTCATCCTCTCCAACACCTCGTCGTTAGTCACGTGCTCAGTCTATGGTATCTTCAGCATCCTTCTGTAAAACCACATTTCTGCTGCCTCAAGCCTCTCCTTTATCATTGAGGAGATCGTCCAACATTCACTGCCATATGGAAGGACAGATATCACGTAGCAATCCATCACTCTCTTCTTTGTTTCTAATGAGATTTTCTTGTATTTCAGTACTCTGGTTAGCTTTTGACATGCGTCATTGGCCATGCCAATGCGATTTTGGATCTCAACATCGCACTTTTCATCCACTGTCAGCATGCTTTCCAAGTATTTAAATTTCTTTACTTGTTTTATTTAAATTTCTCTAACCTGTAGTTGGGGGTCTTCTTTTTGATGATGACCATACATTAAGTTTTCTTGAAGTTCATGCTTTATCCTTTTCATCTTGCTTTCTGTTGCTACTTTCTGTAGGAGGTCCTGCATTCTCCTTTCCGTGTCTGCTGTCAACACTGCATCATCCGCGTATCTCACATTGTTGAGATTGTGGCCACCAATGACGAATCCTAGTAAGGGTTTTATTTCTCTCAGAATTGTTTCGTTGTATAAATTGAATAAATCCGGTGAGAAAACACATCCTTGTCTTACTCCCCTTTCTATTTTTGTACATCTGCTGAATTCATTTCCTATCTGTACGCAAGCGGTTTGCTGCCAATAGATATTTTTGATTATCCTAACATCTTTTCCGAAAGGTTCTCAAGCATGTCTATCAAGTTTTTGTGTCGTACTTTGTCAAATGCCTTTGTCTAGTATATAAAGCATATATAGTTCATTCTGCATTTCTCTTACTCTTTCAGATAGCATTCTGATCATGAATATCGCATTCCTTGTTTCAGTATCTTTAACAAAGCCACACTGCTCTTGTCCTATCACTGGGTCAATTCTGCTGCGCGCTCTGTGCATCAGAATATGGATGATGAGTTTTGTTGTGTGGCTCATTAAGCTGATTGTTCGGTTGAATTCACATTCCTTTGCACCTGGCTTCTTAGGTAGTGCTATGAAAATTGATCTGCTTAGGTCATCCGGTATATTACCGCTGTTGTAGATTTCATTTATTATTTCTGTGAGCCTGTCTATGCCAATGTCTTCTAAGGGCGTCAACATTTCTATTACAGTTCCATCAGGTCCTGCTGTTTTATTTCTGTTCAATTTGGTCATTGTTGCTTCTACTTCAATTTTAATATTTCTGAGCCATCACTATTTTTGTGTATTGTTGTTTGCTCTCTCTTGTTGTAAAAGAGATCAACAATATACTCATCCCATCTCTGAAGTACTTTTTCTTTTTCTAGTACGAGTGCACCGTCTTTTGTTTTTATACATCTTGTTGAGCAGGTCTTTTGTCCTGTTAGTTCCTTTATTTTTTATGCCTATCACCATTATTTATTGTGCTCAGTCTCTCTACTTCTGCAGATTTGTCGTTGAGTCGTCTTTCTTTAGCCTGTCTGCATTTTCTCCTTATTTCTTTGTGCATCTTTTTTTTTTTTTGTATTCCGTTCCGTATCTTGGCATTGTTTTTGTCTCTTTTTGCATTTTTAGTGATCCACTCATTTTTTTCCGACGTGCTTTTTCCATTGGGATGATGTCGTTCGCCGATGTCACTAGAACCACTTTTAGTGCGTCCCATTTTGAGCTTCCGTCCCCAATTCGTCCTTCGTATTTCATTTTCACAATGTTTATATACATTTCCTGCAGGTTCGGGTGTCTTAGGGCTGCGTTAGGCTTCTTTAATCGCCTTTGTTTTAGCCTTAGTTTGCATAAAACTGGTATGTGGTCACCTCCGCAGTCAGCACCTCGGTAGGCTTTGCAGTGAAGACTATGTTTCTGAACCTCTTGATAGTAACAAAATCAATTTGGTTTTTAATTTCTCCTCTTGGACTCCTCTACGTTCATAGTCTTTTGTGTGCTCTTGGAACAAAGTTTTATTTATTATCTGGTTATTCGCTGTGCACCATTGGAATCATTTCTTACCACGGCCATTGCAGTGTCCTAGTCCAAAATTGCCGACTGTTTCACCTTCTCTCCATTGGCCGACTTTGGCATTGAAATGATTCTAATGTCTTGTGATTTGCACTGTGCCTTGGCATAATCAAGCATTGAGTTGAAGGACTCGATTTCTTCTTCTCTACTTTGTGTTGTCGGTGCATATACCATTATTACCGATATATTGAGAGGCTTTCTTTTTCAGTTTAATTACTAGAAATCTTTCAGATATCTGGCAGTATTCCATAATGCATTTCCTTGTGTCTTTATTCAGTATAATACTGACTCCTTTTTCATTATTTTCACCACCTGCGTATATAATTATGTGGTCGTCACTGATGACGTCTAACGGCGTAAAGGTGACAAATTTCCTCAGAATTTATCCTTCACCTGGAATGGAAGAACATGAGTTAGGTTGTCACCAGACCATTACCCTGCGAGTGTTCGCAACAAACAAAACTCTTTGGACGTGGAATGTCAGAACCATGAACAACTGTGGACAGCTGAAAAACGTGAAGCAAGAGATTTGGAAGATCAGCTGTGCAATAATCAAGAACTTGTTATTTATGTTTAAAAATACATTTTTACCAATAGTTTAATCTATATTTTTTATTCTTTATTAAACTTCCTATAAAGAATAAATGTGAAAGCATTGAGGCTTTGCCAAGAAAATATAGTGTAAATATAATTTGCGCCAGACCAATGAATGTGAAAAGAAAAACATTTCTTCTAAGAGTAAATTTTTAGATTATAGTAAATATTCTTTTTATGAGAATAGATTCATCGTAATACTGAAAATTCTCTTGGTAGCGACGGGAACAACTACAGACAAAAATTTGTTTTAAAAATAATACAAACAAAAAATAACAATTTAATTACAAAATTAACAATTTACATTTACATTTAATTACAAAAATAACAATTTACGTTTAATTACAGAATAAAGTATTGGTCCTTCTTGTAAACAAAGATTTGTAAATATATCCAGGAAAATAGCGACACACGAAAAAAATCAAGAAAAAAAATCCGTTTCAATGAATCGACGAAAAAATAATGATAAATCAGAAAACAATGCTTTCGAGATACAAAAAACTGACTGAACTGGGGATATGAAATTATGAAATTATATCATAAATACTTTTCCGATACCGAATAGTAGTCCGTCAAAGCGAGATATTAGAAATGTGTCCTTTTTGTACATCCATACCAAAAATAATTTAACCATTGCTAAAAGGAAAAAAATAAAATAAAATTCTTTAAAAACGGTTCACACTCGAAAATAATAACAAACTTTACATTTTTTTAAACATGTCTTTATTTAATAAAAGAAACTCTTGTAACGAACAGAAACGAGATGAAGTTTCAAACCGCATTTAAAAATTACAAGTAATTTTTTTTAGTAAATTTTAAGTGTAGATTTTTTCTACCTAAACAGTAAGAAAATAACGTCTTTTATTAAATTATACAAGCGTGAATTCTTAAAAAATATTACTTTTTGAGTTTCATTGAATTAATTTTGGTAAAATACGAGCTGTATTTTCCGTCTGTTCACACTTGATATTGCATAAATCTTTTAGTGCAATATTATCTTCAGGAATTTTTCTTTCAAAAATTAGTTGAACACCCACCCCCAATGCACACAAAATATCTAAAAGTGTGTGGTGGTGAAAAATACACCCAAAATGTTTCCTGCAAGGTTTTAAAAAAAACTATTCAGTAAATTCATGAATGCACGTACCTCCACTAATTCGCTCAAAAAAAAACAAAAAAAAAACTTAGTAATCTTAAACTTAATAAACTTAAAATTTAATAAAATATAGCTCCACTCATTTGCTGAAAAAACAGCGTGTTTAAACTTAAAAAACAGCATAGCGTCCCAAACTTAATAAAAACAAAGTTTTATCGTCAAAATGTTTGTTATTATTAAGAGGAAAGATCAAACTCTTTTTAATTACTTTATTAAATTTTTAATTCTTTCTTACACGTTCGAAGTTTTGTTAAAAATCTTGTATTTTTTCGTCAGCGACTGACCTGATTTTTTATGGTAAACATATTACACAACTCACTTTTTCGGGCAAAAACACATTAATTTGGAAATTCTTGCAAAAATCAAATAATGGTCGGATTTTAATAAAACTTTCAGAACTTATTCACAAATGACTAAAATTATTTTTGAAATCATTATTTTTATAAGTTTTTGGTAAAAGATTGTTTTTATTTATGTTTCCTCCAATTCCAATTAATTTCTTGAAATTTCTAGAAATTGACTAGCGTCACGAAACTTTGTTTTATTAATTTGTTGTGTTGCTTCGTTTTGGTATAATTAGAAGATAACACAAACTTGAATTAATGAAGAGAATTTAGCTAGTCTGCTCCTGTATCCACACAAAATTTAAAGGTTGTAACTTGATGTAAAAACCTAAATTTTTATACCAAAAATAGACTAGCTAAATTCTCTTCACTTGGGATGCTAGCAGAAAACGAGCCTATCCCTTCTGGACTCTAGCGGTCAACTGACTAGCGTCTTCCTCTTTTCAAATCTCCTACACAAAACTACTGTCCTTAACTTCTACTTCTTACTCCTACACCTACCAAAAGAAACGGTTCCTTATTTTGCCGCCCAATTTTGAATTCTTGGCGTCAGTGTGTCTATCTTTTTCTATTTTTAGAACACTCGCCATTTTATAAACCATAACAGAAGTTCCCCCTTTAGAACGGAGTGTAATAATATTAATAGTACTCGTTATATTTCTTCCAGGAAACTTTTCGACCTGAACGAGATTTTGTATTTATCATGGGAGAATCTTCTTTTTTATTTCTTGTATTTATTTCTTGTTCTGAATCACTAAGCGTTTTGTTTTTATTCATCTTTTCTTCTAATTGTTTCTCTACTATTTGTTTTTGTACTTCTATATATGGTTTCAACCTGTCCACAGAAACTTGAGTATCCATATCATTATTTATCTTAACCAGAAAATATTTAGGTGTTCGCTGAAGGACTGTGTAGGGACCTGAATAGGGTGCCTCTAATGGTCTTCGAACACGATCCACTCTAATCCAAACTTTATCACAAGTTTGAAGTTTTTCTGAAGTTTTTAAGATTTTGCGAACTTATTAACTCTTTTGGTGAAGTCTCTCACATCAGTTTGTGACATGGTTTTATGTAAATCTCTTGTGAACTTTTGAGTTATAGCCTCCTCGCTTGTGCTATCTATTAGTAGCTGTGGTAGCAAACACTGTGTGCCTGTAACAGCATAAAAAGGAGAAAAATCAGAGCTATTGGGCATACTGCGAATCCCAAGAAGTACTATTGGAAGAGCTGAGAGCCAGGACTCTTTTCGTGCTATAAAAGCAGTTTTAATGGTCCTGTGCATTTTCTCAAGCAAACCATTACATTGAGAATGATAAGCTGTCGTACGTAGTCTAAAAATCAATTATTTTTGCTACTTCACTAAACAACTCACTTTCAAATTGTCGGCCTCTGTCGGTTATAACATGCAGCGGGACACCCCAACGTATGACCCACGTGTTTATAAAAGCCTCAGCTACACTAGCTTGCAGTGATTTCGCTGATGGGTTGTACTTCTACCCAACGAGTTGTGCGGTCAATACATGTGAGGATATATCTATACGGGCTGATGTAACTGCTATTTGGGCTTTTTGCTGGTGGGAGTGGTCCTACTATATCTATGTGGACTGTGTGAAATCTAGCTGATGGTATTTCTAATGTCTGTTTAGGTGATTTTGTATGTTTGTAGATCTTTGCTTGTTGGCAGGCTGTGCATGATGCACAAAAGTCTTTGATTGATTTATCCATGTTCGGCCAGTAATATCTAGCTTTAATCATCTTAATAACTGATTTAATGCCAGTGTGATTTATGGAATGGATACTATAGAATATGGACTCACGCAATTTAGATGGAACAAAAAATCTGAGGTAAGTCGTTGATAAGTCACACCATATAATTTGGTTATCTCCAGGTATGGAGAATTTTTTTAAGTCCTGAAAAGATTGAATTTCTGTATCAGATGCCTGTGCTTCTGCAAGTGCAGTATATCACACGCATCTATTTGTACAGCAAGAGTTGGTCGGGATAGACAATCAGCAACTATATTCTGACTACCTTTTACATGTTTAATATCTGAAATAAATTCTGTCAGGATAGCTAATTGTCGTTGTTGTCTGTCTGATTTAGTGGGGTTTAAACTATAAAATGCACCACACAATGACTTATGGTCAGTTAAAAGTAGCACTTGGCGACCTTCTATGCGGTGACGGAAGTGCAGCACTGAAAAATAAGCTGCTAAAAGTTCGCGATCGAATGTAGAAGATCTCATTTGTGTTTTGTGTTAATTTTTAGAGAAAAATCCGATCGGTATTGGATTTCCTCCCACCATTTGGTGCAATGCCGCACCGACAGCATAATTACTACTGTCAGTGACTAATTGATAATTTGTACAGTTAGGTTCAGGGTGAGCTAATGAGGATGTATCATTAAGTTCCTTAATTACAGAATTGAAAGATTGTCGTTCAGATTCATCTAATGTGAACGAGCCTTTAGGGGATAACCTCATTCTCTCAGATACGGGTAAGACTATCTCTGAAAATTTTGGTATTAATTTTCTATAAAATTCCAAGAAATCTTCGTAGCCCTTTTGCGTCCTTAGGGTAAGGAAAAGATTTTAATTCTTCTATTTTACTAGTTGTAGGTTTAATGCCATCTACGCTAATATGAAAGCCTAAGAAATCTAGGGAAGTCACATTGAAAACAGATTTTGTGGCTAAAATTTTTAAATTGTGTTCATTTAAAATATTAAAAACAGTTTCAATGTCTTTTTTATGAGAAATCTCATCATTGCTGAAAATTAAAATGTCATCAATATATATAAAAACACAATCAATGTCTACAAAAATTTTGTCCATATACCGTTGAAATGAAGCTGGCGCATTTTTTAATCCAAACAGCATATAATTATATTCATAAAGACCAAATGGGGTGGTGAGAGCAGTTTTTGCTACATCGTCCGGATGCATTTTAATTTGGTGGTAGGCTGAAATCAAATCGGTTTTGGAGAATCGTCGTTTGTTCGCAAGTTTTGCTTCAAAGAGTTTAGATTTGGCATAGGGTACCTGTCAGTCTTGTTATGCTAGTGAGAGAACGATAGTCTCCACAACATCTAAATCCTCCGCTTTGTTTAGATACTATACGTAGTGGGCTAGACCACTCGCTTTTGGAAAGGGAGATCACTCCGTCTTTTTGTAGGGTTTTAAATTCGCTACGCGCGGCTTCCAGTTTTTCTACATTAAGCCGCCTGGGTTTTGCAAATACTAGCGGATGGCTTTCTGTGTCAATTCTGTGGCAGACGCCGCAGTGTTTTTTGTTACTGTTCTTATGTGGTGTGATTAGGTTCGAATATTTTTCTTTAATCATGTTTCGTATGAATGACGGGAGTTCCGTTTCATTTACGACTAGATTCACCGCTGATGCAAATATTTTTAAACTCTTTCTCTGGGCTGTTGTAGGATCGTAAATGGTTTTGTTACTGCAGTCTACTATTAGACCAAACTTGTTGAGGAAATCCAGTTCAAGGAGTGGGTTGGTGATATCAGCGATCACGAATGTCCAAGTAAAAGATCTCCTTAAACTAGGTATTCCAATTTCCAAACTCGCTTGTCCGTAGCATTTTATTTTCTCCCCATTTGCAGTGGATAGTGATATGGGAGTCGGTTTTATTCTAATACCATTTACTGCAGAAGTTGGTAATATTGAGATACTTGCGCCAGTATCTACAATAAATTTTAATTTGGTAGCCCCTAATTTTGCGGTAATTTCTAATAGCGGCGAACCTAGTGGGACTGAACTTGTTCGCCCTATTAGTTTTCCGAATCACTTCCCGTAGGTGTTGCTGGTCGGGAACATTTGTAGATTGTTCTTTTTGGGTCATTTACACCAAGGTTTACATGTTTGCTTCATTGGTGAAATAAATATGTGCTTTGCAAATTTTTGTCCGTTGGTTATTCCGATACGGCCTTGACATTTAGTGCCACTGAAGTGTCTTGGCTGTATTTTCCTTTATAATTTGTTTGTGAGTTATTCTTAGTAGATAAGGGTCGCTGAACAACAAATGCCTTATCGTTATTCAATAATGGTATCAGTTCATCTGCTAACCTGCCAAGTTGGGTATGGTTTAAATCTTTTTGCGAGGCTATTATTGGAGCTATTGTTGACGGTAATGCCTGCGGGAATTTATGTCTCACAATGTCGTCGCTAATACCTATCCGTTTAGCTATGGATAGCATTTCGTGCAAATATGTCGACGGTCGTCCTGAAATAATCGTAGCCGACATTAATTTTTCTAGAAGCTCCGGTTTTGTTTGTTCGTAAGCTTCTATCAGAGTCTGCTTTAATTCCTCGTCGTCTTGTTATGCGAGGGTAGCATTTGGTAGTTTACCCACTTCTTCGGCTGGTAACGACGATATTACCGTATAAAATTTTGTTTTCGACGCTGTCACATTTCGCAAGTGAAACTGGGCTTCTAATATCGTAAACCATCCATTTACAGCAGTTTCCATGAATTCCGGTGCCTTGATATTGACTTGATGAGTTGTTTCCTCTCCTGTCTGCTTCATTTATCCTTTTATATGTATATATATATTTTGTATATGAGGTTGCTTTCTGTTCGTATGTCCGGGTCACCACTGTTGTGTTGCTTCGTTTTGGTACAATTAGAAGATAACACAAACTTGAATTAATGATGTTTATTTTTGGTATAAAACTTTAGGTTTTTACAGCAAGTTACCACCTTTAAATTTTGTGTGGATACAGGAGCAGACTAGCTAAATTCTCTTCACTGTGGGATGCTAGTAGTAAACGAGCCTATCCCTTCTGGACTCTAGCGGTCAACTGACTAGCGTCTTCCCCTTTTCAAATCTCCTACACAAAACTACTGTCCTTAACTCCTACTTCTTACTCCTACTCCTACCAAAAGAAACGGTTCCTTATTTTGCCGCCCAGTTTTGAATTCTTGGCGTCCGTATGTCTATTTTTTTCTATTTTTAGAACACTCGCCATTTTATAAACCATTACAAATTAAATGCAGGACTCCTTGCGGAATGTGAACCACTGATTTTTTTTTTTTTCTGATAGTTGCTCTTTTTCAGAAAATCTACTCAGAGTAGTGAAAACAAAAATGCAATAAAAGTATGCTATTTCTCACTTCGATAAACTTTTAATTGTTTTTTTTTCAGCAATATATATATTAAGAATATCGTTGTCTGAAGAGAAAAAAAATTCAATGAATAATTAATTTTTACAAAAATTGTTTTCATTTTTATTTTTTAATTATAACAATTTATAAAGTTTCAAAAATCTTTTAAAATTTCTCCCAGTCATTGTCCCAAATAAGTAATTAAGTTAGTAAGTGAAGATTATACTTACTAATCGAAAATTATATATATATATATATATATATATATATATATATATATATTATTTTGACACATGTAGATATGCTAACAAATAAGCAGAATTCGATAAACTGAAATAAATTCAATGGTATTAAAGAGGACATGTGTCATTTGCAAAAAAAAATCTTGGGATAACTAAATGAAATTATTTTGTTTGAATTCTGTTTTAAAGTCGATATTTTTTCATTTCTACAATTGAGAAAATAGAAATCTCGAATTTTCATATTTTGTCATCCAACATTTCCAACGTTAAATTCATAAAAAAGTCCAGTTTTTCACATGTAAATCAAATCGTAGCCAGAATAAGAAACCACGTTTAATGCGCACTACATAAAATATTAATTTATTTCACAAAAATGTTTTTTGACAGCTTTTCTACATACTATTTCTACATTTTTCTACTGGACTGTGCATTACGCCCTATCTTTAACTGCGATAAAAATTTAGGACATGTTTTACTGCATACTTAGAGTAAATTTTAAAACAATTTTTTTTTCTTCTGTTGGTCTAGGTAAATATAAATCAGTCAAAACAATGTGTGACTTTTTGTGGTAATTGTCCTTCGAAATTTATGGGAATAATTGAAAGCATCCTCAGTAAAAATGAAATAAATCATTTGTAAAGGCATAAGAACAAAAACATCTTATTAGTAATTTATTATAGTAGAATACAATTTCCTTATCCGACGTCTAATCCTGAATTATTTATTGCTTCATGGATTCAGTTTGCCTTACAGCAGGGTTAGGGTTAGGGTTAGGGTTAGGGTTAGGGTTAGTAATTTTGAAAATTAAAAAAAAAGAATCCTTTTTTTAATACTTTCATGGCAATTGTTCATATGTACTCTTCGCTTTGGTACTTAGACTTCATGAATTTAAGCGCAATACGAGACTGGCATCAAGATCTCATCAATTTACAAATAAGCTGGCGAGATGTAACAGTAAATTCTATGCTAACAGTTTCTTCACTCGCACTTCTCGCTTGTGGAACTACCTTCCAGCTCCATGCTTTCCAACCAACTTTAATCTGCAAAAATTTAAATGCATTGTCAATCTCTATCTACTGGCCTGATTACTCTTTTCCCTTTCTGCTCACTGTTAATGTTTCTGTTCCTACTTCTTCCATACTCTGATTTTAAAAAAATAGTGTACTAGATATTTACTGAATGAGTCACTCATAAATGAACCCAATGCCATCAACATAAGAGTATATTTCAGTGCAACTACGTCGCTACCGATTTGACACAAGGTCGATGTTTAAAGTGGGTTTACCAGTTATACCATGGAAATATTGCTCAAGCTCCCTCGGCACTTCCTTTTTGGGGGATACCTTATGCGCCGGGTCATGATCCTAGACCCCTCCCGAATGAGAGGTACCGTTCACCCCGAGCGTAAGCTAGTATTAATGTCAAGTTCCCCACTTTCCCAGGAAGCGACAGAAGCAAAGTACATCATCAACGTAATGATGAACATATTTTAACAAGTTTAAAACTGACAAGTGATAAAATAGGAAATTTTAATCTTTCTTTCAAAAGACATCTAGTAAAATATCGTGTTTCTATTTTACTAAATATTATAATTATCCGAAAATTCTAAATATTGTGTAATTATAGAAACCGTTAAAAAATTAATTTCACTTCATGTGTCATTTTATTATTTTTCGTTTTTTGTTATGTGGTAAATTCTATTTACCTAAACGACTATATTAATATCAATTTTTCTAACCAGTATTTCAAAGTTTTGACGAAATTACACAGAGTAGACTGAATTGATTGATGTTAAAATCAATTTCCCAAATAAATTTATTTTTTCTTTTTGTAAATAGTAACATTTTGATTTCGCCATTTTATGTCTTTTTTGTGTGTGTATTTTACACACACACAAAAAAGAAAGTACTAATTCCTTAAACAATATCCCGCACAAGAACGGAGTGGGATAATTCTAAAAATATAATAAATGTCTTGTTAAATGATGTCCGTCATTTTCTTGAAATTGTGTGTATGAAAACGACGTGAAAACATTTTTCCTGTGAGTAATATCTACACAATATACAACTATATATATATATATATATATATATATATATATATATATTTTAATTCAGATACTTCAATCCAAGGGAAAAAAACAGGAAGGTAAATTCCAAAAAACCCGATCCTAATTAATATTAAAAATTTTATTTTAATATTAAAAAATGATACAGGAAGAGAGCTCCATGTAATAAAATATTACAGAGCAAATAATTAATTTTTAGTTACATTCTCCCTTTTTCTGTTAATTTTTAGTTACATTCTCCCTTTTTTTTTGCGAACCCAGACGATGTCAATTTTTTCTTTTCTTATTTATTTGATTTTATTCTATCTTTTTCTTTTTCTTTTTCGTTTTCTTTTTCTTTTTCTTTTTCTTTCCCTTTATTTTTATTTTTATTTTATTTTATTTTTTATTTTTTAATTTCTTTGCAATCTATTTAAAAAGGAAAAGTAGACTAATTTTTCTCCAGTTTCTGAAAGGATTTTTCTGTTGCTGAGGTGATGTGTTGTCCCCCGTGGGGATCTTCATATCGAAATGGCCATTCAACATCTTTGAATTAATCCTTTTTTAATATATATATATATATATATATATATATATATATATATATATATATATATGTTTTACTCAAGTTGCGCCATTAGTTTTGCCATCTTAACTGCGACTATTCACTTTTTCTTTTTATTTTCTTATCATTTTAATACTTAATAAAAACCTCACGGGAAAGTTTAATGCAAGGATTGCTAAACTAAGACGCATGCGTAAATAATGATCCATTATATTTATAATTGTTTGTGATGCATTACAACCTAGTGATTTTTCAATCAGTTTGTAGTTGTGTAGCCTTAGGGAGATAGTTAATGTTTATTTGATTCTGCCTTGTGTCATACATAAACGAAATCCCTACAACTTACTAGTTTTTGTCCAGAATAATCATCAGAATTATCAGAATGTTTTCATCAGAAGTTTGTCAGCAGGTTGGAATGTATGAATTAGTGTGGAGGAGTGTGGAATAGTGTAAGAATAAAATATATACATTTTTCATGTTATTATAGAAATTTTTTTAAAGAAAGGAATAACAAGAATAGGTAGTAGTTCATGTTCAATGAGAAACAAGTAATGAGTGAAGGGTATCAAGAGTTGAAGAAATGTTAATGTAGTAGTAATTTGTTGGAAAGAGTTCATGCGTACGTATGCATGTATAAGCGCTTGTTTGGTAGAAATGTCTTTGGATGGAGAAGAAGAAGTAAAATGAATCAACACACGAGAAAGAAGGAGAAGGAGGACAATGTGCGACGCAACCCATGTCCGGGTCGTAGTTGAAGTTTCTTTCGGTACATTTTAGTTATTTGGTCTCGCTGCTCCCATCTGACTGACTGGCACTGATTTGCTCAAAGCCTTTATAGTCATTTAGATTTTCGCACTGGATCGCGAAGTCCCTGTGGTTTTGCAAATCGCTTCCACTGGTCAGAAAATCAACTTAACATCTACTTGCGAAATTCGGTTTCGACTTTTTCTTTAAGCACATGGTCAATCCTTTTTCTATTTGGGAAATATCATTGTGAATTTTTGTAAAAGTGAAGAATTTATTTTTTCTTTTTGTTGACAGTTGTATGTTATAGAGTATGGTTTATTTATTATTTGTGAATATTTGCAGTTTTGTAGCTTTTTAAAATATCTGTTATTTTTTTTACTTCCATATGTCATAATTCAAAAGAAAATGAACAAGAACAAAGCAGAAAATGAGAGTAAACGTAAATTTGTGCAACAATGGAAAATAAGAATTGCTCACTTGCAAACCCATTTTCACTTTGAGAATTAAACATCAGGAAAGTAACTGTTAAAGTACAGAGAAAATTTCGAACAAATTCATTACTGAAACTGAAATTTCTGTCAATTTCAATTTTTCTGATATTATTATTTCTAGCGATCCTTACTCTGTGAACATTTTCTAGAATTAAGAAAATATACTCAAAATTGCCTCGACCGTTTCGGAATGACATACCGATGTAAACACACATTATCATTTATTAAACTGATTACAAAACCAAGGTCGCAATTGAATATATTCTCTGCTTCTTGACGTAATAATCAAAACAAACTCATAAGTTTTATTTAGGCAAGCAATAGTCAGTCTTTACAAGATTGTATGGCGCGTCTGAACTCGTGAGTAGAAAAATTGACACCTGGAACACGAAATCTTGGCCACCACTGTTTCAGAGTTCATATTATGAGAAATTTAAACTTCTTGAGCGTGGATTGTCTAATTTTCGAAAGATAAAGCAGATGCTGTGTTGGGCTCTTGCTTAATTTTGAATTTCAATATTTTGGTACATTTTGATTTGTGGGAAAACAGCTGCGGATTTTGATTTTTATTTTTTTCATCAAGAAGCAATCAAAAGGTTTCCCTCAAAATTCCGAGACGTGAATTTAGAGCCTAATAAAAATGGGCAAAGGAGTTAATTCAGGGAATCCACGAACATCTGTTCTGGTCCGAAAAGAAAAACACTACAGAAGAAATTTGGCAACCATCAGACGAAAATTGAAAGGAACGTCAAAGTAGCTCCCACATTAATGAAACGTCTTCGGCTGTTGTAATTGTTCTATTCTTTGCTGTTACTACGATCTTTGCTTCGAAAATTGTAAAATTCTTTGAAAACTATTCATAGAAGTGTTTTCTCCAGAATCATGGATAGATTGGCCTCGGACTTTCTGTACACAAACAACACACTTCGGAATGAGATCAGACATATATCGGCAGGACGAAGGTTTATTAATGGGCTTACCATTATCACTAGCAATGACTAACATATACATGGAATACTTCGAGGAAATGGCATTAGAATCCACATCACTAAAGTCAACTCTCTAGCTAAGATACAAATATGATACAGCCTCGGTCTGCCTACCCTATCCCAAGGGATTATCGGAAAAATATATAAGATCTGTGATCTATATAACATCAGGACGGTCTTCAAAAGTGGTTCAAAATTTCGCAGACAATTCTTTCGAGTAATACCCCACCCCATACAGGAGAACATCCCATGCCATCCCATGCAGCTGTGGTAAGTGAGATAAAAGATAAACAGGCCACCCCTTAAGATATGACTGCAGGAACACTGTAAAGCTGTAACATGAAGGAAAACAGAAAATCAGGTGTAGCTGACCACATATGAAGTGAAAACCGCCTCATGTTGAATGAGGTTGAAAAATAAACAGTAAACATCACTAGAAAATAGAAAAACTTAAGGAATCAGCACATATGCTAGGCCACAAAGTTTCCTAAGCCGGCCAAGCATAGACATTAGTACAATATGGAAATCAGTAAAATCAGAGATAGAGAAAAACAATAATAACAACAAATTGTAATATGAGCTCTGGTTAATAAAAATGGTTGCTGAGACATTAAGATATATCCCCAAAATTCATATACTGATGTTCTCATGGACACATGTCATAGTGGATAAAAGCGTTGGTTAAATCGTGTGACTTGACGTAAAGAGTTGTGAGTTCAATAACAAAAACATGGACAGTTTTTTTGTTTTTTTAATCGTTTCACCCCAAGCAAGGCGTTATCGCCACTGATGCGCAGGGGTCTATATAAGAGAGTAAAACATGTGTAACTAAAAAATTTGCTTCGGTAGACGAAATAAAGGGTTCGGTTCGAAATTCCAAACTCCTGAAGAAGGCCAGAGCGTACAACGGTCGAAACGTTGTGAAAATGGCAACAAAGATGAGTACAACAGTCCGAACAATATAAATAGTGTAAATTAATTTTTTAAATTAATGGAAATTTATGTTAAAAATGTTATAGATTTATTATTAATTCCTATATGTGTATCAACGTTCTTATTGCATAATAGGTTAAACCATAAAATTTTAAAAATTATTTTCTATTTTTGGTATATATTCTAACTTCGTTTTAAATCAACCATTTCATCTTTTTATTTTACTCATTCTTTCATCTGAAGAGTTGTCTATAATTCTTCTACTTGTTATTTTTGGTAATTTCTTATTAAAGACGGAGGGTGATTTGATAATATGGTTATAAATCTGAGATCGTCATTTTCTTTTTCATATGGTTTGTATTTTATTTGTACTTGTTCTTCTATAACTTTAATGTTTTCATGCATATAAAAATATATTTATTTTATCTTTATATTTCAAATCCTAAATCTTTAAATTTTTTAATTGCTGCTTTCCTTGGTCTAACCCATGAAATTTCTGTCAATTCTAATTTTTTTTATATTATTAATTTCTAGCAACATTTTTTGTGAACATTTTCTAGAACTAAGAAATTCATCATTCATATTTTTTGCAATTATTAATTTTTTTATTTCAATATAAATCTATGTTTAGATCTATAAGTTCAAATTACTTTTGGGGGAAAACTCACTAGACATTTAATAATTCAGATGTAATCCTTTTATCTTGATATACGAAGGTGGATTAATATGTCAGTAGCTTAACTTGTAGTTATTAGTTGAATTTTGATCTGAAATGTTCATTGTATAATGTTCAGTCAGATTAATATTCAACACTGAATTAAGTGTATTAACAAAGAAGGCAGTTATGTTGAAAAATAAATATTTTTTGTAAAAATATTTTTCTCCTTTCCCGTCTATGGACCTATTGATCTTTCCATGTATATTTAATGAATATTTTGACAGCAATTTTTCATTTAAGCAGTTTTTGTTGAAGACGACAGTTTGCTTCTTGTGATTTTCTCTAGTTTAAAAATTTTACGTTGTAAACGGCTCGCAAATGACGTTACCAGCACAATCAAAATTTAAATCTATAATTTCCTAAAACTCATGGCAGAAAATAATGAGTTGAAACAAAATTTTATAGCATTTACCAATAAGAGACGTTTGAGCTTGTGATTTCATTTCACACGTGACTGAAATTTATGACGCATACATTTATATACGGTTCGTGTGTGGATAGCAAATTTTAAATGATTTTGCGTACATTTTCTTCATGTAATAAGTTTTCTTTCTTTATTTCCAGAAAGGAAACAAAAGCAACAAAAAAGACATGTGCCGTTTATGGAGATGATACAATAACTGAGAGATTGTTTGTAAGTCGTTTACGAGATTCAGAAGTAGACATTTTGATCTGGAAAACCGAGAACATTCTGGCAGGCCTGCAGTCGTTGATGATGAGCAAATCGAAACGCTGATTAAAAATAATCCAAGTCACGCGACATGTACTCTCGTTCATGGCATGTCCTTTGTCTTCACTGTTTATCGCCTACAGAATGATGGTGTTATAATGTTTGACCATTAAAGATATCCTCTCTAATCACTTCTCAACTCTCATTTATGTGTGGTGATTTCAATATTCACCATAAGGAATGGTTAATCCACTCCAATATAACCGATGATGTAGGCAAATATTGGCATGACATACGAACATCCAGATCATGAATAAACCTACTAGTGTTCCGGATATAGCGGAGAATTATGCTGACCTTCTAAACCTCTGTCTTAACTGAATAACAATATTTGCTGAACTGTTACCTCCATCGAGTACTTTAAGCTACTTACTGATTAATGTCAAAATTAATGCCAAGCCAAAAGCAATCTTCGATGTTCTATTTCATAGGAGCATCTGCCAATACACAAAAGTTGATTTAGATAGCTTCAGATCTTACATTGCTGAAGCTCGTCTTTTGGCATTCTTCAAAAAGAATGAATTCTCCCTCTCACACAAGCCTTACGCTATTTCTATCTCGACTGGAGAAATTTCCAGGTTGATCCAAAGCTTAATTCTATGAAAGCTGCTGGTCCGAATAAAATTATTTTTATTATTCTTAAGAGTCTTAGCCTAGAGCTATCCTCAATCTAAGCTGCCCGAATGAGAATTCTTTTTTTCATTTATGGATGGTGTTATGATGGTGCCCAGTTTACAAGAATCAGGTGAAGAAAATACGAAACTGTTTACGAGACCTTGTGGGTGATAGATTATGCCCCCTATAACCTCTTTCTAACTTTCTAACAAACAAAACGTTGCTAACCTCTCGTTACAAGAGTTTCTTGTTACTCTACCGCTGTTTTTATGGCAAAGGTTTAGACAAGCTACATTCCCTAGTTCCATCAGTCCAAGTCACAGCTACCATCAGCTATGCCACATACATTGAGTAGAAACATCCTCATCCTTTTTGTATTCTATTGGTAAGGAAGAAGTTCCATTCAGACAGCTTCTTCTCCAGATGCTTCCGTGAGCACTATAATCTTAATCGCTTCAAGTCTCGAGTGAACCGTTTTCTATCCTACATAGCCTCATAATATACACCTCTTACACCATTCTTGTACACATTTACAACCTCATTTAGTAATTCCCTACCTTGAGTGGCTCTTTGGCATTGTGTTTAGTGAACGATAATACAAAAAACAGAACATCGCAAAGACACTCAACATATCTCATATCAAGGCTGTAAAGCGTTTGAAAAGACTTAAAAATCGCTATGATATTTGGGTGCCTCCTGATCTAATGCACAATTCTTTCTGCTCAAACGTAAAAAAACGGTTCATAAAAAAAAAGAACGATTACAAACAAAGGAAAATGGTTTGTTTACAGCATTGTAGAATGTAAGATGTTCTATGAAAAATGAGCTGAGCTACTAGTAAGCATTCCAAAAGCCTGTCTGCACCAGAAGAAGACATTGCAGTGTATCTGGTGGAATTGGAAGGACATTGTGTATTACGATCTCCTTCCGCAAGATGAAAACCAGTAATATTTGGTGATTGACCATTTATAGACGCTTTCTATCGATTTGCTACTTTTAATTGGTTCAACTTAATTAAAGACCTACATCGTCTTCCACAAGGACAACACCAAACATCTCTTTGTAGACACAACAGAAACTAATACAGATTGACTGGGATGTCCTACTACACCCACCATACTCACCTGACCTTTCTGACATTATCACTCATTTCAATCCCCACGCAATTCTTTCACTGTTTAGAACTTCAACTAATAAAAATTAACTTTATAAACACAAAACAAATTATAAAGTGTAAAATATTTTACAATTAAAACATAGGAGAGTTGTCCTGTCATGTTTTATCGTGAGCAAAGCATGAAAGCGCACACAACCTGAAACACCTCGTAGAGAAAAGAAGTTAAACTGAGATTTATTCTAGCCAATTTACAGATGCGTCAGTGCATAGTCATTCATTTTTCTTTTCATTTTTAAAGACTTTTAAAATTTGTAGCGACTCAAAATTAATGTTTAGGGTAACGAAAAGACTATTAATCTTGAATCCACTAACAGAAATTGGAACAAAACTTTTACTTTTCCAACAATTCCAAGAATCAATGAGAAATCAATGTTGTATATAGGGTAAATAACAACAGTTGAGTAAACATTTACCAGCAATCAAAACAAAACCGTACAGAAATGGGTATGAAAAGATTCTGGAGAAGTGTTGTTTAAAGTTGATATTTTGAAGTTTAGCTTTAGGTTTTGTAAATATGTGTGCGTATAAGAGAATACACACTGATAAGAAAGAGGGGTTTTGTTTCATACGCATACATTCAGTTTAGTGAAAGAAAGTCAGAGACTGGTGTCTCTGTAACTGTTTCTGGCTGTTTGTGAGTAGCGATCAGCTTTGTTTCTTTGGACTGTTTGTTCATTTGACGTGTAACGGCTTGCCTTACCGTAAACAAAAAAAATGTGGACGTGTAAGACGTGGTTGAGATAAGTGAAAGAGTTTTTATTTATTGTGATTTACAAGGTTCAATCTCCTGCAGATTTTAGGTATCGTATATCTTATTTCGCATCTGTCAAATCTGTCAACACATAAGGTGGAAAGGTCAGAAAGTTGAACTCTGTGTTTAAGAAATAGTTTTATTCTAAATTTCATGCTATAAATAAGTAAAACTTGTGTAAATCAAATTAATTAACATTAAATTTGCTAATTTTTCAAAATAATGTGTCACAGATGTATATTTTATTATTGCAAGATTTTTAAAACCGAGAATTAACTTTTGTTTACAAATATGTCGATCGCTTAAAAATGGCCAAAAAATTTTTTTTTTAATTGGAAATTGTTAGATTCCGATCAATATAATTTCTGTTTGAAATACACCAGAGTATTTTACCTACTGGAAATAGTAAATTTAATCATTTAGCTTTCAATTAAAACTAAAATTTAGATATTGAAAATGAGTGGTGGTACCTACCAAAATATGTTAAAAATTTCTCGCAGTCGTGAGCAACCACATGTCTCCCCTACATAAACTAAGACACCAATATGTTGAAGGTACTAAATTAATCGCACATTTTGTTTACTAGCGTTGTCTACTAGAAATATATGTCTGAAGTCAAAACACAGATGACTAGTTCAATGAATTTGTACTCTACGCACACCTATGTCCCACACAAGAAATATGCTCGTGCCTTCAATTTTGTAAATTTCAAAATCGGTTTCACTGAATCCGTTCCATGCGGATATAGTAGAGAGACAAATAGGAAGAATCAGAATCGTTCTATTTTAGTTTTCAAACCTCGTAATCTTAGAGCCACTATAAAAAAAATATATATATATAAACCAAGTAGACGTACTCACTTTATCCACTTGGCTACCGGAGATTTCAAAGAAACTGTTGCCAATCGTTTACCTACTTTTATAAAAAAATAACATAGCTGAAAACTTACCTCAATATATGTATATAAATTCACTTATATACATATATAGGTTTTATTTAAAACCAAACAAAATAAAAGAATACTCATTTCACTAAAAAATTTTCTTTATTTAACAAACTGGAAAGTACATCAACTTTGCAGGTTTTGCATCTCAGTTGTTTTTAAGCACACACACACACACACACACACACACACACATTCTCACTAAAACCTACAAAACATTCATGTCAATGCGCCCCATTATTTCAAGAGTAGACACCGTACTCCACAAACTAGCGAAAGCCATAACAAAAATGTCAACCCCTCTTCTTGGAACAACCAGTCTGTTATATATAATTAATCATATTCGTCATCATCAGTATTCCCGTAATCTTGTGTGGTTGTAAGGTTGCTGAGCACCTAACCAGTTCCATCCACATAACTGGAAAGTCGGCAGGTATTCATGCGTAGACCTTGGGTGAGTAGACCTGGCGGAAACTATCCTTATCCATATCCAAATCAACCTATGACTAATATCCTCCAACTTGAAGACTCACCTTGGTCACGGACACGTGGCCGTTGATTCTATCGGGAAACCATTTCACCCTGACCGTTGACTTCAATCCAGGAAGCCCTTCGCACAACGACGCCGTGTCGTCACAGCACTGATTCTATACATAGCTATCGAGCCTAGTCTAGCCAATTATGCTAGATGGTCGTTGAACCTGTAAGAAGGCTCATCCATTCTTTGACAGATCTTACTTTTAATCATACTGGGTGTCTAGCCATTTTCCTTACCAGAAAAACCCGATGAGGGAACCAGTTTTGTCGCCATTGAATTAATTTATTTTGCGATTATTGAAATCTGCTAGGGCACTCACCGTTAATCTAAATAGACATTTGCATAAATATTAACTTTGTGTTGTTTTTAAAGCGCTGGAGCGTCTTGACCTTGATTCTACCATCATGACACAAGCTGCAGATATCCATCGTTTTAATTTGTCCCCCTTACCTATACAGACAGAAATATATTTTGTAGTTTCCCCTCTGATTTATTATATACTTCCAATCATCCTTTCAAAAGAAAAGCAATTATCTGAATAAGTCAGGCCATGTACTCTAGAGAAGTGGATTTATGACAAAAGTAAGTTACACTTAACTGGAGGAGGAGGTTTAGCCCGAAACGCATGCGCGTTCTTCTTTCGGTTTCCCTTAAATTGTGTCTCAAAATCATTTTGCTTTCTGTGTTTGGAATTTGCAAAATTGGTTAACGTTTCATTCCATTAATCTTCTAATTTCTACAAAATATCCTTATTTCGTTAAATATTTTATTTGTTAATGATTCTGTATCCTTCTAAATAATATTTATTGTTTTATGCTTCCATTAATCTCTCGTGTTTCACCAGAAATGAGAGCATTTTATTATTTTCTTGATAGAGTCAGGTTTGAAAGTTCACTGAGACTTTCGGGTCAAATTCGATTACCTCTACATTCATATTATGTTGTAGCGTAGTGGGGTGCGTGTTCCTTGAACGTCGGGAGTCACTAGTGAAGCGTGGGGGTGCGTATTCCTTGAACGTCGGGAGTAACCAGTGTGGTTGTAAAAGTGCGTGTTCTTTGTACGTCAGGAGTTACCAGTGAAGCGTAGGGATCTGGTTAATTTTTTCTTGATTCGGCCTTGTGTCAGAATTAACCGAACTCCCTACAGCTTACAAGTTTTATGCAGAGTTATAATCATCAGAATTATTATCAGAAAGTTTTCATCAGAAGATTGGTTGTCGGCAGGTTGGAATACGTGGAATTGTGTGGATAGCGTAAGAAGAATAAAATATACATTTTGCATTTTAAGATAGAAATTTATTAAAGGGAAAGACTAACATAAGCTGTAGGAGTTAATGTACAGTTAGAAACATTAAAAAGAAATTAAGGGTAGAGTTCGTACAAAATGTTCATAGTAGTAATTGTTGAAAGAGATATGGAGAAAGAGAAAGAGGACAATGTCCAAGTCGCTTGAAGTTGTAAGTTACATTTTAGTGTTGTCTTTCTCGCTGCTTCCATCTGACTGACGTTGATGAAATCCTTTTATTGTAATTTAGATATTTTCGCACTTACACGAAGTCCTTTTGGTCTTGTAAGTCGCTCCCATTCATACAAAATCATTTTAACACCTACTTGCGAAATCTGTTTTCGACTTTTTCTTTAAGCAAATTGTCAATCCTTTTTCTATTTGGGAAAACCAGGATTTCACACGTCGTTGTAAATTTTTGTGAAAGTGAAGAAGAGAGTTGATTTAATTAATTTCTTATCCTCTACAATGTCCCCGAATAATTAAAATCTTTGATGTCTTAAACCGATTGGCCACGTTGCGTTTCGATTCTAGTTCACGTCACTGTGCATCGATTTCTGTGAAATGACTTGATGCATATTTTTACAAGGAAACAATACCAGATCTTTTGTGATCGGGTGAGTAGCAGCGTGTTTCACAAAAAAAAAAGCCGATCTCTTAATTATTCTTTAAGGATTAATCACCGTGTCTTTCGTAGGACTGACACAATTCTTTTCAATTTTCTTATGTTCACTTTCTTTTATAAAATGTGCGTAACTCTTGGACCGCTCCAAAAACTCCACGATTGCACATTTAGAGTGGAGCGGGGGGGATTCCAGCAAGAGTGCGATTCCCTAGCCTCAGCATTATCGTTCTTTTCATTCGTAATTATCGTTGGTATTTTGCCGATTTAAGCCTTCATAAATGTTTTTTTCTTGACAAAAAAAAAGAACAGATAAGCAAAATAGGACACAAAAAAAAATTCGCCGATACAAGCCACGAAAAAAAAAAATTAGAAATGTAAACATTAAAAATAAAATACACTAAAATATTATTAACAAGATTGACGAGCAAAAATAAAATATAAACAGTAAACACGGAAAAAAGGCTCGCTGAATTAGGCGCCGAAATAAAAAATGAAAAGGGAAATATATATACTATAGAAAATTAAATAAAGCACGAGAATAATTAAAGGTTCGCCGAAAAAAAGATAGAAATACAAAACACCTAACTAAAAAAATAAATAAAAGACAAGAAAAAATTGAAATAAATATGCAAACAAAAATAAAAAATCCCCAAAATCAGTAACAGGTCAGAAAACGACACTTGCGAGACGAGACTTCAACGGTTCACAAAAGAGTTAGCCAAAAGTAAGTTCGAATGAACTCAGTATTTATCCGAACCCCTCCCCACAAAGAAGAAGAGATGGGACATTCTGAGCGCGTAGACTCGAGCAAAAATTCCCCGTAGACCCCGCATAAGCGGTGATATGCTCTTATCTATTTTCTCCAAATGAGGTTCTACCTTTTGGGATCCAAGACAGATCCATTAACGGATTAACGGGGTAAATGGGACATAATACCACGCCACTGTTTTGCATTTTAATTCCTTGATAACTAGCTTCTCTCCTTTGATTTCAAGTTGCTTTTTAACCTTTCTACGGCGTTTTGTCATTAATCTTTCCTGGCTCAACTCTATTTCCTGAGGCTCATGTATCTATTTTTTACCGCAGCTTGTGGATTCCATTTCTATTTGTAAATTTTATGTTGATGTAACACAAAAGCTTCATCTCCCTGACAGATGAAGGAAGTTTTAATGCTATTAAATGTTAGGCCTTCAAGATGTTCATGTAGTCCTTGAGTGTCGTATACTGCATCAGTCCGGATGTATTGCCTATTCTCATATTGGTTCCTCTTACGTTGAGTATGATGCTTTGACTTCGATTTATTATAGTCTCTGCTTCTTGGCCTTGATCTTGGTCTTAGTTTTATTTTGCTTGAAAAGCAAACTGTTGCTCAGTGGTTGACTTTACCACGTCTTGCATTTTGATCCAAATGCTCGACAGGCTTCATGGGAGAGTGCATGACTTCTACCACAAGGCAGATTTAGCGATCTTACAGCTTGTACGGCAATGTTATTATCTTCAATTCATTGGTATTGTTCAGCATGACCCTAAGTTGTTTAAGGTGGACGTTGAAAGCTTCGTAAGTGTTTCCAATATTAACAGTTTCTTGTTATTGTGTCGTCATTTCTTAGCAGTTCTTTCTGGAAGCCTGCGATTGGAGTGCTGGCGGTGATAAGTTCTATTATCTTCTTCTTCTTCTTCGAAATTTGAAACAAACATTTTTGTGACAGTTGTCTGCATCTGTTGACAAAATCGTTTATCGGCTCCTCTGGTTTCTGTCTGTATGCCGTTAATTTGAGGTAATTCACTCTGAAGTTTTCTTTTGGTTCTAAATGTTTTATGAACTTATTAAAGATTATTTCAGGGGAATGTTTTTCTTCTTCTGTGAGCGTCCAGGAGTTGAATCTTTTAAGCCAACATTACCTACTCGTAATAATATGTGACTTACTCGTTGTTCCGTTTTTATTTTGTTCACAATAAAATACAACTCTATATGTTGTTTAAAAATTTGAACGTTTCTGTTAAATTTGGTGACTCCCAATCCATCGAAGAAATGTCGCTAGAAGCCATTGTAAAACAAACATGCTCATATACGCACAGTAATCGAATAGCTCTGTTATTCGTATGTACTTATGTGTGGATAAGAATAACCAGCAGAGTATATTGTGTGTGATTATTGTTGCCCAGGTAGTAAAGGGAAGTAGTGTTCTTCACATAGCAGAGAGGAGATTTAAAATTGTGTTAGGGGATAGTAGTGGCGAAAAAAATTACAATGGGAGGGAAAATGTTTGTTTAAGAATGTTGAATGGGCTACCTTGACAGGAGGTTCTATGTGTTTTGTAGAGTCCAGTGCAATATTTTTCGAATTGTTTTAGTTTCTCGATTATTATAACTGCCGTTGAAAATTGCCTGTTACTTCTTTTTCCTCACATGGACTGTTTTTTAATCGACAATGTTTGTTGAGTTATTTTTGTTTTAGCGTGTTTTCCGGTGCCACCATGTAATGTTGTGTTGTTGCATGTTATTACAACAAAGCTCTTGCTATAATAAAATTTATTTATGTACAAAGACAGTGTACATAGACAGTGATAAACAGTATAAGCGCCCTGGTCATGTTCTATCGAGAAGTGATCCTGCAGTGGTTCTTTTTTTATTCCTAAGCTAATGGTTACATTTATTATGCGTAGGAAATTAATGCCTATGATATTATTGTTACACGAACTTTGTACAAAACTGAACCAGTCATAGGAAACTGGGAAATTGAAAGACATTTTTGGTAGAACGTGACTGAGTAACTTGAAGGAAATCTAAAATCATATCTAATAAACAATTATTTTAGAGCCGATAAGGAAAGTTTTTAGAAATAAAAGCTTCTAATTCGAACTTCAAATGATTCGGTAGACAACATCCGGATATAAATCGTTATAGTTTGAAAATAAATGTCTGTCTTAGTTTATGGACCAATCAGAATTATTTGAAAAAAAAAAAAGAACAACTTATATGGACCGTCTAACCTTTATATGGGGAAGGCTGTTTATTAGTAAGGCAAAAGCCGAGTCCATTCATTCGTCTCATGTACACTACCTTTTCATCTGTTATTTTCAAACCATTTTGTGACAGGATAATCCATGTATTTTATAAAGGTTATTTTATTGGTTACTTCTTCTTGTTAACTGTCAGTTCCTGTTTAGCAAAGCGTTGGAGCACTTCAACTAACCTCGATTCGAGCTACTTGTCAATCTGAATTCTTAGTCAAATGTCGAGAGTCCTTGCGTGCTACTCCTCAGTCTAGTGACCTTTCGAGGCCTATGAGTACATTATATAGGAAACTAGTGAAGGGGGTCGCGTCGGATCCACTCTGTGAATGGCTCGGCTCATCGACTACCGAGTTGCACTCTTTCTGGTCTTGAGCATCAGCGGCGGATTACCTCAGCATCTCTGAATTTTCACTTACTCAGCGATTGATTCGGAATGTATGAATGACGTAGCCTTCAGAGGAGACTTTGCGGATTTGTCCGACTGTCATCTGTGTGACCTTGGCTTAGAAGAAACAGCTCAGCACGTCTTCTACCACTGTCCTCAGGTGCGTCCGTTCTGGGACTATGTCGGCGAACTGACGAATCGTATTGATTCCGAACATCTCGCGTCCATCAATCTTGCATACGTGTATGATAATGCGTTGCTTCCGTGTGCTGGGGTAAAACGTGTGGTATTTCTAACGCCGCTAATCGTGGCACGAGTAGTAATGTGGACGACGTAAATTGATAGAATTTTACATTACGAGCGTAATCCTCATCAGGATCTGATGGGATTCTTTAGGCGCCAAATCAGGATGAAGATCAGAACCGACAGAAAACGTTTGCTATCAGCAGATTTCAGTGAAACATGGGTGAAATTCGTGAGCATGCCTCGTTGAATGGAGAAGGCCTTGATTTCCTTTTTTAGTCTCTTTTCGACACAACGGAGTAGTTACTTAACGGACATCACCCCAGGTTAATCTAGACTCTTTTCGTTATCCTAGACAATGTAATTGCTGTAGTTAGCGTTCTCTTTTATTTTGGTCTTAGCAAGATTCCCAATCTCCCCAGTTTGTTTTATCTCCTCTTAATCTTGACTGAGTTTTTCTTTCACTCCACAATCTATTTTCTCATTAAGTAAATGAACATCTTCATTTTGTCTATTGGCAGAATACAACGGCCACTCTTATTTTTCTGTGGGATGGACGGGTTCTGTCGCAGCCTACTGCTCCTACTTATTACGATTTTTAACAAAAGGGGCGACCTTGAACTCGCACGCAAAAATCAACAGCCAAGAGATTTTGCTGACTACTGAACCATTATTATCAGTGTCACTTTCGCCGAAATTGGCTTCCTTGGAACCGGAGGGCAGGATCATCTTTCACCTATGCTGTACGTTCTTGCACTGTAGCCCTTCCTACGCAAATTAAAGACGAATGCGGCGCGAATGCCTGGTGTCTCCAAACCAACCAATCATTCAGCTGATGCCGACGACGTGTCCGTGTTCGTAAAGAACGCCGCCGAAATACACGAAGTCGGCAAAGAAATTTGCAGGTATGAGAAGATGGCGGGGGCCAAGTTCAACTGCGACAAGTTGGTCGTTTTGCAATTGGGCGAGTGGGGGGAGTATCTCTCCCCGGGTCCTTCGCCTGGAGGAACGGGCCGATCAGGATACTCGGTGTTTGATTTGGTCTCGGCCTCCAGCTGGAGTTGAATTGATCGGAAGTTCGGAAACGGGTTGAGGAAGCAGTGCGACTGTGGACTCGAAGGAATCTTTCCTTGAAGAGGAGAGTGAAAGTGTGCGGCTCTACCCTCTCATCCTTTATCGGCTCTCCGTTCTTCCACTGCCGTCTACCCAACGAAGTCAATTCGTTGGGGACATCAGCTTCTTTTGGAGAAACAAGTTCTCCTCTGGTAAATCACCAGGCCTGCTGCTTCCATCCTGCTGAAGGGGGTCTGGGATTGTTAAGCGTTGAAACTGACCAACACATTCTCCGCTTGAATTTCCTTGGTCGGATATGTACGCAAACGGAAGGGGAAGAAGGCGAACTCTGAAAGGAAGACTCCCGCCGATCTTTCCGGTCCTTGGAAAATGTGCATACGGGCGAAACGGAGGCCAAGAGATCTCCCCCAGACAAATGCGCATTCTACAAGGAGTGTCGTGACACACTAAGCTGCCTCTTGAAGGGGAAGAATCGTCTCTCTGACACCCAGTCGTTGTCTCCTAAGGCATCGCATCATATGATAGTGAAAGGAGCTGCCAAAGACAAACTCCCTAAAAAGCTCGACCTTACAAACGAGGAGTTTCCCTCTGTCTCGCCTTGGGCGCCCGGGTTGAAATGTCTCAACAACAACGAGGCCTCACTCATGTGGCTGGTGATTCGAGAGACTCTCTGGGTCGCCAAGAAGCTTTATGCAGCGGGGCTGGCAATTTCCGCCGTGTGCGTGTGTAACACCCCAGCGGACGGTCCTAATATTTTCTCCGGCGGCCGTTCTCCACGCTATGATGTTTGCCGGAAGTTTGTTGAAAATGTTGGAGCCTCAAGCTGGGGGTACAAGATTAAACTGTAAGGAACGAACTTCTACAACTTGGATGAGTTAAAACGATGCTTTATTTCGTTTAGAGTTAGTCTTTTCGGTTGGGACAGGCGATGTGACACACAGCTCTAATTCTAATTAATGGAGATCAATTGCCGAACTGACCGACTCAAGACGAACGGAGTTTCTACTTCAAGCACACGCCCGGCTGACTAACTAACTCAACTGAAACTCACTTAACTTCATTGATCTGCCTGGCTCGGAAAAATCACTTGTATTTATTTAAATCAATCCGGAAGTGACTAGAGACCCCCCCAGGCTAAAACAAAACTAAAAGATAAGCATTGGCGACTGTAAGTCCGAAATTTCAAGGTACTTAAATTTTGCTTCCTTTGATGTGTAAACTTCCTGCAGACACCCAGTCTGCACTTAGCCTTAGTATTTTTTCCAGGATTTTTTTTATCTTTTTATCTTAATAAAGCTTCCGCCGGAAAATTCTTAATGTGTAGTCAAGATACAGTAAAATGACCTGGTCATTCAAAAATCTATTTCCTGAATTTTATCTCTTATCACATTAAATCAGAGTCAAATATTTACCGGAAGACTGGTAGGATTTAACAGTAATCTGATATCCTTTTCTCTTCCACAATTTTCTTCATAAAAGAAAAAGCGTTTATTTATTTATTTTTTCCTCTTCTTTGTCACTTTTGTTAAACATGTTTTTAAACTATTTTCTATTCTTAGCCATTTTCTATTTTAATCTATTATAATAAAATACATATTTTACAAAGCACCTTAATATACGCCTAGTTATCGTGTCACATTACTTCCCCCAACTGATCTTGTCATTTATGTTAATAAATTACAATAAACAAAACAAAAAAAAAAGAAAAAAAAACATGACACGATGCTTCTTCATGTCACGCCATCACCACAAAAATTATTTTGATTCCACAGGGATATTCTCCTCCCCTCCACAACCATCAATTATTGAATTTCTTATTAATCAATTTGGCATTATGTACCATTTCTTTGTATTTCCTCAACTCATTTTTCTTTTTATTTCCACAACCAATTCCTCAATTTTTGTCTTCGTAGCCGGTGGCATCAATGAATCCACGCAGTTGGTTTATCGCTACGTATGAGGGTCAATTCTTTGTTAACAAACAGTAAACACCCTTTTCAACTTAGTGTTTTGCTTTCCGATTTACATCCATTCCCTTTTATTCCTGAAAGAGATTCTACTCCTTGTCAATTCATCTCCTGTTACCATTTTCCAGCCCAAAAAGAAAAGCCACAAGTCTCTGGGCCTTTCCCGCATCCCCCCTATGAAACCTTGTCATGATAGAAGTTTGCTGAGGACGTCCCCTCCCAATGGGGTCAATGGCGCCCGACAAAATGATTGAAGCATAGTTTACACAATAAATTCAAGAGGGGGGTGTTTCCATCCTCTCCCCCAAAGAAGAAAAGACATTTTTTTAAAAATTAATTAACACAAGGTGACAAAATAGTCATAACTCTGAGCAAGTCTACTGCATAAATATAGGAGCGATGTAACTGCTCCTCATTATCAGTCTCTTTTTTTTAACTATTTAAAGTTCTCCAAACATATTCCATTTTCCCTTCTTTCTCTTTTTTCTTTTAAACAAAACAACAAAAAAAAAAAGTAAATAAATGTTCCTAAAATGTTTCTGTTTTTCTCAAAAATATTTTTTTCATAATCATCATCCTTTTTTTCTTTCAAACAAAACAACAAAAAAGTAAATAAATGTTTCTAAAATGTTTCTGTTTTTCTCAAATAAAATTTTTTTTCATCACCATCATCCTTTTTTTTCTTTTTCAAAACATATTTTTGTCGTTGTTGTACACACTCACTTAGTTTTTCTCTCTTTTTTTTTTTTCGCAAATAGTACTTTTTTAAATAACACACTATTTTTTTACCCCCTTTTTTAAGCAGTTTTTTTTTTCATTCTTCTCTTTTTTTTCCCACACCGTTTGCGTTGTTTCTATCTCTCTTTTTCTTTTACTTTCTTTTCGAAATTCACACTTTTTATCTCAAAATACTCACACATTTTTTTTATAATCAATTCATTTTTTTTTTACACGCACAGTTGTTTCTTGCTCTCTCCCTTCCTCTTATTTTTTCCATTTTTTTTGTACACATTTTTCTCATTATCAGTCTCTTTTTCAACCAAACATTCCATTTTCCTTTCTTTCTTTTTTTTTCTCTTTTAAACAAAACAAATAAAAAAAAAAAATAAATGTTTCTTTGTTTTTCCCAAAAACTTAGGTGGTGTGCGAATGTTTAGGCCTTTTTTGTCCCCACTTTATTTATTTATTTAATTATTTATTGCTTTCTCCTTCCGCTTCCCCGTTTAGGTGACAGATGTATTTGTTATCTGGCAGTACCAAATACGTTTTGGGTCTGGAATTTCACCCAGTTAACCGAGATCTTCTGACACACACTGATCATTATTGAGGGGTCCCATTACTAACACACTGTCATCCTCATATATATATATATATATGTGTGTGTGTGTGTCATTGTACATCACGTGGTTTTATTATAATTCCCTCCCTGACCTTTGTGTAAATAAAATTTCATGCTAGAGTTTTAACTGTACAAATATTTTTTTGTGATTGTAGTGTGAGAGCCACGTGTGTATGCGTTATGAATGGGTCAGCCACGTGTGTATGCAGTATGAATGGGTCAGCGGAAGAGATTAGCTAGGTTTAGATTAAGACTAGGGACGATTAAACCTTTCCCCATCCCCAATTTAGCCCTTTTGGCACATTCATAATTTTTCTGCAATAAATAACAAGATCATAGTGTAGTATCTGCTCGCAAATACTCACTTTCCGCTATCCGGCCACCTCCAGCTACGCGTACGCTTCCTTTGCGATCCCGCTACTCGCGGTTGATTACTGGAGCGCATTACGTTTTAGTTAGCACCCAGTCCCGATTTAGGTTTGACTCTGCTTCGGAGGGGGAATGGTCTAGTCCGTTTGATATCCCGTTATTCGCGGTCGATCCGGCAAAGGAAACGACTACTGTTCAAGTCCAACTGCCACGGCTTTCGCACGGAGGAGGACAGTTTCGGTTGCGGCCTAGCACGGGCAGGTGGGCGAGCTAGCACGTATGCGCTGCGGCCGTGGGCTGGTGCATGTTTTGCTTCATTTACAGGATTCGACCGCAGTTAAACGGGATCGTTACGAGCAAGCCTGCAACCAAACCTGTCCTCCTCAGACTACGTTCAATTGCAGCCGAGACTCGACCTCAACTTTTCCTTTTGCGCCGTTCCCTGCTTCCAACGATGACGTTCCAGCCTGTGCCGTTCATACAACACGCCGAAACGTCCCTGGCGACATTCCAGCCTAAGTTTGTTACACCAGACACTGACGACGTTCCTGCCGACCGATGACTACGTTCCAGACTGAGCTGATTCTGACAATCACTGCTGACGTTCCAGCCTTTTCTGATTTTCTACTTTTTGCTCGTAGATTTTATCACAATAAAATTGACATTGAAAACTCAATCTTCGCCTTCGTTTCCTCATTGTCTTTGCTGTTTTCACACATACGAAAATTTGTGGGGTCGAGACCCATTCCTATACTCAGCCTCCGCAACAGTTCTACTAACATATGTTTATTTTAGTTTGAATATGTGGTTGATTTTTAGTTTCATTATTTTTTTTTTTTTTTACCATTGTCTTATTTCGATTTCGTTTTAACCTCCATGCTTCATCTGTGGTGAATATGGAATTAAAAGTAACTCTCTTCTCTTCTTCACTTTTACAAAAATTCACAATTCCGTGTGAAATCCTAATTTTGACAAATAGGAAAAGGATTGACCTCGTACTGAAAGAAAAAGACCAAATGTCACTATCCGATGTTAAATTAATTTTCTAACCAATGAAAGGAAGCGATTTGCAAAACTGAGAGCAATCTAGTGTGAAAAAGTTTCACTATAAAAGAAAGAAAGTCGAATCAGTCAGTCAGATGGGAACAGAAATTAAAGACGAGGCCGCAAGATGTGACAAAAACTTCAAGACACTGACCAGGACATATGGTCCCGTCACACATTTGTTCTTCTTTGCTTTATCTCTTCTTCTTTCTCACCATTCTCGCAGTCAACAAAGAAGAAAATGACGACGATAACAACAAAAACAAGATACTTCAACCGACTCCTAGATATTAACTCTAAGGCAGTAGGGAGATGGTTAAGGTTTACTGAATTGGCCTTGTGTCATACATAACCGAACTCCCTACAACTTAGGATTATTCGCTATCATCAGAAGGTTGGAGATTGGAATTGTGGAAGAATAAAATAAAAGTACACCTTTTGTATGTTTAAATAGAAATTTATTAATGGAAAAGAAGAACATGAATTATTAGAAATTAATGTTCAATGAGAAACAGTATTAAGAAGTAAAGGGTATCAAGAGTTCGTAGTAGTAACTTGCAAGAGTGAGTTTATGTGTACGTAGGCAGGAACGTATGTGTGTGTGTATGTATGTATGAGCATTGTTGGGTCTTTGAAGTTATTGCCCAGGGTAAATGGGGAAAAGGAAGGAGGTGAGAGAAAGATAGAGACAATAATAGTGATCGCTTGACATTTTTCAAGGGATGTGTTAATTACGCTTGTCTCATTTATCTCTGGCTACAGTCGAGCTTGCTCCATCTTTTATTTCGTTTGTGGAGGTCATTTGGGAATTCACTCCCGGATGTGATTATGACCTTTTTATTTTGTTTTATTGGCCGAAAACATTTCGCATCGAGGTGTGAAATTTCACGAGTTTTGTGTGTTAAGCATAGTTTGTAAATTCGAGAAAATTCGTTTATTTCTAACAAAGTCAATGAGTCAACCTTTAGCATTTAAATTTTTAAATCTAGAACTTGTTTTGTTCACTCTGATAAGTACTATTTTCCTTTATTGTTTCACCTCATTTTTCACTATCACGACAGCCAAAAAAAAAAAAAAAAATTAAAAAAATAAATAAAAAAAGAACGGAAAGGAACACAAACTTTATTATAAACCTGTTATGCATAAACACATTCTGTTACCTAACTACAAGCTCTCTAGATTCACTTAATTCTTTACAACTATTTCTCTTGGAACATTTAACTTAACTCCTACAATTGATGTTATTCTGTTATGTTAATAAAATTCTACTTTAACACACAAATAAAATACTTTTATCCTCACAAATCCACCTTCCGATGATTCTAATAACCTTAAGTTGTGGTGAGTGCCGGCTATGTTTGTGAATCAGCATTGTACCAGACATGGCTAACTGGCCCTATCTCACATTTACCGAAAAGGAATTTGTAAATACAAACGGTTATCATCTGTCTTTAGTTTTTTGCTGGTGATCGACTTTTACCAAATATAAAGAGCTAATTAAACGTTACATTCTCTTAATCCTTCAAATAGATTGTCTTTATTTTTCCTACAGCCTTTTTACAATAAATTATTGAATATATTTTAATAAAGTATTATATTTTTATTTTCCAAGATATAACTTTGTTGTTGTTGTTGTTGTTCAATGCAATTATTATTTTCTCTCAAAGGTCGATTACAGATGGTGTTGGTATTTATTTTTTATTTATGTCCGAATATAATTTTTTATTTTTGCTATGTCACTGGCTGAAATATTTTAAAACATATTTTTATATACCTCCCATGGTGATCAATATAATTGCCATTTCATTTTTAAACTGAAAAAAAAAACAAAAAAAAAAAACTATTTATTAGGCGGTGTGCTGCCCTGGACAAAATGCTGAAAAGCATCTCGTTTGGACAGTCAGTTTAACTCAAATTTGTAAGAACACACAGACGAATTTCATAGAAAAACGAAAGATTTTATTCCTCGAATTAGGTAAAAAATCAAAGTTCTATGAAACAACGGAGAGGCGAATAGTGCGTGTGGATACAGGAACCAACATGGAGAAATCTGAAGATCCCGCCAAAGGACAATCTCGCTCACATGGCCTTATCAAAACAGTAAGGCGTGATAAAGGACAGGAAATTACAACAAAAGGAAGCATAGTCTATGTTAGAAAGCACAAAAATGAAAGAGAAGACAAAAACAAAATAAAATAGAATAAAAGTAAAACAGTAACAAGAAAGACGTCGCAGTGAGACGAAAAGTAAAAGGTAAACAAACAAAAAAACGGTGTCCGAATGAATTTGTCCTTGAAGACGGAAGGTCCAAGTTACAAACATGACACTCCCCGCCTGAGACTGTAAAATCTCAAAAGGTTTAGGTTGAAGTCTGTTTTGTGTTTGTGTGTGAGTGTAATGGTCATGCATTTGGCAGGGAAAGTTGCAGGAGGGAAAGAAAGGAGGATGATGAAGAAAAGCACGGTAACAATTCTGTGAAAAATAAGTTGTGGAAAGGGGCGAGCAGAGCAACAAGGGAAGATGTCATGCAGATAAGCTGAAGGAGGAGGAAGGTGTGTTTAATTGATAGGCTCAGCTGCAAGTGGGGGAAAGAGAAGTACTGTCTCTGTGACAGGTCCCAGGAACAATTTTGCATGGTCATTTTTGTGAATTTTCACTTGGACCTGTCACACTCTTCTGTCTCTGCTCGGAATGACATGGATAATCAGACCCAAGGGCCATTTGTTGGTTTTTTTTTTTTGAAGAAGAAGAAGAAGAAAAGTCTCGTACCAAATGCGGCTTTCTCCTGAATTGGCAAGCACATAGGTTGAGCCAACTGACTGCTTGCTGTCGGTTTTTTGGGTGTCGAAGTTTGGGTGGCTTGAGTGGAAGAGGCGCAACCCAGCTATGACGACTATTTTTCTTCGTGCCCTTTTCCATGATATCAAGGAAGATTCTGTCTTCCATGGCATAGGCCAGTCAGTCGTCTTCCTTGGTAAGCTGGAAAACAGAGTTACCCAGTTCTTTTCGGTGGTATTTTTTCTTGGCCTGGAACATGTTGGGACAAAGTTCAAGGTTTGTCGGGCGGCTTTCTTCTTGAGTTCTGGTGAAGACAGTGTTTACCTTGTTTAAGTCGATGATGTCACGACCTAGGAGTGGCAGAGTGAGGGGCTTGTCATACATGTTGGGAATCTCCATTGCTATGCTAGCCAAATACTTGTGATGAAGGGCAGCTTCTAGCGTTGGAATCTTCGACCGATTATCTGGCACATCGGTGCACTCGATTAGTGTTGGAAGTGGGAGGCTGATGTGTCTATCTATGGATTCAATTCTGTACCCATAGGCTCTCCTCCCAACAGTTTCTATGACCCCAGCGCAGGTCCTAAGTAAGTAAGAATAGGTGGAGCCGCAGTCACTGAACAACTCGAAGAACTCTGGACAAGCAAGGGACTTGTTACTGTGTTCGTTGATCATGGCATGCATCCTGACCTCATTGTTTCTCTGGCCTTGCGGATGTATCTTCACCAGGCAAATTTTAAAACAGGTTTTGTCGAATACGATGATTCCACAAACCTGTGTGCAGTGGGCTGCAACGTTGTTGCTCTCCCTGCCATGGTTTGGCATGGCCCTGAGTGGAATGGTTTGTGGTGCTGGTCCAGGATGAAGGGCGGTGTTGTGGCTGTCTTCAGTCGCGCAACTCCTCTGATGGTCACCAGCTGGATCGGGCTTGGGATCAGGGAAGAGGCAAAAGGAAGCTACGGAGTTGATAGGCTGATCGGATTGTGCCTCAGGAGACTAAGTTTTGCTGAGCGGAAAGCTGTCCTGGTTGTAGAATGGCAAGTGGTGTGTGTTGTGGATTGAGTTGAGCAGTCTGTTCGGGTACACACTCTCTCATGCGTTGCACGAGACCAGGAGTCTGATCAAGGCAAATATCGGATCTTCTGTCACTGAGCGAGACGCGCCTTTCAGTGCGGCTTCTTTGCATACTATCTCTTTTTCAGCTTCTAGAACCCTCTTTTCAGACTCCATCTTGACCTTAGCTTCACGCGGTTTATTTTCCCTGTCCACAAAGAGCAGGCGTGTTTTGGCCATCTCCATCTCAACTTTGGCCGCCTTGGATGAGGCAGAGGATAGTCCGGAGCACGTTCGGTTTGACAGGGGAGATTTTCGCTCCATGGAGTTTGTGGATGCGTGTCGGGACCTGTTGCCGAGAAGAGTCGACTAAGGGTACCGGTGCATGACAGGTTGTTTAGATTAAACAACCCGTTTAGATTAGATTTGATTAAAAGCTGTCACATTAAAAGCTGGCTGCAGTCTGGTAGGGAAATCCACAAGGAGTCATGGGAGGAGAAGCTGGTCTCACTGCATCAACGGAGCCTTTGCGCCACGTGCGAAGAAACTTTGATTTTTTACTGTGCTGCCCTGGACAAAATACCGAAAAGCATCTCGTTTGGACAGCCAGTTTAACTCAAATTCGTAAGAATACACAGATGAATTTCATAGAAAAACGAAAGATCTTATTCCTCGAATTAGGTAAAAAATCTGAAAGAAAAATGAACAAAACAAAGATGAGTCCACTGCGACGAAAAAGACAGAAATAAAGGAGAGAAAAGGAAAGGCTAGAAACAAGGAAAGGAGCAAGCGAGAACAAAGAAAAAAAATGAAAGCGACCACTCCTACCAGGAAGCCTGGTATCGCAGTAAAAGCGTTTTTAAATCAAGAAATAGGCAATTACAACATTGGACGTGGTCTATGCGACTGAGCAAATTCTGGACAAAAGGATCATTATTTCTTTTCTTTTGGGCTAGAAGAACGAACAACACAGAGATAAAGAGGCAACAACTATTCGTTGTGCCACAATAATGCGTTTACGATACAGAGAAGATGAAAAGGTTAAAGAAGAATGAAATAACATACCAAAGTTCTATGAAAAAGCATAGAGGTGAATAGTGCGTGTTGATACAGGGACCAACATGGAGAAATCTGAAGATCCCGCCAAAGGACAATCTCGCTCACATGGCATTATCACGTTGCCGAGAGTGAATAAAAAACGGTAAGGCGTGATAAAGGACAGGAAATTACAACAAAAGGAAGCATAGTCTATGTTAGAAAGCACAAAAATGAAAGAGAAGACAAAAACAAAATAAAATAGAATAAAAGTAAAACAGTAACAAGAAAGACGTCGCAGTGAGACGAGAAGTAAAAGGTAAACAAACAAAAACGGTGTCCGAATTAATTTGTCCTTGAAGACGGAAGGTCCGAGTTACAAACATAACAGTTATATAAAAAAAATCCAAATAGAAAAACGTTAATAACAGCTTAGTTGAGGAGGGGAAAAGCGTAGGTCCAGATTCCAGCCAGAGCAGAGAGTTTTTTTTTCTTTTACTGAGTTAGACATTATTTAATCATTTTTACTTTCATTTTGTATCGATTAAGCTTTTATTTATAAACTCCAGTACTGGAGATACCATTTGTTTGTACTATTTCTACAGTAGTTTGGTTTTCGACAAAAAAAAAAAAAAAATATGGTATGCAAACGTTTTGTACATTTGTTTCCTCTCTAAACTTCTGAGGACAATTGTGATCTTATTTTTAGAAGGGGATATTTATTTCATTACACCGATTTACACGTTCTGTCCTAACATCAAAAATTTGGAAGCATTTTATTTTTAACGGTTCAGGTAAAGTTTGTTTTAATTTAATAGAAATTCGCAACAAACAAAAAATACTCAGTAATAGTGTTATAAAAATAAATAAAAACATATTTCTAGTAAAAAAAATAGCTATTTTAATATGTTTTTATTTATTTTTATAACACTTGAGTGAATGAAATTTGAATGTTTTTTCATTGATCATTGCAATATTTTGAAATATTAATTAGTGAAAATCAAATTTGTTTATTTGCTGGATCCATGAAATCATTTTTTGCATAATTACACGTGAAAATTATTTTCTTTATTCTTATTTGATTAGAAATTATTTTTTTAATATTTTGTAACTTTGTTTAAATCGCTTTTATTTTTTTATTTTATATAACTTGCAAGTATAATTTAAAAACAAAAATCTTACTTCCTATGAGGTGAGATTTTTGTTTTCGTATCCAGAATCTATTGATTTTAATAATCTTATAATACACTGTAAGAGTTATTTGCAGGTTATTTTTTGTCTGTTTGTGTATGTGTCTGCCTCTGAGTGTATCATCCCTGAAGCTTAAGTGGTGGTGTTGGGTCATGAAAATCGCTTTAAAAACCTAAATCGGTAAAATTTAAAAAGTTCAAAGTTTGATTCTTGGTTAAAAAAAAAATTATTTAATCATGACATAACTATCATAACATTGTCATACATTTTAAATCATTTGTATTACTAAGATTTTCTCAAAATAATTCAACACAAATTCAATACATACAACAATATAGTGTATACAATAATCAACATAGAAAATTAAACGTTTTTTAATAAAATTTTAATTTTTTTTATTATTGATCATTCCCTTAAGCATAACTTCCATTGTTTTTTATAGTTCGTTATTAATTTTTACTACTTGACATTTCAATTGCTTTAAATCCTTTAGCATCAAATTCATTTTTAGAGAAGTGAAAAAAAGATTGCAGAAAAACACGTGCGTGTCAAAGAGTCCGCTTTCAAGACAAGCTACACACACGTTTTTGAGTTTTTCACTTTTTCAAGATCGGTTTGGTCAATAAAAGCTACCTATCGTTGTGTTGTGAAATTTAAAATGTACATTTTATGTCCTGTTTCATACAGACTGACTTACTTGCATTTTAATAGTCTTTCTAAGTTTAGCCAGACTTTCCAAGCTTCGAGTCTTAATTTTTATAGCCAGTACGAAATTTATTTTTTTACTAGTAGAAAAAAAGGATTGGCTCCTGACTGAAAAGAAAAAGACCAAAGTAAATTTCGCGAGCCAGTGTGAAAGATATTTTAATCCGTGAAAAGATAGCAATTTACAAACTGAGAGAAAGTAACAAATGGTTTTATAGATAGAAAAAGAAAGAAAGTTCAGAGAACACCAGCCGGGAACAAGTGTCCTGGCGACTTGTATGCACACTTGTGGTGAATACGAAATAAAAATAATTTTCTTTTCTTCACGGTTTGCAAACTTGCAAAGTGTGAAAATCTTTTATGTCCAATAAAAAAATTTAAAAAAATTAAAAGTGCGAATTAAATTTCTAACCAATGAAAAGAATGATTTACAAAATATAACATTGAGCTTTCAATGGCCCATGCCAAATTTCTTACCAACCAAAAAGGAGTTTGTGTTTGATCCAATCACGTCACCTAACTGGGTTATTTATTAACTGTTGGGCAGTTTCAAAGAGAGAAAGAAAGCAAAAGAGAAAAAAAAAATATCAGCATACCACTGGTGCCAAATTGCACACTGATACATTGAGACCACTGAGAATATCAGGGACTCTTTTCAACGGTTGAAGCTAAATACCTAAAAATACATTGTTTATATTGAATTTAACTGTAATACATTTATGTTATGTGAAAAACAATTCGTTTAATTTGTTTTTAATCATTTTAGAAACCTTTGTTTATATTGAATTCAACTGTAATACTTTCGTGTGAAAAACAAATTTTGAAAATTTACTTAGTATTTAATATGAACAGTTTCTCTTTTGGCTGTTTATCAAATCTACAAACTTTAATGTGTGTCTTGAAGTAAGCTACTGACAATTACAACTGTGTAAATTTGTAAATAAAGGTATCTCCGATCAAATCGATGACAAAACAGCATAGTATGAATAAAAATGGTCCTAAACTTAATAAAACAAACTTTTTCCTTCAAAATGTTTATATTATTATTGAGAGGAAAGATCAAAGTAATTTTTAATTATTTTTTTAAAATTTTTAATCCCTTCTAACATTTTCGAAATTTTGTCAGAAAGTTTTGTTTCAATTTGAAATAGCCGCTAAGAAACGTTACGGCTGTTTTACATTGATTGCATTACCCACTTTTTTTGGGTGACAAACACATTAATTTGGAATTTCTCGCAAAAAATCAAATAATTGTCAGATTTTAATGAAACTTAGTATTCATTTACAAATGAATGAAATTATTTTTGAAATTATTATTTTTTAAAAATCTTGATAAAATATATATTTTTTTTTTGCCTCTGTTACACCCCCCCCCCCCAAAAAACCCACATAAATTCATGAAATCTTAATAACTTTTAGACTGATGGCTAACTTTTGTTTTATTAGTTCAATGCAGGACTCATTGGGGAATATAAATCACCAATGTTTTTTATTTTAAGTTTGCTATCATTATCCAAATACCTTCTTCGAAGAGAAGATAAAAAATGCAATAAATAATTTAATGATATAATTTAATTTGATAAGCTTTTAATTGCTGGAATAAATAATAACTATTGAGGACATTATACTCTAAAAAAAAATTTTTTTCGATTAATAATAAAATTTTTAAAAAATTGTTTTCATTTTTATTATTATTATTATTGAATAATTTAATAATATATAAAATTTTAAAATATTTCTGCAAAATAATTTTTATTAAACTCTTCAATTTTAGATAGGCTATATAATCATCAGTTCTTAATTAAAAAGTCTACTCGCAATCAATTCTTTGAAGATTTAAAAAATATTTTTAAATTAATTAAAAAGAACATTTTTTTATGTGTAAATATATTCATTTTGATTAAGTATGATGTTCCATAGGAGTCAGAACATGTTTCCATAAAAATTAAATTAGATATTTTTACCATGCCTTAAACTTAATGATAACTTATTAATAAATAACACTTATAAATAAATATAACTTAGTTCGGTTATTTTAATTTCATTCGTATTTATTAAATCAAAAATTATTTTAAAAGAAATTTAAATTTTTATTTATTCAGAAAGTATATTCAAATGTCTGGCTATAAATCTAAACTAAAATATTATATAATTGCTAAAATTATTAAGATAAATTTTTAATTTTACTATTTAGTTAAAAACCAAAAAAACGAAATTCAAATTTGAAAATTTTATGTTTTAACCTAATTAAAATTTTGACATGTTCGGTCACCACCCTTTTAGCATTCTTGACAAATTCCAGCTGTCATATTTTTCATCACCCTGATAACGCAGATAAAAGAGGGCTACTGGAATTAAAAAGTTTTTTTTATTGTAAATTTCTGGCAGTAAGCAATTATTACTTGATTAAAATCAGATAACGGTCAGTTTGAATTTTAAAAATTGACTTAAATATTTTATTTTTGCAAGATTTTTACAACAGAAATTTGGCTACTGTTTACGTAATGTGTTGATCAATCAAAAATGGTGAGAAATTTAAATTTCATTTTTTCAATTCAGAAAAAAATTAGATTAAAATCAATATAATTTCGGTTTAAAATACACCAGTGTATTTTTCTTTCTGAAATTAAAATTTAATCTTTTGACTTTCAATTAAAGCTAATTTTAAAGCTTGAAAATAACTTATTTATTTTTAAAATTTAAATTTAAATTTAGGTATTGAAAATGGGTGGAGGTACCTAACACGTTTCCTCATCATTATACCCAACTGCACTTTATCTTCACACCTTCTCACTCATGCTGCTTTCTTTATCTCTCCTTCCTCTTCACCTAATTGATGTCCACAACAGAGAGAAAGGAACAAACACTTTACTACTATTTGTTGATACACACAGTGAAACATACACTTATTTTTTCTGCAAAAATCACATTTCTTTAAAATAAACAAACTCTTAATTCTTTAAACTCTTTACTATTCTTTCTCTTGGAAAATTTTCACAGTTTAATAATTTCATACATACAAATTGATTTTATGCTGTCCAACACATAAATTTTCATTTATTTATACAAACGAGACAGTTTTATTTTTTCCAACCTTCTAATAATTATAAATTGTGGGGACTTCAGTTGTCCTTGGCACAAGGCCAATTTGATAAACATAACTGAGCTCCTTACAAACCCATAATTCTATCATAGCTAAAATTGAGATGAATACCATCTGAAAGCATTAGAGTAAGAAAGGAAATTCAAAAATTTCCCCACTTGAGTACAGAGTTAAATTTTAAACATCTTACTACTAGAATATCCAAAAGGTACATGATTTAATACAATAGATTAAAGTAATTGTTTCCTTGTAATTAACTAGTGTAATATAACAATCTGGCCCCACCCGAGAAGAAGGCTGTTGCAAGCAGGGTTGTTTTCTGGTCGTTGAAAGGAACGGATGTTTGTTTGACCTTATTTCCGGCAGTAGCGGAAATGGCTACAAGAGGCAGACAGAACAGGTGTCTCTGAGAATTGCGTGGGCGAGGCAAAATCCGGAAGTCCCGGTTTGGAGATTATAAAAAGACCTCGGCGCACGGATTACAGAGAGACAAGACAGACAGACAGAGAGCCAGACCAGACCAGAGGAGCAGCAGATACAACGACACTCCCCTGTCAACCCCTTAGAGGCGCGCTCTCTCACCCTCTGTTCCCTAGGCTACACGGTTCATCGTCATTAATAAAAAGATCACTTCATATTTTTATATATATATACGTGTTTGTTGTTTATTGATATACAACACTAGCATGTGAAAGTCATATTCTCGTCTGAGGAAATAATTCAAATATAAATGTTTGACCTCTTGTGGATTTTAAAAGTTTGGCATTAGAAACAAAACTAGCATCCAAAATCTCAATGAAACAAATTCACAGATATGATTAAATTGATATTTATCTTTGAAACCAATAATCCCACATATGTAGGAAAATATCCTTGTTTAAACATCTGAGTACATTTTCCCCTCTACAAGTATTCTTTCATATTGAAGAGAATAATTATTATCTAGTAGTACAATTTAACTATCAGTAAAATCCCTTGTATTCAAAGAAACACAAAAATGTCTTGAAGATTAAAAAAAATGAATGTTGGGTTTCTTGGACAACAATCATTGGAAAACCAATTTTAAAGATGTTGCAAGAGTTTAGAGAATTTGGAAACAAAAGGCATGCTCAGACTTTGGAAAACTAATGTATATCCATGAATTTTTCACAAAGATTATGTACTTGCTGTAGATTAAATAAATTACACTGCATTTCAGATGTTATTTTAATTTTGATGCAATTTTTTTCAAATTTAAATATCTGTACACAAAAAAAATAAGTGTGCTCAGAAATCTAAGGGAGGTAATCCAGTATTTGGTATGCATAATTTGTTTCAGTTTCATTTGTTATTCATGAAGAAAAGTAAAAAATGAAGTTGCTTAACTGACCACTTCAGGTAACATTCTTAATATCATTTAATCTACTCCATAATACATCAATATACAAGAGTTTCTTCTTAAATAATGTCTTATATTTAATATTTTTCTCAAAATACCGTAGGTGGATATTGGTAGTATAGCAGTTAAAGATGAACATTTTCGTCAGTAACCCATAATTTGTTTTGCCTTATCACAGATAGCAACCTGACAAAATGGTGTCGAAAGTTTATACAATGCAGAAAAAATATGCTTATTTGCATTCATCAATATTTGTTGAATGATTACAGAAATGAAACAGTATACATGAGTACAGTTAGGTGGTGGGTAATGCATTACATCAGTTGCCACTGTTGAAATACATTACCCATGTCTGATAATGTGTGTTATAAGCCACATAGCTCTGTATAGCTGTCAAACCATGAAATGAAAAACACCTACAAAATGTATATACAATCATGGTGATGACTGTGGAAAAATAGTGTTTTGTAGTTAAAAACTTGTTCTATCCAATGGTGTAATTGGGCTCTTTGTGTCTGTTGTGTTTTGTTTAGGAATAAATAGGTTTTACTTCAGGAGCATCTCTGCTAAATGCTAAAAATAATATTTTATGATTTCTTTCATTCCAATTAATCTTTACTATTGTTTTTATTTATTTCTGATGGATAATAATTTGAAGTCAAATAAAGTTTCTTGTAATTAGCTGTTTTGAAACTGACCTCCTACTTTTTTTATTTTTGTTTTAATGAGTAATATTCAAACTTTCATAAAAATCTTTTTAGCTGAAATTACGTTTTAATTTTAGTACTTTATACGTTTTGTCCATATCCTTGTGGCGTACTTGGCAATCTGAATATATGCAGTTATCACATTACCAAAGTTAAATACATTGTTATTTATAGAATATTGTGCCAAAATAGTCAACTTTAAGTCCTTAAAAGAAATTTCTAAATCCATTCCTTCCAATTACATTAACCCATATTACTTTTTTTTATTATATCAGTTTGAAAATAGACAAAATTGACTTTTTGTTCATATAGATTATAGGTAATTTATTTTTTAAAGTAATATTTTCTTTTTAAATACTTTTTTTCTAAAACTGTTAAACTGGATGTCCTTATAAATTGCTGTTCTTATTATTAAAACAAAACCTAATCTTTGATAAGTAGCAGATCTTTTTCTTCTATGTGCCATGTCCTTTCAGGATGTAGACAATCATGGCCTTCCATGTTTCCCTATCTCTGGTGACTCTTAGCACGCTTTCTCTTGTTACCCCACTCAAACCCCACTCTGCCATCCACCTGCTCAGGCTCCGTCAAGTATGTTACATGCTGCTTTCCCCTGTTAGTCTTTCCCTCTATCCGACCTGTGAGTATCAGATTCTCCAAGCCCTTCTTCCTTATTACATATCCCAGGAACTTTAGCTATCTTTTTCTGATTCTCAGTATTAATTTCCTTTTCATTTCCATTCTTTCCAAAACCTCATCAACAAATCAAAATCTTGGAAACCAATGTTAACTTATTTTATTTATTTTCAGTTGATTTTCTACAATGTCTTTAGCTGATGAACTTTTGGCTGATTTAGAAGAAGGAGATGACAATCTGGAAACTAATGATGCAGAGGAACCAGAAGAAGTCACAGAAGTCACAGACATTGTTATGGAAGTTGATACAAGCAGGCATTCTGTACGAAGTGTTGCCAAACTTCGAGACAGTAAAGAGGTAAGAAGCTTATTCTACCTAATATTTTCAAGATTTGGTCCTAAGGTGAAGAATTAATTTTGTTCTTTAAAAACTTGGCAGTTAAATTAAGTTTATTGGCTTCTACAGGAGTGATAAATGTTAAAATTGTTAGAGAAAACTAGTTTTAAGAAAAGATTTAATGAAAATTTTCAAAACTTACAATTGGTTTTAATATCATTTAATATCATTTTTAAAATCATAAAGAATAATAATTTCATTAATAGAAAAAGACAACTTTTCTTATTAAATAGTAAATTAACAATTTTCAATGTTGTTTGTTGTGTGCTCTGTTCCATTTGTTTCAACATTTTATACAATAAATATAAAAAATGTTAAGAGAAAGATTAGTTGTAATAAAAAGGAATCTTTAAAATTTTTATTTAATAGTTTCATAGCATTAATAATTAATAGATCACTAATTAAAATGTTTATGCTTTCCAAAGAAAGCTACCCTTATTAAGATCTTTAAAGCAGAATCAAATTTAAACCCCAACTCATGTAGAATCCAACTGCATATATTTCCTGCTTTAAGTGGTTAAATTGTACAACCAAGCAGAGTAGGTGAATCTTATTGGGTTTAATGAAAATAATGGGTTTATGATCATGAGTTAAGCTTGATTATTAATTTTTATTTATAATCATTAGAACAAAAACAATGGATCAGCTTAAAGAGTAGAGCATGTACTCAAAAGACAGAAGGTAACCTTTTTTAATCACATGTGCACAATTTGGATCGGCTCATAACATAGCAGTTATTGGCACAGAAAGTGAAGTTGGTGGGTCAAGTTAAAATTCCAACCAAGGCCATTATGTTCACTTTCACACGAATGATCTGGAAAAAGGTAGGAATCCACCTCTTCTCTCCATTTAAAGGTTAAATAGCAGGGAAAACTTGAGCCTTAGTTGGCTACTAGTGTAGAAGAAAAAACTCTGAACTCTAATCAGTTGAATAACCACAGCAGTAATGCCTAAAATGATGAGGACATGTACACTCTCCAGGTCTACAGGTCCAGATGTCCAGTCAACCAATACATAGCCCTGGCTTTTACTAGCAGAGCTTTCTTCAGAAAGATTATATTTATCAAAAGAAAATTATGACCCCATCTAGATTTTAATTATAAAACTTTATATTTGAGTATATGTGACTAGCAGTATAGCTTGGTGTTGCTCGGGTGTAATGAAAGCTTTAAAACTAATCCATGGTCCTGGAGCTCAGACTCTTTGGACATTGGCATGAAAGACTAAAAAGCAATAGTTGTTTTCAGTTAAAGCAAAACTGTAGACTGAAAGAAAAATGAATGGATGTAAGTCAAATTTTGATTTCCTGGTATTGATATCAAATAAGTTTTTTTTTTCGTCGTAAACTGAATTTTGAAGGCTAAATAAGTCCTCTGAGTAAATGGTATCATGGCTGAGACTAAGAACTACAATTATACCTACTTAGAGGTAAACCTGAAGCAAAAACTAAAATAAAAGAGCTAAAAAAAATACAGACATACAGGCAGATAAACAGACACACACACAAACATCTTGCCTTTTATATATATATATTATCAATTTTCTGCACTATTGTAAGAACTGCAACCTTGAAACTTCTGAATATCGTTTCTTATGTCTTTGTCTGAGTGTATCAAATTTGATTAAAATTGGACCACTCCTTCTATAACCCGATTTTTTCGATTATCGATTTTCAATATTTATCGGGGAGTACCTTGGTACAAAACCTAGCTAAGAACACTTGCAGACGCTTATAGTACAACTGTGTAAATTTTCAAGAAAATCGGTTCAGCCGTTTCAGAGTCTATAGGTAACGGACATACACATATACACACACACACACACACAGAGACAAAGTTCCATTTATAAATAAGTTTAGATTAGATTAGATATAAAATATTTTAACAAAGTTTATAAGATGAAATTTGTAAAAACCAGTTGAATGTTTGAAATATTTTCATCTTGTTAACATTTTGTTCTGTAAGTGTATTATCAGAACAGCTGGAAATCTCTAAGGAAAAAATTATTATGGTAACCTTGTTACATAGAAACACTGGTTAATTTGAAAAATGTTTAACCATTAATAAAATTTAAAAATTGGTAAGATTTGGACATCAGAAAATGTTAAAAGAAAATGTAAATATGGTGATTGCATTTTAGAAAATAAAAGAAGGTTATGGTAAGAAAAATAATGCTTATATATTCAAAGAAAATCGTGAATATTTATAATTCAAATTACAATTTATGATAATCTTTTTAGGTGTTAAGGAAAATTTTATCAAAATTCTTATTAAGATATTTAACCATTTTAATATTAATTTATAGAAAATATATGTACTTAAGTATATTTATCTCTCATATTGGGTATTCCTTAAGTTGAAAGTACTAATATAAATTTGATTTGCTTAGATACATATTCTCTGGATAATTTTCTTATAAGTATGATCCATTTCGTGATGAGACATTAGTCTATTTCATATCTTCACAGCATAGTTTAGTATAATGATGTGTATAACTGTTCAGATTCAACATGAAAATTAATGATAGGACATATAAATACTTTTCTAATGAATCAACTTATATGCAGTCCTTAAAAACAGGATGGGGATAATCTCATTTTGTGCTCAAATTTTAAAGAGGAAAAAATCATTGACAGATCTGAATGATGCCACGTTTATTAATATATTATAAATACTTATTAATATATTACAAATATATTGGATGTGTTTTAGAAAATAGAAGTGTCGGTACTGGTGTCAAATAAATAAATAACATGCTTGTATTGATAAAAAAATTTTGAACTGCTGAAAGATTATCTATAAACTGTAAGAGGGTTAATTCATGAAGCATTTGTGGTTACACATAGGTTAACACGTTAATCTCACAAGTAACTAAAATTAAATGCTTTAGAGATTCATCTTTGTGCTAAATGTTGCCTACTTCAACAAATATATATTTATGAGCATCTTTTCAGTGTAAAGATGTGAAATATTGAAATCTAATGTAGACATTCATTTTTTTGAAGAATATAGTAAACATTAGAAAAACTGTAAGTGCTTAATAATATTGGGATAGTGGATAATGAATTTACTTTACTTGGTCAGCTTAAAATCATAAATCTGGTATAAGTTTACCATATTTAGTTACTTTTGAAAGCTACTAAATTTTGAATTTCACTGCTTTTGACATTTTGTGTTACTTTCAAAATATATTGCACTAAGTTGTGCTATTAATGAGCACTGGATTTTCAAAACATGTTGCCCACTTGGCTACTTGTTGCTCAATCTAGAAATCCTGATCTCTCTTTCTTTTACTTATCATTTTTCTTTTGTTAGTACATTCAAAATAAAACATAATAGATGAAAATCTGAAGACAGATAATCTCTTTCACTCTGTAATCAACAACAACAACCATGACAAATTCTAAAAAATAATTACATTATTCATAATTCATGATGGCATTTATTGTTATAGTATAATGAATAGTAACATTAAAGGCATTTTATACAACAGTATTAAACAATTATGGAATAAGTTTTCTCCTCAGTAAAATGTTATTTCATTTTTTTCTTCCTGCTTTTTACTTTCCTCAAAACATATTTACGAGACTTAGTATAATTTTTCTTTTGTTTTAGTTGAAATATGTCATGCAGGAAATTGAAACATTCTCTACTATGCAACGTAAAGAAGGAGGTAAGAATTTTTGTTTGATCATTTCATGTTCGCTTTTTGCTCAGTAATAATTGTATTTTATAGATAAAATTTATCTTAAACAAAACTTTCACATTTTTCCATTAAAATTTATCATCAGACGTAAATATCTTACAAATTATCCATTCTCAATTATATAGATAAATTATCAATCTCTATAACTGAGAAAAGTTTGTCGGTTATACACAGCCAAACTCTTCAAATTTGGTATGTGTACTTAGTGAACTCGGAGGAATTCTTTTTACTTGTCTTTGAGAAATGGTATGTCTACCTTTTTAACACTTACTGTTTGTATGTTTTTTTACATTTAAGATTATAATTTCTTAATTTCTTATAGTCCATACAAGAAAAATATTTGTATGTTTTGGATAAACATTACACAGAAAATTTTCTCTCTAAAATATATTTCATATTTTCATATTTCTTCATTGGAAACTTACTAGAAATAAATAAAACAGTTTTTTGGCTTTTTTTTTTATCTCTATCGGCATTGGTTTCTCATTGTTTATATTTGCTAGGATAGTTACAAAACTCATGGTAATATCATGATGTTAAAGTATTTTAAAGTGGAGGAGGATATTGCTCATAATGTGGAACTATCATCTTCAAAGAGTTTGTAGTAGAAGAAAATTACTGGAAAGTAATTGAAACTCACCTAAAGTGAGCTGAATGTCTAATGCTCAACATGCCAATGACATTTCCATCAAGCTTCTATGGGATATGACTTCATTGAATTTCTTTTAATGTGTTTCTCTCAAATTTATATTTAAATTGGGGTCATCTGGAGAGAATGTGCACTGTTTCGAGGCCTTACTCAACAGTTTCACTTGCACACCGGCCCCACCTCACTGATGTGAAGCCCCATTATAACAATATACAAGTGTGTTGTAGTTATACTAGTTCAAATGTCTAACAGTGAAATTAGATTTACAAGAAATTTCAAAAACCGGCAAACCTCACGTTCTGAAAATGCAACTTGAACCTCATTACACATTCATGATCAGTCATGTCACTGAAACACTCCACGGAATATTTCTTTTTTTTTCATATCCATATAGAACTATTTTCAGTTGCTTCTATGAGGCGTTTTATACTTTTGGCCCTATTACGCCTTTTGATTCCAATTTGACCCAGAAATTGGGATAGAGTGCCTACAGCAAAACCCCTTGTTCCAATTTCCACTGTTCTAACAATTACATTATACTCCTCCTTTATCAACTCTGATTTTTTATTTTCATATTTATTAGTTTTATAATCATGGCTTTGTTCCATCCGGTTTTGATATGGTACTGTTAATTTAACCAGGATGATTTTATAGTTCACCCTTGATAGAAGAACAATATCTGGTTGCAGAGCGTTACTTGATATTATTTTAGGGTAATCATTACACCAACCAGGAAGGTCTGCAGATACTTTCCAAATGCCACCAGAACTAAGAAGATTTTTTCTGGGTATAGCTTGTCATTTGCATGTTTGCTTAGAACCAATGTATATTTTTCCCTCTGCAACAAATTTCTGGGTTGAATTAGATGAATCAGACTTCATATATTTCTTTATAATTTTGACCAGCTCATCCAAAACACTATTATGTCTCCATGTATATCTTCCATTGACAAGGGCTGTTTTACAGAAACTAAGAACATGTTCTAATGTTTGTGAATTTTCCTTACACAGAGGACAAGTAAGATTGCTCTCTTTCTTCCATTTAGCAATATTGTTCTTAGATGGTAGCAGGTTATATGTGGAACATATTAAAAAAACTCAATCAGAGTGGAACCATCTGCCAAACGTCCTTCCAAGTAATAGATTTCTGCAGAGCCTCCTCCCAGTTTGTCCATTGGCCCTGTCGGGATTGTTGTACTCCTTTTATGAGTCTTTTATCTTCTTCATTTCTTACATTTTTGATGATCATGTCTTGGCAATCTTTACCAGAGGTTTTTGACCACCACTGCCTTTCATTTAGTCCTAACCCTTGTTTCCCTGCTTGGGTGTATCTGATGACTTCATTGAAAGCTAGATCGTCTTTAGCACTTGTTATCGTCTCTCTAACCTTCCATTTTCTCCCTGTTTTTAATGTAGGATTTAATGCTTTTACTGCTTTATCCTTAGTCATCCAACATCATTTGCAGTCTGATTTTTCCGGATTTATACTCCTTCACAATCAATTTAAATGCCAACTTTAGTTTTGCTTGTCTGCAGTACAATGCAATATCAGACACACCTCAGATATATTTGTTTATTTTTCTTTCCATTGACTCAATTGTACTCATTCCAAATTCATATGCAAGTAGAGGTTATAGTAGCATTGGAATGAGTACATGCTCTAAGCACCATACCTTGTATTTTCCTTTTAGAGGACAAAGATCTATCTTATGGAGATCTTCTTGTAATGATATGGATGTTTCTTTTACTTGGTTGGTATCTTTTAGGGATTGATCATACCAACGACCTCAACTTTTCACTGATTTTTCAGATACAGTAGGGATTTTTTAACCATCTACTACAAAATTTATATTTTTATTCAATTTTCCTTTCCTAAGAGAAAGACTTCTGGACTTGTTTGGTTTAAATTTCATTCTACACCAACTTATCAGGTCATCCATCAAGCTTAATAACTTGTTAATTAAACTTACTTTGGATGAGAGGATTATAGTGCCATCCATGAACGCCTTCACTGGTGACATTTGATAACCTCCACTAAGCTCAACAACATCAGCCTTGTTGTTTGTTGCTTTGAGAATCAGCTGCATTGATAAAACGAAAAGTATTGGTGACACTGTACATCCCATTGCAATTCCAAATTCAAGTCTACTCCACTTAGTTGTATAGTCTTTTGTAGTAAAACACATGAGGAAACCATCAAAATAAGTTCCTAGCATATTAGATATTTCCTTAGCAATATGGTACATTTGTAATGATAATTGTATCATTTGGTGAGGTACTGATCTGTAGGCCTTAGCTAAATCCAACCAAATGATATCCAAATCTTTTCTTTTAATATTTAGAGGAGGATATTGCTCATATTGTGAAACTATCATCTCCAAAGAGATTGTAGTATTTATTAATTGTTGTTCTTAACATGTTTGTTATTCATCTTTTTATTTTATTATTATTATTTATTTATTTATTTATAGTTTCTGGACCAGTGGAAGCAGACCCAGAATATAAATTAATTGTTGAAGCTAACAACATGACAGTAGAAATTGATACAGAAATCAGTAAGCTGATAATTAATTGATACATTTAAATGATTTCAGTTTCAGATATGATTAATTATATAGAAATTAAAATTTTTTCTACATATTTTGTTTAAATTTCCTTAATTTGTTTTGCATTTACCTTGTGTAGAGGCAAGCAAGATTCCTTTTATCATTATCAGAATTATGGCAAGAAAAATAAATTGCATATATCTAAAGAAAATAATGAATACATATAATTCAAATTATAATTTATGATAATAATTTTTGGCTTCTGGCCACATCACATTGAAACATCCGTTCCTGTATGATCACTGAAGTTAAGCAACATCAAACCTGGTCACTACCAAGATAGAAATCTGCTTGCTAATAACAGTTGCTGTAAGCTTGGATGTGCCGGTGGTGTAAATCATAATGACTCAAAGTTGTTAATCAGAGAGCCAAGTTCTAATTACTTGTATGTTTGTTATAATCACCTGCACGCAAATACCATTGGAAAAAGTAAGAATCCATCTCTTCTCTCAGATATCAGTTAATTAGTAAGACTTTTATCAATAAGCCCTTATCTCCCAAAAAAGGAAATTTCTTACAATCTAAAAATATTTTCTAGCTTTAAATCTGAAATGGGTTGATAAGCCCTAGAAAATGAATCAATCAATTGATAATATTTCTTCCATGTTAAGGAAAGTATAGAATTAGAATTTTATAATAAAATTTTATTAAAATGCTAAACCAGAATCTATTTTAATATTATTTTTGTTTATTATCTTTTCAAAAAAAGGTGAGATATTATGGTCTGTTTTGATTAATCAAACTGGATTGTGATAGTCGATTCAATAATTTGTTTAAATTATTTATGATGTGCAAATTTAATCATTTTGGCGTTTTTAAAATTGGAAGGATAGTTTGTATATTGTACGTAGAAACATAAAGAATTTAATACATCCCAGATATTTATAGCTTTGTTGGGTACATAAATGCATTTTTATTTTGTTTTTAAACTTGATCAAAACAGGTTTTTATAATATATTGCCTAAAAAAAATATTAAAATAGATCCTGGTTAAAAATTTTAATAAAATTTAATTATAAAATTTTATTCTTGTTCTATAATTTCCTTAACATCTAAATAATAATATCAAAAATTGTAATTTGAATTATATGTATTTATCATTTTTAAATATATTCAATTTATTTTTCTTATCATAACTCCTATTTTCTTACATCAGATCATTATATTTTACATTTATTTTAAGATTTTTCAGTGTATTTGTAATTTTGTTAATTGTAAAATTTATTAAAAATTCAAATTAATCAGTGTTTTTAAGTCACAAAGATGCCATGAAAATATTTTCTTTAATTCTTTTTCAGTTGTTCTGATGATGTTCTTATTAAACAAAACATTGACAACAGAATAAAAATATTTAGACATTGAACTGTTTTTCTAAGTTGTTGATCCTAGTTTTGCTCCTAAGAAGCTGAAAATTGAAAATAAGAATACTGCGTTTTTAAGATGAATGTCATAAGATATTTGACTTTTACTAACTGATTTTAAGTGTCATTTTTTTTTTCATTTATTAGTTTTAATAAAAATTAAAGCTTTAAGTTAATTTAATTATGAGTCTTCTTTTTTTTTTCTCAGAAAAGAGTAAACAATGGAATCCATATTTTGAATGTGATGTTTTTGTGAGTCAGTGATAAGGGTGCATATATATATCTTCCTGAATTATGGCTACATTCTAAGATAGATAATGATACATTTTTGTATTTAGATTTCATTTCATTATGCCATATAATTTACCTCGGTCATGGTCTTAGATCTTGAACACTAAATGATACAATAATGCTATATTTTTGTCTATCTGCCTATATATATATATATATCTATATTCACTTATGAAATTACTAAAAGTGTTATGTGCAGTACTAATTGTCAATAAAACATCTGGATTTTGTGCATCGTATCAAGTTACTGAGATGTATTACTACAATCTCACTTTGAAGGAAAACTTTAAAATAACATCTCTTCTCTTAGCAGGAACAGATGAAAAATCTATTGAGAAAATATCAAACTTGGTTTTTTTGTCTGGATGCAGTCTAATAATCTTTGATAGATTTGATTATGTAAAAAAATTAAAAAAGAAAATGGTAGTGGAAATTCAGAAAGTAGGTTTTCTAGATATATTATGAAGTAAAAATGAATGATTGTAAAAATGAGTGAGCAAAAATGAATCCAAGTTGCCAGTGAGATATGTTGTCCATCCCTGTGTTAGCCAAAATATTTAATTGTATAAATACTCATAATTTGCATTATTTATTTTGTTTATTTACAGATGTGATTCACAAATTCACCCGGGATCATTATGCAAAACGTTTTCCAGAATTAGAATCATTAGTTCCAACCCCAATGGAATATGTTAGTACTGTCAAGGTAAATATTCTGTTTTTGTTGTAAAAAGAAAAATCAGGATCACGTCTCAAATGTTTGAGTAATGTGACTTGAAGAAATAAAATTTGACTTAATTATATGAATTTACAAAATTAAGTTCGAATAAAAAGGATAAATAAAGTAAATGGCCTTGTCATCAAATATCTTCAAGGAACAGTTTGTAGACTGGCCTTCATTTCATTAATGAACATATTCTACTATTGTCTTCACAAAGAAGTAATTGTAAAACATCTCGAGCATTCTTTTTCTTTTTTGTTTTCAAGTTTTACATTATCATAACTGAAATAATTATATAAAAATTCAGTCATAAACTAAAATCATTTTCTTTGAAACAAATAATATAAACTGATAAATATTGTCAATATTTTTAAGGATTGTTTATAATGGAAAGCCTTGTTAGAATTAATTTCTATTTTTCATTTTATTTATAAATGACATCACTTTTATGTTTAGTAATGCAAAGCTGGCTTGAAATTGGGAATAAATTTTGCTCTTGTTTTTTGTAGGAATTAGGCAATAATATTCTTGAAAAATCAAAAAGTAATGAAGTTTTACAGGAAATTCTGACACCAGCTACAATTATGGTTGTTAGTGTAACTGCATCTACAACTCAAGGGTAATTAGTTATGTACTCTTCTATTTATGTTCTTTCATTGCATTCAGATAATGGAAATATGTACTTTTTACTATGCTAATAAAAATTGTAACAATATTTTGAAATATGAATGCATAATAATTTTCATTGTTTTTGCCATTAGATTATCTGTTATCATTCATATATCATTCTGTAATAGAAATATAATTAGTTGAATTTCAATGTGTAAACTATTATAACTTTTAACTTTTTGTGTTAGTCTTAAACTATAAGCATAATTTTAAGTACACAATCGTCCTGATATAATTACTTTTTATAAATATCCTTCAGTTCATTTGATTTATAATGACAAAGTTAAAATTTATTTTAAAAAAAATGACTTTTGTAATTATGATTTTGCTTGTTATTGTTCAAGTGCCCAAATAAATTTCAAGCATATTTTTGCAACAGTTTCACAATTCTAAAATTTATCAATTTTATTGCATTTTGAAGTTGAGCAATATATTGCAAAAATACTACAAGTGAATTCTTATCAAAAATTTAAACATATACTAATCTATTTAAACTACTGTATTTGAATGTTAGTTTCTCTCTAATTTCTAAAATTTTTATTATAAATCATTTAAAAATACATTTTCTTTTTATTCTAAATCTCACTTGCCAACTTGAGAAATTTTTTCAAATATTTTTCTTCTTTTTTATTTAACAATATTCCTTTTAGAAAAATTGATATATTTTTTATGTAGTATCATGAAGGCATGTTTATTTTTCATCATTAGACAACTGTTTCATTTTAGACTAATGTTTTTTGTTATGTTTTGTTTTTTTCTCGATATGTGGCATTTGAAACATTTATCCATTATTCCCAAATCAATTGTTCTGCACTGAGCATAAAATTATTTAAAATTTTGAAATTGTGTTATAACTTGAATATTTTGAAGAATCAGTATCTTCACTTTTTTTCTTAAACATAACAGCATTTAAACAAATTCATTTTTTTAATTGTTACTTCTCTTTGACTGTGTTGAAATTTTAAAAAATAGTAAACAACCAAGAAGTAATGTAAATTTGAGAAATTGTAACTTTTGAAATATTGTTGACATTTACTTCTGTTTTGCTATTTACTCAGTTGATTGTGTCAGATATGTTTACTACATACACAAAGTGAATACAATAGTTGATTAAATACCATAATATTAACACATTATTTTTAGAACTTTGAAATTTGAAATGTAATTTCTATTCCAGGACAGAATTGACAGCAGAAGAAATGGATAGAGTTATAGAAGCTTGTAATATGGTAAATGAATTAACATTCAATATTTTATGAATATTTAATTTTTGTTCAGTATTATTTTCTTTCCATTTTTATTATCAATAATTTACTTTGTAAAAAAAATTTTGAACAATTGTTTTAACTATTATATCTATTTTTGTTTAAATTTAACAATAATCAATCAGCTTGAACTGTAATCTTGATTTACACTAAATCATCAATACTTTGAGTTGTTAATATTTTTTACAAATTACCTGGTACCAATTAACAGTTTTCTCTTTTCATTTTTAATAATTCATGTAATTTATAGGCATCTATTTATAATAACTTTATATCAAACATTTGTAGTGCAGTGGATATCGATTCAGAATGACAAATCGGGGAGGCAAGTTTGAATTCCAGTTGAATTCCTTCCATTCACTTGCACACAAATACCCTTGGAAAAGGTATTAATCCGTCTCTTCCCTCCAGTTATGGGTTAAATAACAGGACAGATTGGGTTCTATAGCCTTAGTCGGCAACTAGTCTACCACAGAAAGCAATGGCAACCTACTGCGAGATGATCTTCTACCCAGTCAGTCATGTCTTTTTCAAAACATGATTGCCCAAACGTGTATCACATATGGCACTTAACTGACTGAAAATTTTATACACACGTCATCCCAACATCACTGCTGCACTGAGCTGAAGATTTAATTGTGAAGATTTATGAGTGTTCTTCGAGTTGTTTCCATTTTTTCTTACAGATTGAAAATACTTTCTTTCATTACATAAATATCAATAAGTGTTTCTATTTATAAAATGAAATGTTAATTTCTCCTCTCACCAAATATAACTAAATTTTATGCTATGATTGATTACTTATTTTTATTATTACTTATTTTTATTATTACTTATTTTTATTATTACTTATTTTTACTTCACAAGCACTATTAGCATTTTGTCCGGATGAAAGTAGACCAAAGACATAAGTGCAACATCTCATGTTCATGCAGATTCATGGATTGGTTTTGAACAACTAAATGTATCAAGAAAAATAAAAGAGAAAGATATCAAGTTATTCAACATTAAGTTGTTGATTTTCAACTTGACATTTTCATTTTATCTTTTTTATCCACCTTATTTTTAAATTATATATTGTTGATTATTCAGTAAAAAATGTCATTTCATTCTACTTTTACTATATTCCCTTCGTTGTATTTTTACAGTCAATAATGTAAATTCCTTCAGGTTTTAGAAAGATATTTTGTTTTTTATTAATTAAATCGCATACTGTTTTTAAAGTAGTTGTAAGAAATTTTGTATTAACTTTTGACAAATTCGTTTCAATTGTAATCTACATGCAGGATCATACAGTATATCACCTTTCTTAACTGCATTTTTTATACAAGCAAAAAATGTTTTATGCATGTAAAAGGGAGACTATAATAAAATTGAAATTGTAAGGAATATAAATACAACATTTGAATGAACTGTTGATTTCAGAAATGCTCAAGTTGATATTTTAACATTTCTGAAATCAATCATTTCTATTTAATCCAGGCAAGTCATCAATGAATAATAAATATTTGAAGTCTTTAGTGGCATTTCATCCAAAACTCATAGCATATTTTAATTTATTATTTGGAACCATTTCAAATAACTTAAGAGTTGAGTGTCATGAAAAAATTTCAATAAATGGATTTTGTTGGAATTAAAAGAAACAAGAATATCAAATATGGTGGTATTCATTATGTTTAACAGTAAAAATAAGTTTTTGAATTGTAACATCAGTTATGATGGATTTTGTGCAGCAAGTGAAGCAAATCTGCATAATCACAGAATATAAATGAGAAGCCAAAAGTATCATCTCTGAAAGATTATGTTTAATATCTAGAACAGAAGTGACAAAAGCAATGTTAATTTCTTGGCAGAAAAATTAATAAATTAGTGATTAGAAGAATATCCAGTTAGTGAATAGAAATACCCTCATTTTGGTGGATGATAATGCCAACTTGGATGATACAAAAAATGGTGTTACTAGCACAGACATTTTCTTTTTCTGAGTATTGTAATAAAAATAGTAACAATAAGGAAAGAAAAATTAATTGAAATTAATCATTAGACGACTTCAAACAACTTGAACAATTTTTTAACAGATTTTATTTCTTTATTTTCTAGGCAATTGACTTAAGTGAATACAAACAGAAAATCTTCAATTATGTTGAATCCAGAATGAGTTTTATTGCACCTAACCTCTCTATTATTGTTGGGGCTTCAATTGCTGCTAAATTAATGGGTGAGTAAGAAATGACTGCAAAGAAATAAAAGAAATTACATCATTTTAAATGCATTTTTTAAAAAAGTATTTATTGTATTTCTATATAAATACATATTTTTACATATTATTTGTAATCAAAACGTCCTTGTAAGTTTCGTGAAGTATTTGTTTTTTTTTGTTTTTTTTGACATACAGTCATTGAAGGTGATTTTATGGCAACTCATTATATTCATTCAGTGCTATATTATGCCTTGTTTAAATGCACAAGTGAAATTAAACTTTATAGCTGATATTTTCAAATAATCATTGATTCTTGTAATCTACATTTGCTTTACTTTAAAAGATATTAGTTTTATACACTGTTTATCGTTATTCATATAAAATGCAGGAGTCAATGAAATGTTTTCAGTAAATGGTCTTTTCAAGTAAAATTTGTCTGAGAACCACTGTTGTATGATTTTGCAATATTAACATATTTAGAATATATTTATAGAGGCCGTTAAAATCATAATAGTAATTAGTTACTTTAAGTGTTAACTAATGTTGTAATCATTTCTATTCTAACTATAAAATTCTAAATAGTTGATATATGCCATCAAATACAATATTTGCAATCTATTACAGTTTTGTGACTCTTGTAAATTATATATATATATATATATTTTCTCTAAATTAAAAGGTGTAGCAGGAGGTCTAACCAACTTATCCAAAATGCCTGCCTGCAACTTGTTAGTACTTGGGGCTCAAAAAAAAACTCTGTCTGGATTTTCTACTGCTGCCATTATGCCTCACACAGGTTTTATTTACCAATGTGAAATCTGCACCAAAACGCCACCAGTAATTATTTTCCTTTTTATTATCTTCTATTTTTGTTTGTTTTCCTTTTCATAAATGATTTATTTATTTTTCACAATATTTATGGTAATTTTTTATCTTTAAAAATTAATAGAAAAGTGTATGATATGAATGGACTGTTATGTCCGCTGATATGCTTATTTGTGTCAAATCTTTATACATTTTATTTTATTATATTATTGGTAAACAAGATTGACCATTGGATTTAGTTTCCGAGAACATGTTAGAATGTCTATCAGACATCTTAAGATCCCTTTTCTTGTCTTCTCGATGTTCTGATGAAGGGGCATAATTTGTTTCACTTCTAGGGAGAAAGTTAACTCCCTTTTTTATGACGTTCGTCTTAACATGGATGTATTTAAGAAAATATTCTATAAAGAAACAAAGTTATAAATAAAATACCATTTATGTTCGAAAAAATATTCTACACTGCCACAAAAAATTAAATAATAATCAACATTTAATTTTTATTTGTGTAACAGGTAAGTTGATTAGTAATTTAAGTTAATGAAATAAATTTGTAATTTTATTCCAAAATATATATTTCATAAAATTATTATTTTTTGTGTAGCTTAAATGGATTAGTAAGATTCTGAATTTTTTTTTACAAAGACAGTGGGTTACTCAGGCCCCTCTAGGGGTGATTACAGATAAGGTTCAACTTAAATAACTAATAATTCCTCAGAAGTTACTTGTTAAAGCAATTAATGAATAACTATTTCAATCTAGAATTTGAATCACAAGAATATGGTAATCTTCATGAATTTAAATGCAGTACTAGATTGGTAACAAGGTCTCATTGAATTAGCTAGATGTAACTTAGTTTTATGCTAACAGTTTCTTTTCATGCACTTCTCACTTGTTGAATTCTCTTCCTGCTCCTGAATACTCTTCTATTTCACTTGCATCTTAGTAATGTTTCTTCTTCCTAACTCTCTCATACCCAGTAACACTTGTGTCTTAGTGGCTTTTCTACCTTGCTTGGGGTAAATTCGATTTTTAACAAAAATATATATATAAGAAAAACAAAAAAAATAGACAAGAAAACAGAAATTGAAATTCTTCTTGACAACAAAATTAATCTAATTGATTGTAGTTGTAAGTGACAAATCCCAGTGATTGTTTATTTTGGTAGAATCCTATAAAATAATCAAATTACTTGCAAAAATACTGAAGTGATGAATTCTGTATAACTACTTCAGTTGTAAGTTCCTTATAAGTACAAATAAATGTTAAATGCAGTGATAGGATTCTCCATACACATCATTGCAAAAACAAAGATTGATGAAAAAGTAATAGAACTCTTACAAAGGAACTATTAGAATAAAAGTATTTTGATGTTTAAAGAAGAGACTGAAGGTCAGTCTCAACTAAGTTATTTTTCTCTCTCTCTCTCTCTTTCTCTCTATTTTTCTCTCTCTCTCTCTCTCTCTTTATTTTTCTCTCTCTCATATATATATATATATATTGATATATCCCGGAAAGGAATATCAGTGTAAAGATTAGTGGAAGAATGGAACTCGACACAGGAAATAGATATAACGGATTTATTGTACAAATGTACAATTAACAATAAGATATAGATAAGCAATCAATGAGTAGGAGCGGAATAAACTATCAAATATAGAATGCCTTTGCCTAAGATGTTTTCGCTCTCCCATACCGCTTGTCACCGTCCTTTATAGATTAGAGCATTCCATTCTCGGGGATGGCAGGATGTTCCACTATAACACCTTCCCCCAAGTTAAATTCTTTCTAGAATTTTGCTCTCCATATTTTTTTCGTTTAGGATCTGGACATAGCCGTTTTGTCTTCTTTCTTTTTCTATTACTTATTCTCCTGTCAGTCCTTGCATTCTTACTTTTAGGAAAATCAGAAGTTACTTCCATCGGTACTCCAACATTAGTGGGTGGTTTGATTTGGAATGTATCATACAATACCTCCATCAGTACCTCTTTGGTAACGGTTTCAATGTATCGGAGTCTCAATTGGTTTAAGTGTTTTTTACAGACAAACTTCTGTCCTTTAATTATATAGATAACTTTCCCGATTCTTCTACTTACTACACCGTCTTTCCAAAAACACTTTCCAGACCGATAGTTTTATTAAAAAAACCTTATCACCTTCTTTGAAATATTTCATATCTGAGTTTGGTTTTATCACACTCTTCTTTTTCTTTTCCTTTGGTAACAACCTATCAAAGATTGATCTAATCTTTCTTGTGTACATGACCTCTGCAGGCGACAAATTTCCATTAACATTCTGATTCAGCGTAATTCTGTAAACCATCAGAAAAGTTTGGATATTTTTGTCTTCAGTGTCGATCCCATTAGCTTTTCTCATCGCTCTTTTGAACATATCAACAAACTTTTCTGCCTGACCATTCGATCTCGGATTATATGTAGGTGTTGTTATGTGTTCGATTGCTAACGAATCACAATAACGTTTCAAATCAGCTCCCGTAAACATGGTACCATTGTCACTCACAATTGTGTTTGGTACCTCCAGATGACTAAATACTTCATTTAAAGCCTTTATTGTACTTGCCGCTGTCGGGTGCTTAAATCTATGCACTTCAGGCCATTTAGAATATCTATCCATAATGATTAGTTAAAAGTCTCCCTTTAATGGTCCTGCATAGCCCACATGTATCCTTGAGCACGGCACATCCGTTTTAGGCCATGGCTGAGTTTTTATGGGTGGTGATTTTGCTGTTAACTGCTTCACCAAATCTTCAATGTCCTGGTCTATCCTAGGCCAGTATACAGAACTTCTCATTAATGATTTCATTCTGGACATACCCGGATGACCCAAATGAAATTCTTTCAATATCCTCCTATGTAGAACACGTGGAATTACCACTCTTTGAGCATACATCAGTGCCTCATTACAAATTGAAAATGGTGAAACTTTACATCCTTTGTTTTTTTTTTCATTCTCTTTCACTTGCTTAACCATTTTTGCAATGTAATCATCCGTTTTCGCCATTTTGTTAATTTCCTCCAGCATTACCGGTAATTCACTAACGGTGTTCACCAGTACATCCATAAGTTCTTTCTCTTCTTTTAACACTGCTATCACTGTTTCCTCCAACCAATCAGGGTTTTTCAGAATTAGTCTTGAAAGACAATCCGCGTGTGCGATTTCCTTAGACGGAATAAATTTCATCTTAAAATTGTAATTTAATAAGATTACACTCCATCTTTGCAACCTCTTTGCGGAATGAGTAGGCACTCCTTTTTTCGACCCAAAAATCGACAAAGGTTTATGGTCGCTTTGTAGCACAAACGATCTCCCATAAATGAATCTGTGAAATTTCTTCACAGCATAAATTAGCGCTTCCTTTTCTATCTGGCTATAATTTCTTTCTGCTGGAAGCAATGCTCTTGATGCATGAGTGATAGGTTTTGATACGCCATCCTTAAATTTGTGTAACAGAACATCTCCTATGCCATATTCACTTGCATCTGTCGCTACAATTAATTCTTTGTTTGGATCAAAATGTACTAACGCTAAATCCAACAATAAGCACTTTTTGATTTTTTTAAATGCTTCGTTGCATTCCCTTGTCCAACACCACTTTTTATTTTTTTCTAATAATTTGTTCAATGGTGCTCTTAGGTCATGCATATTAGGAATATATATATTGTAATAATTTGCAAATCCCAGAAATGACTGTAACTTAGTCACGTTATCCGGAGTAGGCATATTTTTTTATTGCTTCAGTTCTGTTTGGGTTAGGTTTCCTTCCCTTATGATCAATTATTTGGCCTAAATATTCAAACTTATCCATACAGAACTCACATTTTTCAAGTCCTACCTTAAATCCATAACTCCTAATTCTTTTAAAAACTTCACAGACATGCGTTTTATGTTCTTCTATATTTTCACTTATTATTAAAATGTCGTCCAAATATGCCATTGCATAATCTAGACCCGACAACATCATATCCATAATTTGTTGAAATGCACTTGGTGCTAGCTTCAAACCGAACGGTAGACGTTTCAACCTATACAATCCTCTATGAGTGTTGATAGTTAAATACTTAGAACATTCTTCCTCGACCTTGACTCATAGATAGGCTTCTGACAAATCAATCTTCAAAAATATTTTGCCCCCATTTAACCTTGAAAATATCTCCTCCAGTGTGGGGAGTGGATACGTGTGATCCTTTAAACATTCGTTCAATCCGGTTGAGAAATCCACAAAAACTCTTATTTTATTGTTCCTCTTTTTTTACGTAGACTGTAGTTCATCCGCAAAGACTTCAGTAAACTCCTTCTTCAAGTCTTTTATAAATCCTTCTGTCTGTTCAGACTTTCCTACATTCGACGCGTTTATTCTTCTACAAAACATATTCATGGGCTTCTCCCATAAATTAAATAACACAATCAAATCAATGCCAAATAAATTTGTATATTTTCCTAAAATCACATAGATTTTATATTTGTGGATTTTGCCTTCAAATGCTACTTTTGCAAAAAATTCACCCTTGAATTTCAATTTGTTACCCAAAATACCTCTCACAATTTTCTTAGTATTCTGCAACTCCGGTCGACCTATTTTTCTCCAGGTATATTCATCAATTGTAGAAATGTCACTTCCGGTATCTAGCAAACAAATGATATTTCGACCATTTAATTTGATGTCTATGTACTTTCTTGTACTGAAATCCTTTATAACTTTCTTAGATACAACTGTATTAATCCTTTTGGACTTTCGATACTTTTTTTATTTCTTACTCAATACTGCCTTGTGTCCCTTTTGCGCACATTCAAAGCATATTTTATTTTTAAAATAGCATTTACTTGTGACATGATTAGTGTTGCCACATGATTTGCAGTATGGTGTTTCTTCTTTGTAGGCACGTTGCTTTACTTTGTGTATTCAGGCAATATTCTTTTCTTCAATACATAAATTATCCTGTTTAATGTTAATTAATTTCTGGCATTCCTCTGATACTTTCTGTAAAGTTATGTCCGTATCATGCTCCAACATTGCTAAAATCCTCGAACGAACTTCCTTGTCCTTAGGCGCCGTTAACCCTTGCACAAAAATTAGGCATTTAAACATATCTTCTTTAATTTCCTTGATTTTGAAACATTCACACTAGAGTTAACTTTCCCAGCATACGCAACAAAGTCTTCATCATCTTCTTTCACGATATTCAAACATACCATGTGAAACAAACTTTCTCATTTGCCAAACATCTTAGATAAATGTCAAACAAAATCTCCTCTGGTTTCTTTGGCAAAATGAAGTTCGTATATTTCGTGTTTTCCTGCGCACCGATTTTTTGCAACAAAAGCATAATTTTTTTCTTCGTCTGTCCATGATTTACACCTTTTTGAAAAAACTGTTTTGTACCTTTTAAAGTATGCAGGAAAGTTATTCCTTCCTCCAGCTTATACAAACATTCTGTAAGAGAGTTTGATATACCCTTCACAGAAAAATATTTGAACATTCCTTTGGCTCGCCTTGTTTCAATAGTATCTTTTCCAAAGCTTCTTGTGTGACTTTTTCTTCTTTGCTGTCGGCAATTGATATCCTTAATTCACTAAACTAATATCAAGCGACAGTGATTTTCTTTGTCAATCTGATATCAAGCGACAGTCCTCTTCGTCGTCAATCTGATATTTGGCAAGAATGTATTTTTTCCTCCGCATAAACTTCTTCGAATCCTCGTCGCCAATCTGATATATCCTGAAAAGGAATATCAGTGTAAAGATTAGTGGAAGAATGGTACTCGACACAGGAATACGATATAACTGATTTATTGTCCAATTGTTCCTTTCACTTCAGCTTTTATATACCATGCAATCTTTTGTTACTCTTTATCTACAGATAGCTGTTAGTAAATAAAAAATGCCATATATCAGTTAAGCCTAACTAATTATAATTATATTATGTAGACATGCTTTATTTTTCAATGCCATTAAAAGGTCTTTTTTAACATAAAAAATAATGTTTTAATATTCTTTTTCTCGTTTAAAATTACTGTTCAAGCTAAGCAATTTTCATAATGCATAAATGCTCTTTAATGGTGTTTCTTGAGATTTATTATTTTTCTTTCACTTTTTTTCTTTAAACGAATCTGTTGGTGTGATGACAGCTTATTCCTTTTATTCATCAGAAAAAATATACAACAGGATTTAAGTTAATTATGGAATGATTTGTTATTCTGTTCTACATTCTCACAACTTCTCATGAATTTTTACTGAAATTATTTTATCACAATTTTTAAATGGATAAATTTTTCCTACCATGTGTTCTGAGAATGCTTATACTCTTAAGAATCATCTCTTAAGTGTGTACCATATAAATGTTTAATACATTCTGAGAATGGTGCCTTGTAAGGAGCATCTTTTTATTGATATTTTTAATTTACAGAAATATGTCCTTTGAACCAAACTGCTACTATGTTTGAAATATCTTTTCACTATAAATATAACATTTAATTAAAAATGATGTTTCTTATTACTTGAACCTATAATTTATCTTTTTTGTTAGGATTTAAGGAAAACGGCAGCTAAATTTGTGGCTGCTAAAAGTACTTTGGCATCTCGAGTGGATAGCTTTCATGAAAGCCAGGATGGTCATGTGGGAGATTCATTAAAGGCTGAGATTGAGCAGAAGTTGGACAAATTGCTTGAACCTCACAAGCACAAACATGTTAAACCACTTCCTGCTCCAATTGATCCTCCTCGAAAGAAAAGAGGTGGACGCAGGTAAGAAAAATATAGTAGCCACAGTTTTAAAAATGAGTTGCTTTTGTCTTTAAATTGCAGAAAGTGAACAAAAAGTTATGAAGATGAATGAATACCAGAAATAAAATTAAATTAATTAACGCCAGTTTTTAATCTTAAAAAAATAATTTTATTTACAAGTGTAAGCAAATATATAAAGAATGTCAAAGTAAAGAAAAATGTTTTTGGTTTCTAACATTAAAAACTTTTTCCAAAAACTATAAAGATATTTTGCTGTATAAGGATTATAAAGTTTTTCTTTTCTAGGTTTTTTTTTTTTTTTTTAAATTTGCACTCTGATTTTAATAGAAATAAGCAATATACATGTTTCTTGAAAATAAATTTTTACTGAGATTTTTGTGTATAAACTCAGAAAAAAATAGAAATTAAGCAAATATGAAATTATATTTGCAATATTTAAACTTCACTTTGAAATATTTAGAAAAGATAGTAAGAAAAGTTTTTGTTTTTTTACTATACAATTCCTATGAGGAGGTTCTAAAAAGTTCTCTTTCTAATAGCAATATTTTATTTTATTTCAGAGCCAGGAAAATGAAAGAGCGTCTTGGACTAACTGAAATCAGAAAGTTAGGAAATAGAATGAATTTTGGAGAAGTATGATTTTTTTTTTTTTTTTCAAAGCTCTTTGTTTTTGGAACTTTGAAAATGATGTTCTTAAAAGAGTTTTACAGTCTTCTTATTAATTTTAAATGTAAAAATGAAAGTCAAATATATTTTATGGTTACAGATTGAAGAAGATGCTTATCAAGAAGATCTCGGATTCTCATTGGGAAATATAAAAAAATCTAAATCTGGTCGAGTGCGAGGACCAGTTGTGGACTCTAAAACAAAAGCAAGAATATCAAAGACACTGCAGGTTGGATTACTGTATCTATACTTACACACATTTAGAATTAATATTCCCATTTTAATAAGAACTTTAATTCTGTAAAGAATCCATACTTTTATCCCCACACCTTTCCCCTCTGTACTAATAACTGAAACTTTCTCTTTTCCTTCTTCTTGTGAAATTGTATATTATCAGATGCATTTGAAACATCCTTCATTTATTCAATTAAAATAACATCTATCTCATCATTTAGTTTGTTTTTCTTGAGTTGTTGCTGTTGTGTTTCTCCATCAATTTTCTTGTTTCTCTTTTTAGCAAAAACTTCAAAAGCAGAACCAAGTATGGGGTGGAAGTACAACGGTAAAACGTCAGATTGCAGGAACTGCTTCAAGTGTTGCATTCACACCTTTACAAGTAAGGTTTTAGTTAATGAATCTGCCTGTAGATTTTGTTGTATATAAAATGTCTATATGAATAAACATTGAGATATTAATAAAATCACTGTTTAGATTATCTACAAGCATTTTGTTAGGAATTACTTTCAACCTTTGTCTTAAAATTGTTTTATAAAGTATTTAGCTATCAAATGATCATTATTATAAATATTTTCCTTACTCTGTTATATTTGCTAGATTTATTGTTTTAGTTCAAAACTTATTGTAACTTATTGAATTTGATTATTATTATTATTATTATTATTATTATTATTATCATCATCATCATTGAGCTGAACATTTGTGCTATTGATATTTCATAATACCAGTCAAGATAAATTTGTGTGAGTTCAATCCTCTGCAAAGGCAATGTCTAATTCTAATACATTGACATGAATCTTTAAATATGACAATATAGTCCTTGTTCTAATTTATATGTTGTATTTCATTTCTTGTAGGGTTTGGAAATAGTAAATCCGCAGGCAGCTGAAAAGAAATTGATGGAAGCCAACCAGAAATATTTCTCCAGCACATCTGCCTTCATTAAATTATCAAAATGAACATTTTTTACCTCCTTTTTTTTTTTCTCTTTCAATATTTAAAATAATAAATTTTGTTTTCACAAAATTCTGACTCTTTTTATTCTTTACTGACTGTTAAATTAATCAAATCGAGATTCCTTTCAGTGAAACATTTGCTTTTATTGCTAAATAATAAGACAATAAGCTTTTAGGCTTAACTGATATATGGCATTTTTTATTTACTAACAGCTATCTGTAGATAAAGAGTAACAAAAGATTGCATGGTATATAAAAGCTGAAGTGAAAGGAACAATTGGAATAATAACCATGAATTTTTGCAATTCAGTTGAGATGAACATTCTGTATTAAGTGACTTGAAAAATTTTTAATGTATTTATTCAGAAAGCAATTAATATGTATTTGTCTTCCTAAAATATTGTTGACTGTTCCATTAATAAATGGAAATAAAACTATTATAAATTCAAATCAATACAAGTAAAAAGAAAAACATTTATTTAAATATTATAAATATATAAGTAAATTTACTTTTCTTTAGTTTATATGCATTTTTTTATATACATAAAAATTAAATATTCCAAAAATTTTAATTATGGCATCAAGATACTAAAGGGCTAAGAAAATCCAACCTTAAAAATTATTATTATGATGATATTAAATGTTCCAAATTTATGGAATTAAAAGTATAAATAAATTGACAGGGACCCAGTTCTTAAAGTTGGTTATGACTTGATTATGAAAAGAAAATTTATTTTTAGATGATAAAATAAATTAAGTCTAGCAATGATTTTTTCTTATTGATTACTTATAAAAATATATGAACTGTATATAAACTTTCCTTCTGTTTGTGATACTAATATATTTCTCTTTTATTGAACACTGAGCTTAAATGCAAACTTTTTAACTATAGAATGAATTGATGAATTTATGAAACAAATTTTAATTTCCAGCAGTGATAATTCTGTCCTCTTCAACCATTTACTACTTCTGCAAGAGAAACTATCTGATTTGAAACTTGAATATTAGTTTGAAACCTTTGTATCAAAGTCAGCATACTGACTATGTAGCAGAATTTCTATCAAAACCATAACTTTTCATAGTAACTACACGGCTTATTATTTTTTCTGCTTTATATATTACCTTTAATATTTTCCTAAGTGGGATGATGAATTTTAATGTTCAAATTAATTAATCTCCTTCACCCCATAAATGAAAAAACAAAGTGAACCACATGGATTTTACTGTAAAGATTACAAAAATAATCCTTTTCTCAGAGACATCAATTGATTTTTAACAACTTAGAATCTGTGATTGAATCATCTGTAAATATGCATTCAACATGTTTGAGATTTCAACAATATGTTGTATTGTTCTGTAGAGACTATATTGAACAAAATTCTTCAGTAATTGAAGAAAAATGTTCAAGTGAAAAAGTAATTATTATACACAAAGCAAACAATCTATACTAAGAAAAAAAATTGAATCAGTTTGGTGCAGAACAGACATGTTCAGATGAAATCCTATCTGGAAGTAAAACTTTTGACACCAGTACAGTTTCACATAAAGCACAAGCTACAGCCAGGATTTAATAAAAAAATATAGATAAAAAGAAATTTGGTTCTAGAAATTAGAAAATCCATATTTGCTTGGAAATCTTTGATTCTGTAAAAAATTTAGCAAGATAATACCTCCAATAAAATGGCTTTCAGTACTAAGAAAAATCTTTTTCCTCAAGATATCTCTGTAGAGTATTTATTACCCACAAATAACTATAGGAGAATTTAAAAGAATGCTGAAAGGTTTTTGGCCTGGCTCAATCCCCAAAATCCAAGTTATTTTAAAAGCACAAATTTACAGGATTCTTGTGTTTATTATTTTTGAATTGGTTTCAGATCATTGAAACATTTCAGAGGGCCCTTCAAGTATTGAACTCTGGCAATCATGAAGTTCCTACTCCAGCAGAAGAAAATTCCAAAGGAATCTATGACTGTATGATGCAAATATTTAGTAACAAGTCCTACCAATCATACACAACTATGAAGAAATGGTTTGGTAACTTCTAGTGTAAAGATTTCAGACCCAATATAGAGCCTGGCCTGGAAGGACTTCAACAACTGTTGATAATGTTCATGACACAATTTGAATCAATCAAAGAATCTTAGCTAAAAGAATTGTTGGGTACTAGATATATCCAAGAACTACATTAGGTTTATAATTCTTAAGCTTAAAAATTGTCGCCAAGTGGGTGCTAAAATGGTTGAACGCCAATTAGAAACAATCTCAAGTGAACAAATCAAAGTTGATTTTTTTCTTAACATTTTTAGCAGTCTAGTGACAATTTTTTGAAATGACTTGTTAAAATATTGTTATACTACTATAACCTGGTGATACTACTATAACCTGGTGATCAAACAACTAATGCAGTGGTAGTAATCAGGCTCTGAATAAAGTGCTTTTATGGGTCATGTTGTCCACTAAAAATGCAAACTTGACAATCTACTTTGGATCCTGAAAGTAAGAATTATCTTGATTGCTATGTTTTTTTTTGTTTTTTTTAGAATATCAATCTCTTCTCTCAATGCATAATACTTGTTCCAGCATTTATATACAGCTAAATCATCAAACATTTAAAAAATATGTAAATTCACTACACTCTGCTTCAATTTGTTGTATAAATTTTTGAAACTGGTGATGACATTGTCCTCTTGATAGTATAAAATTGTTTTCACAACTAATGTCATAATGACCTTAAAATTTAATGACTGCACATAATGCATTCTGATGAATAATGCAATGAAGATTAATTAGTTTGTATTCAATACCAATGTGTTCTTGAAGCAATGCTACAAACCCCATTTTCTCTCCAATTATCACTGGTTCTCCATCTGTCGTTACTCCAATAAGTTTTGATGAATCAAGATTAATCTCATCTATCCATTTTATTGCACTTTCAAAAATATCTGTTCCAATGCTAGTGTCCTTCATAGGAATTAATTGTACAAATTCTTCCACAATATCAAATGTTGGTTTTAGCAAAGGAATGATAATCCAGATTTTTATAAATATCCTCCAAACCATTTCTGATATTTGTTGCCAGTTCTTCAATCCACCTTGTTACTGTTCTTGCTGATAAGCTAAATGCTGAAAATAACTTCTTTTTTTTTTTGACAAAAAACATCCATTATCTTCAACATGACTTGTTTGAAGAACTCTCCATTAGTAAAAGGTTTTGTCCTTTCTGCAATTACTCATAATTAATATGAGTGTTTATGTCATTTTCTTTAACCTTCTTAGCAAAAAATGATGACTGCTTTGTTAAATCTTTTCTCAGTTATGCAATTTCTTCATCCCATGTCTTTCCAGTGAAATTGTTATAATGATTATGATGAGTTTCATAGTGCTGTTTGATATTTTAAACTTTCTTCGCAGCAATGGTTTCTTGACAAATTAAGCAAATGCATATTCCAAATTGCTTAATGAAAAAATAGCTAAGTGTTCAGCCTTCATTAAAATTTCAGCACTCAGAATCCACTTTTCTTAGTTTCCATAGGTATGTTTTCTTTAGACAAAAAAAGACTTTGGAAAAGAAGGAAAAACAAGAGTTGAGTTACAATTAAGTTGGCAGGCCAAACAAAAATCCTTCATGGGTTGAGGTTGCTGACTTCGGTATAAACCATTTATTATTCACCATGTCTTGCTCAATCTGACTAGTTCCTTTTTTCAAAACGCATCTGAAATTTTTAATGATTCAGAGGTGATGGCAGCAGTATTTTAATGATTACATATAAAAAAAATATGAGTTGAAATATATGGATTATATTTGACAATGATTAAATAAGGAACAAGTAAGAAAGCCTTTTTAAATTTAACATGTTTCACCATTTAGCCTCATCAGAATTTTTACAAGAGAATGTGGAGAAATGCATTTAACGGTGATTAAATTCCTTAATATCATATTTAAATAAAACCAGCCATAATTTTTATTTAGTAAAAATGAAACACAATCTATTATGAAGAAAATACCTAAAAGGAATATTAATAAATAAACATATACTAAATTTTTACCAGATTTGTTTCTTCAATTCACCATTATTCATAAAACTTATTTTTAATGAATGTAAAATCCAAACAATTGCAGATGATGTAACTTAGCATTACACATTCACTTCCAACATTTGTCATATTTATCATACAATGAAAATACAATAACATAATCAATTTCTAATACACATTTAAATTATATACACATTTCCAGAATTAAACACACACACAAATGCTATGGAGACAAACATGTGATGTCCACACAACAAAATTCATACATACATACTACATACATGATGGAAGTTCAGGACTCATAAGTCCCAAATGAACATTTCAGGAAAGATTGTCATTGATGAAACCTTAAATGACTCATAAAACCTATAATTGACCTACAAGCTGTTCCATACTGAGTACAGGTGAGTCTTCCAGCAACAACCTGATCATCTGTATGTTTAGTTTTATGGGGCCAAATGAGTCCAATGGTTGTCCGATACCCTTACAGCATTTGTAATTAAGCGTGGACTCATTTGGTACCATAAGACTAAACATCCAGATAATCAGATAAAATTGGTTTGCTGGCTATCATATTGGTAGGAGGCGGATGGTTCTGTGTTCATATTTGTGACTGAGAGGGCCTGTACACAAGAAACAGATATTGCCATCACATGAGAGGGATTCCTTTGATATCTTCCATATGTCTACCCACTAGTTTCAGCTCAGCATAAGCAACACTGTTGTTCTCAAATTCTTCAGCACCAATGGCAAAGCAATTAGATTTCTCCATACTTCCCTGTCTGATGTAAGATGTTATCTAGGCTGACTTTTTAAACTGATGAAAATTGAAAAATATAATAACAAATAGATCTTGTTAACTGAATTTAACAAAATTTGTGTTGTACCGTCAAGAAGAAAAGCACACATTTTAAAACTTTTAGAAGCTTCCCTCTGAAATATTTGTAATTCCACAAGCTTATTTACAAAGTCATAAAGTTTAGTTAGATTAGTTAGTCACCAGTTATCCATGAATATGAATATCCAAATTTACTTCTGTTTTCTTTTCTTTTCTTTTCTTTTTTTTTGTTTAATTACCTATATTAATATGACAAAGGGCAGATGCTAAACCTCTTTTTAGGTTTTATTGTATGAGAAAGAGAATGAGAAGACTTTAGTGAGAAGAAAGGACAATAAAAGAACAGGATTCAGAAAGATATGGTGAGTGACATTGCATTTAAATTTTTTAAGAATCTAGTTGGCATGGAAGAAAGAAAAAATGGAAAAGAGTTTCATATGAATTTGTTGTGAAGAGAATTTAAATTAGCTGAAATTATTTTTGCAGAGATTTTTTTTAATTTGCTTTGATCTTAAGCTTACTGCTATTATTCTCTTGAATATCTCAACATTCACTTTTGTATAAAACTTCTATTTTGACTTTGTCAACTTCTGTTCTGTATAGAAGTCTGTCCTCAGTTCTTGTCATCTAAACTTTTCTGTTCTTGGCTTCCAAATTGAAAATAAGTTTATTTTCTGTGAAGAACCTGGGCTTTCTTCATTTTATAATTATCATTTTCTTTTAAGGTAAGAAAATATTCACTTAATCTTGACATGAAAAGACATGTTCATGTATTTTTTTTAAATAAATAAGGTATCCTTTAAAAAACTGTATTACTTTTGATGCTAGTAGTGCTGTCCAATGTACATCTGTGGAAAGACATCAGAACAGCATTTTCTGATTATTTTTTCAAATAATCTTACCCTAAAATTTTGGCTCAAAATTATTTGTGATACATACACTGCTGGTCAAAATCTTTAGGTGAATGAAAATAAAGAAAAAAATATACTTTTTGCATTATTAGATGCAACCACTTATTTGAGTCAGTTAAGTGCCATACATGATACATGCTTTGGGTGATCATGTCTTGAAAGTGACATGACTGACTAGGTAGAAGATTATCCCGCAGTAGGTTGCCATTATTTTCTGCAGTAGACTGGTTGCCAACCAAGGCTATAGAACCCAATCTGTCCTATTATTTAACCCATAACTGGGGGAAGAGATGGATTAACACTTTTCCCAAGAGTATTTGTGCACAAGTGAATGCAAGGAATTATTTGAGTAGAGCTTCAAAAAATGAAAATAAGAAAAATAAAAATAAAAATAAAAATTTTTTAGAATATAATAGGCAAGATTTGAATACTGGGAAATTTGGTAAAATACTAGGTAGGCAAAGGTTTAAAACTATACCTAAAAGAAGTTTTAAACAGAGTAGAAAATGCCCAAAAAAATGTCTCAGTAGTGAGTTGCACAACTGACATTTTGAATAACCTAAAAATTCACTTTGGCATGGTTTATATAAGTGTCTTCAGAAGACTGGCTGGAATGTTATTCCAAGTGGTGAAGATGGCTTCATGAAGGTCATGCACTGTTTGGAATGAATGTCCATTTCTGTAGACTTCCTTTGCCATCCACACTAAAATATTTTCAATCCAACATGCTGGATAGTTCAAAAGAATCACGTTATTCACCATGAAAAAGTCTTTTGTCATGTTGGCATTATGAATTGCAGCATTCTCCTGCCAAAAGATCCAGTCATTTTCATACAAGTAAGGGTCTTCAGTCAATGTAACGAACCATGACTTTACACTCCTGTATAACCAGAAGCTCCATTGTTCTTTGGAAGGAGATAACACTCTAGATCATGATGGAAACAACTCTGCTGTGTTATGTAGAAAATTTATATGGTTAGACATCCTTATTGGGCCAGTAACATTGGAAGTCATCTGGATCATCCAGGTTTTTTTTTTTCATTAGAGAACAAAACCATCTTCCACTTTTCTGTGTCCCATGTTTGACACTAGTTAGGGCGCTCTCTACCTTTTAAGTATAATGAACTGTTCCAGGCACTATAAATGGTGGTAGTGTTGGGAGTTCGACAGATTACGGAAGTTACGAGTCAGTCGTGTATTTCCGGTTGTAAACCGGAAGGGATAATTGCCCTCTACGACGTACAGAGACATACACATTAATACCCTGTTTTCCTGTATTATTACCAACCACTTTTGTAAATACCATTTCTTCCTTAATACATTTTATTATTATTATATTTCTGTTGTTCATTGTTATTACCTGCACAACTCAACAACACTTCTCAGCAAAATTTAACCAACCTATTTTATGATGAGGCAGAAGGCATGGGCTTTCAAAGCCTTTCTCTTGGAGATATTGTCGTATTGTCATATTGAGCAACATTCTACATCTGTAAAGGCCTTAATCAATGATCAACTGGTGTCTTGTCAGTCAAATTCTCCTGCTCAAGTTTTCTTGGGTAGACCTTTTGAAATTCTAATTTCTATCCCTTAGGGTCTTTTAAGAAATTTACAACAACAGCTTTACTCTGTCCAATCTCACCAGTGTTTACATGCTGCTTTTGCAGCTCAACAATTCTGTCATGTTCAAATTCTATCAACTTTTAACCTTTGCCATGTTTTTATTTAATGTATTGTAGGAGACAGCAGTGGGAGATGTTAACTGCTTTAATGTTTGAACACAAATGACTAAATTTCATTATGTGTTTGCCAATTAAACATTGTTTAAATATGGTCTTAAACTGTTGACCAGATAGTCAGTCAGTTAAGTGCCATACGTGAAACACGCTTAGGCGATCATGTCTCGAAAGAGACATGACTGACTGGGCAGAAGATTATCCCGCAGTAGGTTGCCATTGCATTCTGCGGTAGAATGGTTGCTGGCCAAGGCTATAGAACCCAATCTGTCCTGTTATTAAACCCATAACTGGAGGGAAGAAGACGGATTAATACCTTTCCCAAGGGTATTTGCGCGTAATTGAATGCAATGAATTCAACTGGAATTCGAACTCGGCTCCCCGATTTCTCGTTCCGAGCCAATATCCACTGGACCACAACGCACATAGCCTAATTTCCCAATATTCAGATGTTTCCCTGTTAAATGTAAAAAAAATGAGTTAATTTTTGTTTTCCCATTTCTTAGTTTCATTTTTCAAATAAGTGGCTTGGTCTAACAATACAAAAGGTATATTTTTCTTTATTTTCATTGGCCTTAAAATTTAAATATTTGTTTGTCATTAATCCATACAGCAGATTTTCAAAATTGCTGCCAAATTAGGGACAGAGGCTCACGGAATATCTAATAGTTTGTAAAAGGTATTATAGCTTTGTATGTGGTAAATAGATATTTCAATAGCAGACAGTCTAGACATGTATGTTCTGGTTACCTATATTTTGACAGCAGGCATTTCAAAGTAATTTAAAATGAAAAAATTATATATAAATCTAAAGCAATGTACAATAATGTACAATGGCAAAATGGTTAAATACGTATTTTTTTTAATATCCAATCTTCTCAATTTCTCACTTAAATTCTTCACTGCATAACTGTAAATTCCATCTCAAAACCATTTTAATGTTATTTCATTGTCATTTCATAAGAAATAATTTTTTTACATTTGATATTTCAAATGTTTTATCTTTTTATAGTATCCTTTTCAATCACCTTTTATTAACATCTCGTTCATGGAATTGAAATTTTCTTTACTTCATGTAGGTTTGGCATCCAGCCCCAATGATGTCAATTGAAATGAGATCGAGCTCTTTTCTTATTTAGCATTTAAATTCCAAATCTAGCTTTTAGCTCCAAATTCAGTTTAATTTGCTTTATGGCAACCATCAATTTTTTAACTGTCCAATTTTTATTTTTTTCTTAATAAATGATTGCAAAATTTTAGATACAATATCTGACAAAATCACATCACTCAGTAAACAATAGTTAAAAGTTGTAGCCCAGAGCTATCAAATATGCTTAATTTCAGACATTGTATCTGTTTTTAAAATGACCATAAAAATATGATGCGCAGTAGAAAAAATACATTGGAAATAAATCATAGCTTTATTTTCTAGATAAGAAGAAAAAATCATTACATATTTTTTTTATTATTTTATTTGACAGAGTATTTATATAAATATGAAATATACAGATTGGAATCTTAGTTAAGGTTTCATGTCAAAATTCTGTAGAATATCTTTTATTTCCCAGGAAGAAATAACTTTCTGAGGTGCAGTACCACAATGAAAGATAGAAACACTCTAAAGAGTTAGAAAAGCAAGAGAAATTCTTCCTGAAATACATTTGAGCAAAGAAATCAAATATTTCTGGAAAGCACACAAAGAAAAATGCAGATATCAAGAAAAGTGAGATTACAGAAAAGTTTGTAAAAGAATATAGTATTGTTTGAATTTGATGGCAAAAAGCATTTTAAGTAATAATTTGGATCAACTTATAGTGCAAGATGGACCACAGCAGATTATCACATAATTGATTCAAAAACAGATTTTTATCTGATATACTTTAATTGATGAAGGGTCATGCCACCAATGGTTAACCCTATCAGCACTTAAGAAGAGATTTCAATTGTTAAATCACTAGAACCCTGCACAAATTGTTGAAAAATCTGAATATGTGGTGCTAGTGAAATTAAATTGATATATCCCAAATTGTTGAAAATCAAGTTGATTTAATATTACAAGTTGATTATATACAAAAATAAATTGATTTCTCTTTTAAATGATAACAAATTTATCTATCTTAATGAAGTTATGGGATATGTTTTTGGAAATCTACAACTTATAAAAGTTATCATCGTATATTGAAACACAGCACTATCTGATTGCATGCACATTCAGTTGTTCCCCGACTGTAAATATGTGAAACTTGCAAACACATCTCAGTACCTTACAAAGCTAATATGAAAAATATTAATAAATTAGTGTTTTTCTTTTGTTTTGTTATAAGTTGTTCAAAAAGAAAAAAAATGATGTATCATTCATAGAAAAAACAAGTTCAAAAGCCTTGGAGTAATTTTTTTTTTTTCACTTGACACTATCCATTTAAAAAACTATTAAACCTGGCAGGAACTGAAACTGCACTTATTTAAAGGGAGAACAATCAATACTATTAACATACTGAAAATTAGGCAAGAGCAAGGTGATACCTATTTTTAGAATTGTCTTGAGTAAAAGGAAACATATTGCTGACAAATCTTGTGACACTCAATTTGTAAGAATGCTTCGCTTGTATAAGTTATGAAGTGCTAGTAATGTTAATTTCTAAAAAGGTTTATAGAATATATAACTTATTTCAATCCTATCACAAATGAACATTTGTATAAAGTTAACAAAACAATAGTTTACAACTAAAGAAAAGATATTCAAAATGAGTTTAGACAACTTCTACTCAGTGTTATAAAGCATCAAATTGATGTTAGTCATATTTAAGAAGTGACAATGATTGTGCCTTTTACTGATGCAATAAAACCATCAGCCTGAAGTATTACAAGAGAACATTTCTTGAGGGCTTTTCCACTAAAACACAGTGCTGGACTTTACCCATAAGCTAAATAAGCTGCAGGGTAGGACCAAAAAACATTAAATTATCACAAAATCAAAGTGTTTTATTAACTTTAATATCATTTCTATTTGATAGTAGCATAATATAAAATTACCATTAAAATATTTAGGACATAAATTAAAAAACTTATTAACAAATTGAGTTAAGTATGAGCAGATTTAAGTAGATATGAACACACACACACACACACACACACACACACACACACACATATGAAATGATTTGTTTGAACATTATTTTTTATCGATACTCGTATTTAAGTAGATATTCTGTTTTTAATCAAACAGTATTATATATTTATATCTACTGGCCTGATTATTTATGTGTGTCATTCGGCAGGATTCGAACATGCGACCCCTATCCACATAGGGGAAGCTACCATGTGAACTGGCACATCTTAGACCTCTTGACCACGATTGACCATTAGTCTAAACGAGGTTTTAATCAAGCCTATATAACACAGTTTTATATAGGCTTGATTAAAACTCCATTTAGACTAATGGTCATTTGTGGTCGAGAGGTCTATGATGCGCCAGATCACATGGTAGCTTTCCCTATCTGGATAGGGGTCGCAGGTTCAAATCCTGCTGAATGACACACATTTACGTAATAAAAAAAAGTTTATCGTAAATATACAGGCCAGTAGATATAAATATATAATACTGTTTAATTAAAAACTGAATATCTACTTAAATACGAGTATCGATAAAAAATAATGTTCAAACAAATCATTTAAAATTGTTGTTTGTTTATAACCAAGTTTCATTAATCTTTGTTAATTTCTGTAACATGTTTACATTTGTTGACATTACAATACATTTCAGAGCAGATATGGTTGTTGCAATAAATCGAAAACTGTGTTATATAGGCTTGATTAAAACCTCGTTTAGACTAATGGTCATTTGTGGTCGAGAGATCTAAGACGTGCCAGATCACATGGTAGCCTCCCCTTTGTGGATAGGGGTTGCATGTTCGAATCCTGCCAAATGACACACATTTTCGGAACAAAAAAAAAATTTATCATAAATATACAGGCCAGTAGATATAAATATATAATACTGTTTAATTAAAATCAGAATAAATACGAGTATTGATAAAAAATAATGTTCAAACAAATCATTTCAATTTGTCGTTTGTTTATAACCAAGTTTCATTAATCTTCGTTAATTTCCGTAATATATATATATATTGAGATTCCTTAAGCTTTTGCCAGTGTACATCATCGGGCACTTTGCACTGCTTATTCCTGCCTTTGTTTCGTTGTTGTTGCTGTTTTGTTTGTAGCTTGCTTGCTATATCACTTATTGTTTATGAGGAAAAAAAGGTAATAACAACATTAACAGTACACATGACAGAAAAGACACAGGTGGAGAATTATAAAAAGTTTCTTGCAAAAAAAAACAACCTATTATGGGTTATCCTTGGCAATACACTAGTATTGTGTGCTAAAAATATCAAATTTTATGCCAATAACAAGATTACTGAAATAAGGAAAAGACAATTACATTCATGCACATTATGAAAATACAAACCTTTCCTTTCCATTAAAAACAATATAGCATAAATCAAATTAACCTTGATAGGTGGAAACACACTTTCAGTGAAGAACAATATTAATATGTGGATGTAAAAAAAATGAATAAGTTCACGAACACATGCAAACAAATGCATTGGCATTTCATATTGATAATTTACATAAAAAGGGTAAATACTTGAAAAATTCTAAAGGGAGAAAATGGGAAAGTAAGAGAAACAATTCTTCACTTAAAAAGGGGCCTTCCTGTATTGCTGATGCATTTGGATGAAGGGCTTTTTGAGACTTGAGGTTTAGTAGCTAGATGCAGCAGTGAGTTTGTCTCTGGAATCACAGGTAATAAATTGAGTTTGAATCTGGGATTGTTCACTTTCCTGCAGAGCCAGGAATTTAGGCCAGAAGTGATAATATGTCATGAAGACAGTAACATTCAACTCCCTCTAAAGAGTCTTTTGAACTCCTTACATAGGCCTCATAAGATCCTCATGACAACAGATTTAAAAAGAGTAATTGACTGGAGGTGATTTTATCCATAACCTGGGTATTTCCAAAAAGACAGTGTTGATGGTGGTGAGTATCACAATGTCATTAAACCCTTAAGCCATAAGAATGTGTCATGTAGATATACCACTGAAAATGTTGAAGGAACAAGGCAGCTGCTTGTTGCTAGGCTGAGAAAATTGTGATGTCAGAAAAATTCCTACAATAGAATCTTTGAGTCACATTTTCTGAAATCAGAAATTCCACCACAGTAATAGTTTTTAACAATAAAAAAATATTTTTCATATATTTTAGAAGTAGTATTGATGAATTTTAGATCAAGATTAGATAAGTTATTTTTGATGGTGTAGTTGGTAAATAGAATTATATGCCTAATTTTGCCAGGGTTCTCATTATTTTCAGTGGACTTTTCTATTTTTCTTCTATAAAACAATAAGAGATATAGCATGTAAGGTGCTCAATGATTTATGTTAACGAAACCTCTCAGAATCTTAAAAAAACTATATGAGCATCACAGGGACATATTGCACAATAATATATTTAAATGTGTGTGTGTTTGTTGGATGTAGAAATGTAAATAAAGATAATGAGACAAAGCGCCAAATATTTAATCAAAAAGACAAGTTTCCATGGAGAAAAAGCTTATGTTCTTTTTGGCATCATCAGTTTCACTAAAAGAAGAAAAACAAAAATTTGTGTTTTGTGAGTGTCTTATGATCTCTGAGAATAACTTGGTTGTTGTAAATCCCATTAATTACTCAAGATTATAATGTTCTGGCTTTGACACTTAAAGAGAGTTTATATGTATCTGTACCTGATTGTTTTATCTGCATTTCTATCAGAGTCATTTTATATTGTAGGATTTTAACACAGGATCTTTTCTGGTGAAACACATCTTTGATTGAAAGTTTTCCTCTTTGTCTCAACACCCTCATTATATATATATATATATATATATATATATATATATATATATATATATATATATATATATATATCCGAGTGAGTACAGAACGAGGAGAGAAAAGAAAATTTTTTTTCCTCCTGATATGTTGGAATCCCAACATTGAAACAAACATATGATTGTAGAGAAGAGGACATATATAGAAAAAATTATGTACATGCTCTAAAACATAATTTATAATAAATATATATATATATATATATATATATATATATATATATATATATACACAATAGGGATGTTACAGTGGTTCCAATGAGAGAAAAGTGTATATTTTAAATATAAAAAGGTGTTCTTTTATAAAATATATATTCACAACATGTATTTTATAAAAGAACATTTGCAGTTTCTCTTTTTATTTAAATTTACATATTTGTGTGTGTGTGTGTGTGTGTGTGTGTGTGTGTGTGTGTGTGTGTGTGTGTGTGTGCATAAAATTTTGATTATAACTAAAATATATATCTGTAAGTGGATAATATAATAAGAATTCATTCATATAAGTATATATATATTTATTAGGAGTAAATAGATTTACCATTGCCCAGTATATGATCTTTTGAATAGGAGTAGAAGTTTATCACTTATTTCATGTTTAGGATTTTGTTTCTGATTTTGTTTCTTAAATTCTTCTCATTCTCTTTCACTCTTAAAAACCCCTTGTGTTTTAGTGGCATTATCTCCTTATTCAGGGTGAAATGATTTTAAAAATATTGTTGATGCATAATAGAAACAAAGATGTTAATGTTGCAGATCTTTTTGTGAATTTCTTGCAGTAGTTCAAAGACTTTCAAAGTCTATACCATCACAAAAATCACTTTTTTTCCTATAACAACAAAAACTCTTGGATAATGTGCAAAAATGTTTTCATTACTCTAAGGATCCTTTGCAGTTTCAGTGGCAAATTTTAAAAATAGTCTTTGAGAAACAACAGGCATCACTTACCAGTTGATACTGAAAGGTCAAGCTTATAAAAAATGTACTTGACACGATGAAAGAAAAGACTAGTTCACTTGAGAAATATGTTACTTAAGCAGTTCAAGCATCAGTGCTTTATCTGGTTAGGGTTAGTGACAAAATTTGCAGATTATGTTTGCCTCAAGTTGAAACTTATATGAATCATTTTTACCCTCTGTGTTTTGTTTCTTTTACTATAAGCAAAATATTATGTTATTTATTCTTGCGATTTTAACTCTTTTTTAATATCAAGATATTCTCACTCACATCTTGTTTCCTTCTATATATATTTTTCTCACCTTATTTCAGATATTGTTGTTGCTTGTGATTCATACATTTATACTCTTATATTTTGTAAAGAGAAAAGAAACTCTTTTGAAAAGAAGTATCTAGAAATTTTGGAGCATATAATAGGGGAAGAAAGTTTAAGAAATTTAACAGTTTCTGGGTATACAGAAGGCAAGAGAAAGAGTGAGTAACCCTACTAAAGAGTCTGAGTAAATGGATGGCATAGTGAAAAGACAAGAGAGATGATAAAGAAGCATGAATTACTTTGAGCAACAAAGTAAAGGAAATTATGGAAAGCCATGTTCCCCTATGTCCTAAAAGTGCATAAAAGAACAACAATAAGAAGCATATCAAGCAACTCAGACTGTCATTGACCGACAGCCGGATATGCTGAAACAATCCATACACAATCATGACTCCCCACAAGCCTAGACCCAGTTTCATTGACAGGTTGTCTCATCTTGTTTGGCAACTTTCCAGCATGGTAATCCATTAGATAAAATGAGAGCATCTGTGTTCTGATTATTGGGCTTGCCTTTTTTACCAAACATCTATTTTTTATAAGTTGGCAAATGTTGTAGTTGTGTAACTTGCTAGTCCTGCTTAGAGTGCAAAGTGTTGGGCACGTGTGTGTGTGTGTGTGTGTGTGTGTGTGTGTGTGTGTGTGTGTGTGTGTGTGTGTGTGTGTGGATTGATAAATGCCTGAAAAAGGTTAGAAGGCACAATGGCTGAAATGTTGTGATAAAAAACAACAAAGATGAGGACATTAGTCTAATTGAATATAATGTAAATAATGTTAACTTCTCATACCAGGAATTCAGACTGAATTTTTTTTAATTATTTCTACTTTAAATAAGTTGCAATAAATAAACAAAAATAGTGTTTGATTAAAAGGCATTAAAGCAATGTGTAGACAAAAATATATTTTTCATAAGTGAATTATTAACATATAGATTAAAATTCTAAATTCTTGGCACTTTTCAAGATGTGGCTCAAAGTAAACATGTTTTTATGACTATCAAAAATAAAATCAACATGGGATTTAATGAAAATTAACCAAGAAGCATTTTTGAGATATATAACTGAGACTTTTATAAAGAAACATTTAATTTTTTATAATAGATTATAAAGTTCAAATTAAAAATGCATATGAAAAAAACTGCACCTGTTTTGTTAATTAATCCTTTGTTCTTTCTTCATTGCTGTGTCAACCCTGAAATAGTCATTCCAAGAAGTATGTGTTACCCTGAAAAAATTCATAGAAAACATTTTTAAAATTATTGTCAAAATGAGTTTTCTCTCTTTTTTTTCTTTTTTTTTCCAATACAATCCTGAAGAGATTACTTTTTCAATTTTCAACATCATTTTTGAGGATGACAAAATGCATATATATTTAAAATTTAAATCACCACAGACTTATTAAAATATTTCTGTAAAGATTGTTCATTCTGCTTTCTACAAAGACTTAGAAGTTTTAATTTTTTTAAAATTCAGTAAACATTTATTTAACATTATATTTAGATTTTTTAATATTTCAAATAAAACATTCCATGGAATTATATCTTATTACATATTTATTAATTATTATTATTATAGATACTATATATATGATTTTATTAATTAGCATGACTTTGAAGTGGATAAGTGGCATGATTTCTGAACAGCAACTACTTGCTACATTTTTTGCTCATATTAAAATGCTTATGATATTATTTTGCCAAAATTAGTTTAATTTTATGATAAAATGAATAATACATGTGTTAATACATAAACAAAAGTGGGATTTTCTATTTTTACAGAATCCATTACGAATTTTTGTTTGCCTGAATGATCTATAAAATTTGTATTGTGTTTTGATTTTGGTAATTCAACTCAGGAAATGATTCTGTTTTTAATGTTACAGAAAATATTGAATTTTATGAAAATTGCATGTTAATAAAGATAGATTCCATTAAAATATAAAAAAATAACTTTAACATTAATATATGAAGGATTTATATATAAAATGCTTACCCAAATATTTTTAGTTTTCATCAGTTTTTGATGCTATACAGAAATAATGAGAAAAAAACCTCTCCTCCAAATTGAAGTTTTAGGACTCTACTCTCAGATAAATGTAAAATTTTTATGATATTTTGGTGAATATTATTAGGTTTTAAAATATCAAATGTGACAATTTTTGCATCGTATCTTAGAGACAATTTAATCATGTAATGTTTCTAAAGATTTTGAACAAACTAAACATAAAAGAGGATCCGAGATTTAATTTGAAAATAAACAGCGTTGATTGGCTAATATATATAAATCTTTAAAAAATGCCTATGCACATGTGTTTAAGTCTCAAACTGCACCAAATTCTGTGGAGCCTATCACATGATTAAAAAGTATATAAATTCTTTAGTGTGAAGCTAAATCTTTAGCAAGGAACTTGAATTTGGAAGAGGCAGGCTTCATGAACCTTTCCTGAACAATTCAAAACTTCAAGAGTGCCATTCATTATATTGATGCAAGAACAAACCTTTCCTCACTCAAACAATCATTACGACACCTCAACACAAAAGTTTAAAAGCTAAAGATAATTTTTAACATTGATGCAAACTTTCATCTCAACAAAATTCAACACTTGAATTTTCAACACAAAAAGAACCTGCACATGAATATTTTTCCACCAAACATAATTTCATACATCAATATTTAACAAAATTGAAATCAACTTTGCATGAAACAACACTCAAGATCTTTCAGCTTATTTACAACAAAAAAGGAGAATATTTTATTTCAGTTACCAGCTACAACCAAAGATACATAACTTTTAATATTTAAATATTTAAATCCTTCGTTTACAAGATTTGTTTAAAGACAGTTGAATATTATTGAACTAGTATACCAGCAACAAATCTACACAACAAACATTCATTTGATGACTAAAATTCTTGATTCAGAACTTTGTAATTCACATTCATTATTCAACATCTTCTTCAGACAATCAAACTTGTTTACTATTTAATGAACCAATTTTGCCATTGCAATATAAAACAAAATTCTTCCTAAAATATTTCTCCAATGTTTCATATATATATCTGTATATAAAATCTTTGTTATTGTTAAAAGACTTTTCTTTTTGATTTATTCAATCAATATCCTTGTACCTTACAAACAAAAATTCAATGTTTGTGCAGTTATTTTAATGCAGCCTACACAAAAATTCCTTCTGATAAATATAAATTTAACTAGAATATTTCTAACTCCGCAACAAAGTATCCAAGACAGAGGAGATCTATTTTACTAACATTAAAAAATTATTTTCTGCTGCAATCACATCATGATCAACTTTGCCATTTTTAACAAAGGACATGTGATACTAATATCATCACTCCTTTTCAAGTATATTTATATCAATATTCAATCTCACAGATAAACTTTAGGCAAAGATAAATTCATGATTTTTTCCCAATATTATCACAGATGGCCAAGAAACAAAGAAAAAGTGCCAAACTGCTCCAATCATCTACATGGTAATGAATATTGGAATTAAAGTAATAGAAGTGTGGTTCTACAGAAAATGTTAAGAATATCATGGATAGAACACATGACAAACAAAATGATTTTAAGAGAATAGTAACTACAAAGAAATTGCTGCTAACAACCAGAAAGAGTGTGAACATTTTGGGGATATATAATGAGGAAAGAAGGCTTGGCAAGTTTTTACAAATAGTTTGATTTTGGTAGGAGATGAGAAAAGAAGAACCACAAAGATGAAGAAGGGCCATGAAAGAGTAAGTTAGAGTTGAAAACAATAAAAGAAGAACTGTGATTACGTACATCCTGAATAGAAATGGCATACTGAGAGAATAGTGGTGGTGGTGGGGGGTCTGCATGCAAAGCAGGTAATCTTTTTGTATGCAAAATGTTTGTATAGAAAAACTTTTATCTTATGGAAAGACGACGTCTGTTAATTCAATGTCCATAAAAAAAATTTCTTGGCTAATTTCGACTCTGCCAGACAGGTTATCTATATCTTTCAAAGAATTGAAATATATCCAAAAGGAGAAAGAAAAAGAACTGGGCTTGACCTCAAATAAAAAGAAAATTTTAAACTGTTCAACAATAAGAAATCCTTTTAGTAAAAAAATGTCCTAGAAATACCAAAGTAGCTTTCTTCTTCCCATGTGTGCATTTACTGTAGAGCTTGCTATAAAAGAGGGTGTAGATGAAAATGATAGCATTAGAAGAATCACAAACAATAGCAAGCAACTAGTTATGGATGCCACATGTGCTTCTAGATTTTACAGCTTCTACTGAAAGTACAGAACACTTGACTGTATCCAAGATACAGGTTATCATAGTCTAACCTATAGCTATTGAGTTCCAGAGAAAATATGCTGTTTTTCCTTTACGTTTTTTAATATTTAAGGAAGGCCTTTAAAGGTTAAATGACTGATGAAGAGAGCAAAATCTGATCTCTTCTTTTCTCTTTAACAAATATCACACTAAACCATTTTTTATTTTAGTAATTATGTTTTTACTTAATCAGATGTAGAGTTGATTCTACTCAATGTAAAAATAATTTTCAGTTGTATTTAGTAAATGCATCATTTTTATTTAAAAATAAACTGTTAAAATATTACTTCAACATGAGATTTTTACTTGAATAAACGTAAATGAATGTTGCCCTTAAAAATTCTGTTTTCCAAAACAAATTGTCTCCCTCAGAATCAATATAAACAATTATTTAATCTATTCAGCACATCCAATGGTTGACCATAGAACGTTGAAATTTTAATGATTATTAGCATTTTGTCTTTTAACAAAACAATACTTTACAAGAATCAAAGGAAATCATTCCAATTCTTCATGCAAATTTTTACATTTCTGCAAAGCTGCAATTAAAAATTTTCTAATCCATAAGAGCTTTAGGATGAGAACATAAACAGGACTAATTTTTACTTATTAGTTTTTATTTAAATATCATAACTCATTCTTTCATGATTCACTGATTGTGCTTGTTTAAAGAAACTTTTAAAAATTTAAAACATTATCAAATTACCAAAACAAATTTTAGTTTATAAGAATTTAAAAGAAGTTGTTTGAAAAGTTAAAATAAAAATTGTGAAAAATCTTTATTAAACAGAACATTTAAAAGCCCTCCTTGTTCTGATCTACTAAAAGTGATTAATGTCACTCATTAATCACTTTTAGTAGATCAGAACAAGAAATAGGTGCTAAATATTTACACCAAAGACAACTCTTTTTTTTTTTCAGGTTTCCTTTTTAGCAAAATTTAATAAAAGATCAAAGTCCAAATCTGACAGTCTTAAAAGAAACTTGTTTTAATTTTGTAACATTCAACCTGATTGGTTAATAAAAAATTCACATGTCCAAAAATTAATTTCTGCATAGATTTGTACACAAACCCCTGCAGCCTTCCTTCTGCACATAAATACAAGCTGTTGAAGGCTTTCAACAGCAGTGTTAAGGTAAGATAGCATCAAGAACAGTTTGGTTTAACAAGAAGTTAATTATCTAACCCTGCCTTGTTAATAGATGGGTTGCCAACACTATTAAAATATTTTTTCCTTGGGAGGAAAAGAAAAGAGAACATCCACTTGCCCCCCCCCCACCTCCGCATTGTTAAAAAAGCTCAAGCTAACAAAACTCTCAACTACTATGTAAAATTTAAAAGAACAAACATTACAAAACATATTAAAACAATATATTAAAATACAATATTTTGCAAGATAGGCTTGCACAAAAATTTTCTTTTGTGCACCTTATTTCAAAATTAAAGCAGGAAAACATTAAAAAAAACATAGAAGAGATTTGAAAAAATTTCAAAACAATCTATCTTAAAAAATTAAAAATCTTTGAAATTTTAGATTGATAGAAAACACTTTTTGTAAAAAGAGGTTCACTTATGGAAATGTGAATTAAGTTTATCAAATTGGCTTTGTGCCAAACACAACTGAATTCCCACAAGTTAAAATTATCAGAAGGTTGGAAGAATAAAACTGTCTTGTTTGTATAAATAAATCAGAATCTATTTATTAAACAGCATAAAATTAATTTGTATGCATGAAATTATTAACTGTGAAAATGTTCTGAAAGAAAGTTTAGTAAGGAATTTAAAGAACTGAGAGTTTGTTTTAGTGAAATGTGATTTGTGCAGAAAAAGATAAGTCTATGTTTTGCTGTGTGTATCAACAAATAATAGTAAAGTCTTTGTTCCTTTCTTTTCTGTTGTAGATGGCAAGTAGGTGAAGAGGAAGAAGGAGAGATAAAGAAAGCAGAACATGAGAAGGTAAAGGAGTGTGAATGTGCATCACTAGGACAGTTATGTCCAATCAGTGGTTTGGAAAATCTCTTCTTACCTCGTGGCTGTGTTGACTGTTTTCAGCTTCCTTGTCTGTCTCTGACTGACCAACCAAAAAACATGAATAAGTAGTCAACTCAATCACATTATCAGCTCCAAATGCAAACTTAATTTTGGGCAGCAAGAAATATGGTACAAGTTATTGAAAGTTCAATTTGTTGTTTTCTGCGAGTTTGTAATTCGCTCTCTTTTCACAGAGGCTCACAAAATTTGCCTTGGCTTTTTCTTCAGTAAGGGAGCCAATGTTTTTCTGTTAATCAAAATATAGATTTTACACTGGCTTGCAAATTTGCAAACAGTGAAGAAAAGAGAGTTATATTTAATTCGTATTCACCACACACCCACCTAATAGAAAGATGAAAACATCACAGAACAAAAGGAGCTTAGATAATTTTAAACTAGCAATGTTACAGAAATTTTTATAATTTATCTTTTGTAGAACACTGTTCTAATAACAGGTTTAGTTTATTTTGCATATGCTTCTCAGGAGGTAACTAAAAATTGATTTCCCTTCTGGGAAATTCTACCTTCAGGATTAAATTTTTTTGTCAGTTCATTTTGCTTGAAATATTTGGTTCTTTGAAGATTTGATCTCTGAAATTTGAAAATCGTCTTCCACAAACAACAGGCTCTGTCACTTTGTGTGACATATCACTGCCTTCTATCCAAGACCCATACATGTTCATTTTGAGCTTCTGCAGATGAGCTCTATAGTAATAAGAATGTAATATTTGCATTTTATTTTCTTGCAATATAAGTCTGACATACCAGTCAATAAGTTCAATAAGGTACGTTTTCAGTTTTAAGTTCAATAAGGTATGTTTTTAAGTAAAATGAATGTGTGTATAATGACAAAAGAAGATCAATGTTTAAAATCATCTTTAAAACTTCTCAAAAACATTCAAAATCCTGGTCTTCACACTCACTTTGGTATTACTGACAGTTTCATGATTTCATGATGTAAGAATCAATCATCAGATACTTTATATATGCTCACATACATATATATATATAGTGTTTAATTGTAACAGTATTTAATGCTAAAATTGCTATTTTTTAGTGGTCATTACTGATAAAATGAATTTGGGTAAGCAGTTTTTTATTGTAAAGTACTCAATATTTGCAGTTTCATGAGGACATCGTTATAATCTGCTCACTCATCAGGGCTGTTTGCAAACAGCCCTGATAAATGAGCACAGTATAATGATGTCCTCACACACACACACACACACACACACACACACACACACACACACACACATACATAAATGTGTGTGTGTGTGTGTGTGTGTGTGTGTGTGTGTGTGTGTGTGTGCAACGCTATCAAAATTGCATAAAATTCTGTGTTCTGTTTTTCTTTCACTACCATGTGATTTATGTTTTTAGTGACTAAGTTGTAATATTTTAACTACAGACTTATTGATTAATAAAAAACATAAGCTAAAATCAATAACTACTGTTTTTCTTTTTATTACATTTAAATTTGATATTTTTTGGGACTGCATCTACTATTTTAAACCTTCTTAATACAGCACAGTTTTATACAATTGCAGGCTGTGATCATTATATGTTTTGGTACTTACAAAGAATGCAAAAAAGCAAGCTTTAATTTCATTGTGTTCATTTTTCTTTCAACTATATTTTCTTTATAGCATCCCCCCACCCTAAGTAATATAAAACAGATGATATTATTATTTGTTAAAACCTATTTCCAATCCCTCTTTTCTTCTTTCTTTTCCTCATCATTACACTCTCTATATATTCCATATTTTAGAATGCAGGCATGTTAATTCATTTTAAATTAATCAACTTTTGACAATTTAATGTTGTTTGCAGCCCACAAATTTTCAAACAGTGAACTCTTATAGCAAAAATTATTCTAAATACGAAGTAGTTTTAGGAGTGGTAAAAGTTAGTGTAAGAAAGGATTATTTTAGTATCTTAAACATTACAATACTGCCTTGTTAACTTTTCACTCTTACAGACAACAGTTCATTGTATATCTTAAGGAAGTAATCTAAAGAAAAACATACATAACTATTAGTTGTAAAAGAATGATAACCTGAAGAATTAGTAAGACATGAATAGATATCCAAAACATAAAACTGAATAAACAGAATTAACTTGAAATTGTTTGTTCAATAAAATACGGATTTGGTAAATGGCAGATATTTTTATTTAAAAGTAATTTATGTAAATATTATTAGTAGATGACAACAGTAGTAAAATTTAAAATAACTACAATCTTCAAAAAATTAACTGCAACATTAATTGCCACCTTCTGTCTTCTTGAATCCCATTCATCTTTTGTACTTTCCTCAGCCCTCCCTATACTTTCTTATTCATTTACACTCCCTATAACTCCTGCATACTACTGGTATTACTGTCTTGCTTGGGATGAAATTATTTTAAAAAATATATGGTGTGAAAAAGAATAATTATGTCAGATATTTTGCATTTTGAGATTTTCCAAAATAAATAAAATAAATAAAGATTTTTCCAAAATAAATAAAATTTCTCAAAAGCTTTAATACAAATGAAGGCACTACTATTTTAAACAGTATTTTTTTTTTTACAATCAGATTTCTAATGTTCCTTTTAGTGATATGGTAGTTAATAATTATATCAACATTAAATAATTTGATGTTTATAACTATTGATATAACAAGACATCAAAGAAATATTAGTGGCACCTGGACCATCTTAAAATCAGCTCCAGTGCAACAAGACTATGAGTTAAAATGCAGCTGTCAATTGAAATGTCAACTTCATCTGACTTTAGTATTTGCTATTTAATTTCAAGTTAATTCTGTTTATAATGATGAAATAGTTATGTAATATGTAATAACTTTTTAATCTTGTACTTTACCATAAAAGATGTTTCTTAAATGTACTAGTTGTATAATAAGTGAAAAGTATATATTTTATTTATATTTTATAAAATTTGAATAATTAAAAAGAAAATTTTAAAACCTAAACATATTTAAATATGCATTGCATTCCTTCTCAGTTTTTAGGTTAGTATATTCTTTAATTTTTTTTTATACTCGGTTTTCTTTTTACCATTTTTTACATTCATACTTTCAGCAATGTAGACTATAAATAATTTACAACATTGTATCAATTATTGTAGAAATGATCATCATTGAAAATAATGAAAATAATTTACATAAATATGCAACTAATAAATATATACATAATTGTATATATACATGAATGTAGATATTTACAATGATATGCTGAAATTACTATATAAATTGGAAACTGATTTTTATATATATATTTAACACATTTTTGTTACAGTCATAAATAGCAACTTAAATGTTCAGTATTTAAATTTGAGCCCAATATTTATGTTGCACACTTTCTTCTAGTGAGTGCAGAGCCAGGGATCGAACCACAGACCATTGGATTTCAATCCAAAGCTCTCCCAGCTGGCTTCTTGCTACACCTCTTCCTCTTCCTCCTCCACTTTCCTCCTTCCACCTTTTCACTGCTTCTCTCTGCTTCAGCTTCTCGCCAAGAAATTGACGCCACGAACTGCCCTGCACGCCAGACACAAACGAACCCTCTTTTTTCCAGAGCCGCCGCTAGTCGCCCTTTCATGTTCACACTCCCCCCTGGTCTCAAGACCACACATGTGGCAAGGCGGACGTGGCCGCTTGTTGCGGGCACTCCTACGAAGGGGGATTGTCTGGATTTCTTCATCTGAGCTCTCAGAAGTGGCATCGGAATTATCGGCAACAGCGTTTGCTATCGACCCCGCCACTGCCTGGAAGCAATTTGAGGCAAGATAATTACATCCTGGCGAAACTGTGGACGTATATTTGGCCGAGCTGACGAAGTTGACGGTGTTGTTCGGTGGGCTGCCCGAGCGGGCCTTGGCATATAAATTTCTGGCGGGACTCCCAACCGGAGCAAAACAGCTCCTGCGGGCGAGCTCAAACATAACCTCGTTGTCCCTTAATGACCTGGTGGACCGAGCCAGAACCGTGATGAAGGATAATTCCGAGCTGAGAGATCCGGTAATCGCCGCTGCACAATCCACACCGAGTGATGATAAACCGTCTCAGGGGCTTAGCCCGCGTGGTGGGGTCGTGTGTTATAGGTGCGATGGCCAGGGCCACATTGCAAGGAACTGCAGACGGCGACCGACAGCTGTTTGCTGCTACCGGTGTAATGAAACCGGACATATGGCCCGGGATTGTGCGGGAAATGGGGCCGGGGACAAGGTGCCGGCGTCGACCTTTCCCCAAAGTAGAAATTAGAGGCGCTTCCGATCATTCAGGTCTATGTCAACGAGACATTGTGCTCAGCACTCCTCGATTCCGGGTGCTCCCGCACCATAGTGTTCGTGGACCTCTGCCACACTTGGAAGGAGAAGGGTGTCAGGGTAACCACCATCAGTGGAGAATCGCGGACATGTTGCGGGGTGGGTGCGATAAACATCCGTACAAGAACAGGAAACTCGACCAACGTCGAGGCGCTAGTAGCGCTCAAAAAACCACTGAACTTTGACCTGCTTCTAGGCTATGATGCCATCAGAGCCCTAGGTGGTGTTCACATAATGCAGACGGGGGCAGTGCAGTTTCAAGAGAGGACTCCAGTGTGCGCAGCGCTGAGGATCGACCAGCCAGACTTTAGTGTCGAATTTGACCAGCACCAGAAGGCTTGGACCGCCTCATGGAAGTGGTCGGGAAATCAGGAGCCAGCAAAATTGCGGAACGAATTAGCCGAATTAGCTTGTTGCACACTTTACTTCTAGTGAGTGCAGAGCCAGGGATCGAACCACAGACCATTGGATTTCAATCCAAAGCTCTCCCAGCTGGCTTCTTGCTACGCCTCTTCCTCTTCCTCCTCCACTTTCCTCCTTCCACCTTTTCACTGCTTCTCTCTGCTTCAGCTTCTCGCCAAGAAATTGACGCCACGAACTGCCCTGCACGCCAGACACAAACGAACCCTCTTTTTTCCAGAGCCGCCGCTAGTCGCCCTTTCATGTTCACAGAAAGTTATAAAACTGCCATCTCCATGAAGCATAAGAGTATTTTATCATTACTATAAATTACAACTTTTGAAAACTATTGCAAATAAAAGATACATAACAATAAATGTATGATCTAAAGTCAACAAAAGTATATTTTAGATTTATAAAAAAGAATCAAGAATTAAAAAAGACAAATATAATAAATGGAAAAGACCATCAGGAGAAGCCCATTTTTAGTATTTGAAACATGCATATTTTCATTTATATTATCAATCTTAGTGTAATGCACTGAAACTAAATAAACTGACAAGGGAACAAAGACTTTCCACATAGAAAGAGATGAATTCTATAAATATCTTAATGATTAAATGTACTCTGGTTAGAATATCTGAGTAAAGAAAATAATCCTGGAACTAGTAAAAAAAATAACCCTTACTCAATATACTTACTCTCTCTCTCTCTCTCACACACACACACACACACACACACACCTTCTATTGTTTAAAATAAATATTTTTTTCAGCATACGTAATGGTGTATGGAACTAATAGGATGGATTGAGTAATATATTTATTACAGCATATCAACCTTTTGTGGGTTTATTTAAAGCTAAAATATATTTTAAGAATAATTATTTCTCTTGTGAGTGAATATTGCATTAACAATTTTTTGAGTATAATAATGATTTTTTTCATATACAAGCCCTACTGTTTAATCCATAACTATGGGGAGGAGATGAATTCACATCTTTTGCAAGTGAATGTAACTAACCCAACTAGAATTCAAACTCAGCTCTAAAATTTCTCATTTCACAATCTATTACATTACCCACATATTCATGGAACTGATGGGAACTTTCTGGAGCATATGACCAAAAGTGATAAGACCTGGATGTATCATTTTACTAAAAAGACAAAGGTTGATTCAGTTATAAACATGCATATGTAGCATGGGATAACAAATAAAACAGCGCTACCACCAGTGAGTTGAAAAGAAAAGAAGACAAAAATTGTAAATCTAAAATTCTTTTATATTTGCTGATACAGCAGATGTGAGTCTCTGTGTGCATGAGTTGTGGTGATTTTTAATGCAGGTAGAGTTGGTGTATTTGGCAGGTCATTTGATAGAGTGACAATGAGAATGGAGTGGATTAGTGCTGCTGCATCAATAGGAAATGACTGTTATTTTCAGATTCTTGTTGAATGGAAAAACAAACAAAATGGCAATAACCAGCCTGTTAGGTGGTGTGAAAAGATAACAAAATTGTTGATATAAAGCTCTTTAGTTGCTTTACAGTAGATGTGCAACGAAGGCAATTTTGAAGGAAAGTGAGTCTTAAGGCTTGGAGTTGACGGATTTGTCAGTTCAGTTGACCAAAGTGCCAAGTGGAATAACAGTTGGCCTTTTGGCTGAAATAAGTACCAGTCAGTTAAGAGTTGCTTTCTTATAAACAAATTTAGTGGTACCTTAGCTCAATTATTTTTCTTTGAAGGCAACATTCATGATTGACCTTTTTGATGTTGTGTTTTAGATTTGTACAAAGTTGTCAGCTGAAATGTTTGCATTAGGGAGTCATCATGCTACATGACAACACAACCCCAGTCATGTGTAGCACTAGTGATATGGTTGGGATGTTTTATTACATTCATTGAACAGTTTTGACTTGATTTCTTCAGATTATGATCTGTTTAGATCCTCAAGATTCTACAAGTATGATGGTGCCATTGCAGAGGTAAAATGATTGTCTATAGTTGCCTAATGCCACATTCTTTCAAGAAGATATATATATATATATATATATATATATATATATATATATATATATATATGCATAGAAAGAACAAGTGTATCAATCTCAATGATGAATATATATATATATATATATATATATATATATATATAACAGTTGTTAACAATTTTTAAATAGTTAACAATCAATAAAAGTCACTTTTGCAAGTTTTATGCCTGTCATTTATTTTTAACATTTTTCTATCAGTTGTAATTTCATGAAAACAAATATAAAAAAAAGAATATAAGACCATAAAATATGATCGTTGACAAGGTTTTAGGAACTACTTAATCACTTAAGCGAGCTTTTGTTGTTTTGGAATGAATAAGAAATAGGTTAACATAGTTATAAATAAAATATGTATTTAATGTTATTTACTTTACAGCAACAAATTTTAATAGAGATTATATAAATAATAGTAGATCATGTTCTGAATGGTGAACAATTTTTATGTCAATTAGTTTTATAAAGTTGTAAAAAGTATTTTCAAAATGTTTGAAAACATAGGCATAAATTTTTAAATTATTTGGCAATAAAAACCAGCACTATTTTTTAGAAGGTATCCTTTTAGAATTATATCCTTGTAATTAATTAAATTCAAACCAATCAGGAAAATAAGTACATAAATCATATATTCATTTACATGAGAACTACCATTTTACGTATTTGACTGACTTCCTTCCAAAGTTGCTGATTAGTTAGTTTATATTTGCCTTCCATAATATTGTCAATATTACTGAGTCCATCATGTACAGCAGAAAAGCCTTCATAACATTCTTTTTTCCAGTGGTTGATCTCTTGTTCTATCTGCTTCACATTGTAATCCAATTTTGCTTCTGTTGACTGAAAAACAGTAAAAAAAAACCCCAAAAAAACAATGATTGGATCAAGAATTAAAAATATAACTGATAATAATTTATGATACACATAGTACAAATAGTCATATTTTTGCTTTTATAATAAAAATATAGTATTACTGTATCTATGTCTGCAAGATTAATAGAGAATAATATGAAAAATATAAATTGATTCATAAGGTAAATTAGATGCTGAATATCTAGATTTTTTAACAGGTAGGCTATGGAATTTCAAACGTTGTATGTTGGTGTATATTTTATAATGATATGACTTCATATGTAACAGTTAAAGAATAAGCATAAAAAAAATCTGTGTTTCTACAACAGATTTGTAATAGTTATAGAAGTTATCTCTCCTTATTGGAACTCTTAATGAATGAAATAGAAACAAGGCTTCAGCCTCTTTTTCATAACAGACTGTGGCCATTTGAAAAACATGTATATAGTTAATAAACACATGTAGTTAAGGTCACACATGTCTTGTCATAATTACCGATTACAGCCAGGCGCCAGTATATTACATGATGTCAAAAGTGGAGAATCAGCATAGATCTTTTACAACCGCCAACACAAATGTCACGGACAGGCAGCGTCCAAGAAAATTTCAAAATCTGGTTCCATAAATTTAAATTATACCTCCTGGCATCAGAAAAGCCTGACAGCATTAAATGCACATTCTTCTTACATATAGCTGATAAAAAGGTAATTGAGTTATACAGTACATTGTCATTTACAGATGCAGACAAAGGTAAAAAACAATGCTTTGAGTTGCAAGTTTGTAAAGTTTATTGAGAGTAAAAAAGACTTAGCCCACAAACGATACATTTTCAGCAACATTAACCAAAAAGAAGGTAAAACATTTCTGTCTTTCTTAATGGATATCACCTCACAAGCTGAAAAATGTGGTTTTGAACAACTAAAGGACAGCATAACATCAGGTGTATGAGGTGAAAGAACCAAGTCAAAATTAAGAGACCTGACTAACTTGGATCCTAATAAGACTCTGTAAAAATGATGAAATTAGAAGAAACCACACACAAGACAGTTGGACTTAACTGTACACAATATTACGTCTAGGTGAGGATATGCACAAAATAGAATTTTGATAAAATCAACCACAAAAATTACCAAGATAGGAGCACTTGCAAAAAGATAAAATAGAATGTGGAAGATGCGGCTATTAACATGTGGATGAATCATGCCCTGCTAAGGGACAGACATGCAGAAATTGGCAAAATGTTGGCCATTTTAAAAAGATGTACTGAGGAAAGAAGAAAGTTCAATATATCAATGAGTCACAATTGGTGTGGAGAAGCTATGAAGATGACTACTCCAAACACTTTGCTTTCAACAGAGCGAAGAAAGCACATGTGACTGGCTCTAACAACATGCAGTGGACAGTGAAGTTAACATTAGAAGGGTTAACAGTCCCACTGAAACTTGACACTGATAGAGATGTCAACATTCTATTGATGTCACATTAGAAAAAGATGCAAAGAAAATTGGAGATAAAGCTGACAAAAATAGGGCTGACATTGTAGACTGGTGATAGAATACCTATTACAGAAAAGACAAACATTACTGTCAAAAGAAAAGGTTTGTTACATTAACTATGTTTTATCATAACACCAAGAAACATCAAACCTATATTAGGGAATGACATGCGTGATAAACTGAACCTAATTAGGTGAGTAAATACTATCCAAAACTTGGACAAAAAAAAACATATTATCTGCCTATGGAGAGTTGTTGACAGGAATTAAATGTCTACCAGGATGAGTACACATAAAACTCACACATGATACAGCAGCCATTATTGAAGCACGCAGAAAAAATTCATTCACCATGTTCAACAAAGTCAAGAGGAAACTTGACAAGCAGGATTTATAAAAAACGTAATTCAGCCAACAGAATGGGTGAGTGTGATGCATATCATGCACAAACTAAATGGAAAACCAAGGATCTGCATGGAGCTACAAAACTTGAATAAAGCAATCCTCTGTGAACACTTCAAACTAGCAACATGTGAAGAAGTAATGGTGAAAATGTCAGGAGCAAAAACATTTTCCAAGTTGGACTGTTCAAATGCCAATTCTGGCAGCTTCAATTGGACAAAAAAAGCTCCAAGTTATGCACCTTCATAACAATGGAAGGTAGACACAGCTACCAAAGATTATTGTTTGGGATATCATCAGACCCAAAAATATACCATAGCCAAATCTTCAAGGGTATGCAGAATGTAGAAACCACTGTAGACAACATAGTGATTTGTGGAACTGACTCAAAATCACATTTACATATTGTAAAGAAAGTGCTTGCTATCTGCAAGGCAAACAACATAACTCTTAATAAAGGAAAATGTCAAATTGCTGTAACAAAGCTAACATTCCTAAGCAATCCATTCACAGCTAATGGTTTGAAACCAGACCATTAGCTGAATTCACAACACCAAAGGAACTAGCAGACGTAGCAAGATTTTTATACATTACTAGATATGCAGAAAATCTCTTTCAACAGATATTTCAAACAAGAAGTGTGCAAAAATTTAACATAGCTTTTACAGGGAGGCCAGAACACAAAAAAAGAGTTTAACTGTAAAGGATGCTATCATCACAACCTCTGATACCATTCTACAATCCGCAATTACCTATGAAAATCTTGTGTGAGGCTAGTAAAAAAGGATTGGGTGCCATAGTAGAACAGCAACACAGAGAACAGTAGTTACCTGTTGCATATGCATCTTGTACAATAACAGAGACACATAGAAAGTATGCCCTGATAGAAAGAGAAGCCCTTGCGATACAGTTTGCTTGTGAATGCTTCCATTAGTACATATATGGAAGACCAGTGCAACTGGAAACTGACCACAAACCACTTGTAACCACATCTAAAAGAGTACCGAATGATTGCCCAGCACGGTTACAAAGGATCAGATTTAAAACATAAAAATATGACTTGCATGTCAGTTACATAGCAGAAAAGTCCATGCATGAAACAGATGCATTGTCACGTGTAGCATTGGCTGAAAAAACAGTGAATACAGAAAATACAGAGCGTGACAATGAAACACAGGTAGCAGCTGTGATAAAATATGTACCAATCACAGACAAGAAAATAAAGGAAATAAAACAAAAGACAGTATCAGATCCGACAATGCAATCACTAAATAATTACATAATACAAGGTACAATAAGATATTGCAAAACTGAAGCACAACTGTATTTTAACCACAGAATGGAAATGATGCTGTTCCATGACATAAAGGGGAATGCATGGTAATGACAGACCAATATCCTTGAAAAGATACACACAGGTCATCAAGGACAAGAAAAATGTAAACATTGAGCCAGAAAATCCATTTTTTGGCCAGGAATAAAGAAAGATATTGAGGGGATTACCTAAAATTGTAACTTGTGCATTACTTACAGAGATGCACACCCAAAACAACCCCTTATTAAATACCAACATGACCATGACAAAAAGTAGCAGTAAATCTGTGCAGACATTCAAACTATCCAGATCTCTACTAGATACCAGCACAAACAGGTGAAACTGTGATCAAAGTGATGCAACATAGCTTCAGCCACTTTGGAGTTGCTGAGGAAGTATTCTCAGACAATGACCCATGTTTTTCGTCAGCAGAATACATGCAATTCATAGCTGCATGGGACTTCAAAAGGATAGCATCGTCACTACTATACCCAATCAGATGAAATGGTTGAAAAAAAAAACATAAAAATAATTAAAAATATTCTGAGAAAATGTAAAAAACCATCATTAGGATTATTAATTTATCACACTACACTGAGCGAACATGGAATATCAACTTCAGAAATGCTAATGGGGTAAAAATTAAGACACACTCTCCCAGTGCTAGCTAAACAAATCAAGAGAAGTGTTGGCCTTGATAAAAGAAATCAACAGAGAGAGAGAGAGAGAGAGAGAGAGAGAGAGAGAGAGAGAGAGAGAGAGAGACTACTATGACAGATGGGGAATTGAAACTATTAAAACCAGGTAATTCAGTTTGAATATTAAAAAAAGGTGTAGCGAGACTGGCACTGTAAGAGCTAAAGTAGCAAAATGCTTATTTACTGTGTTAACAAGCCCTGTTGCTCTACTATGACGGAATTGTAGGAACTTGCAAAAAATACCAAAGCATAACATATTCAAGAGAGGTTGGAAGAGTAGCAGAGCCTAATTTCAGATAGTGAAGCAGAACAAGAATCAGCTTTTTCTACTGAAAAGCACACTTCAGAAATTCAACAAGAACTGGCAGGATACTGTGATGGTTTGCTCGGAAAGTACAACCACCATACAAAATGAAGTTATAAAAAGAAAATTGAACTCTGTTACTTAAAACAGATTAGTTAATAAAAAAGTTTTTAAGGTTGTAGATTCAATAGTTATAGGAAGTTATCTCGCCTTATTGGAACTTTTATCGAACAAAATAGAAACAAGGATTCAGCTTCTTTTTCATAATGGACAGTGGTCATGTTAAAAACGGGCATATAGTTCATAAAAGCATGTAGTTAAGGTCACATGTATCTTGTCTTAATTACTGATTACAACTAGGTCCCAATATTTTACAAGACTGTTTATTCTTTTTTATGGTGACTGTAGTGAAACAAAGTTCTTAATGTCTCTTGGGTATGTCAGTTTTCTTTTTTGGTCCAGGAATTAGAGTAAGTAAGTATAAGTATTGTATCAATAGTTGACCTCCAAAACAGCTTTGTGCTGAGTTGGAACAATCAAAGGAAGGTTTAAAAATGGTTATGGGCAGTATATTTTCTTTTTCTTGTTCTAGAAGTTATGGTAAGTATAAACATTGGTTGGGCCCAAGTCAGCGTTGTGTTGAATTGAAACAATCAAAGAGAAAGTTTGACAAAGGTATAGGTTTTTGGTAGAAAAGTACAAAGAAAGTTCACTTGTCAGTGAACTGAGGAAACAAATATTTCCCAGTGGGAACATAATTACCACATGGTTCTACATAAATAATTACCACATAATTACCACATGGTTCTACATCTTGGAGAAAAGAAAAATAAAGTAAGACAGGAAAAAGTTGGTCTTTTTATAGACTTCAACAATGCCATCTGGTAGTATTTTATGAAGCCAAGAGGGGTAATCATATTTCTGGTTCCTTTACTCTTAGGGTCATGGAAAAATGTATTTCTTTTTCTTTTTTTATTATTCATTATTATTACTTTAATTTTCCCACAAGGCTCTAATTTCCTAAAATACAAAATAGAATGACTATTTTGGACTTTTGCTCTTCATTTCACATTTATATTATTGTATAAAAGAGTGTCAATATGAAATGGAGAACAGTAGTTATAAACATACAAAAGTTTATTATCTTATTACTTTTCATTTTCTTTTTTCTCTTACGTTGTTAATGTTATTGTTATTCATACATACAACTAAGCCTTAGTTAATAAGGTAAGAGAAAGGAATTGCAAAGAAAGAGCAGAAAATAGGTTTGTCTTGTTTTAAAACTGACAAAAAATTGCTGAATTTAGAAGTAAAGTAAATGTCCCTTTTGCTGTGGTTAAACAATAATTTTACAGCCACCAATTGAATAATCTGTAATTCAATTGATAATGAAGATCTTTCTTTTCAACATTTTGTATTAGGTGACAGATGTGTAACTTGTGAAAGAAAGTATCATTTGTACATAAATTACTTTCTGAAGTCAGCATGCCTCAAGGAAAAAAGCTGGTAAGAGTATTAGAGTAGATGAAAAAACTAGGGCAGAGACAGCTGGTACACTTGTCTGAGGAAATCAAGGAAAAAATTTTAAAAAATAGGCCAACAATTTAGACAACAAATCAATGTACAGCAGGAGTCTTCACTGACTCTGCCTAACTGGTAAAATTCAAACTGTTTTAAAAGACAAGATCCCTACCATTATTACCAATACTGTTAAAAATCATTTTCTATTCAACCTGACACTGTTATTGACAAAAAAGGGTTAGCCATAACTATTGGGTAAACCTATCACGTACACTCGATATGCAAACAATGTAAAAAAAAATCTAAATTTCAAGGAGGTTGACACTGATTTTGATGACAAATATGGCAGTGTAAGCTTTAAAAGAGAGGATAACATTTTGGATTCACAAACCGTAGTGAACAACAACAATTGCAACATTCAACCAGAAATTGACGTCCACTGTTGTGATGTCTGAGTTATGTTATGTAAATAAATAAAAAAATATAGTTTTCTTTATTATTAAAAAAAAAAGCAAGTGGTGGGTAGGACATTATAGTGTATATAACAAGGTTATCAGCTCTGAAATGTTTGTATTAGAGCTTTGAGTGGGAATGCTAAGCAGTACCTCATGCCGTTTCCAAATTTCTAGTGGAGTGAATTGAGTCATGGTGCTCTTTTTCTAATAGCTGGTGCCCAACTGACCCTACTATACTGTGCAGGTAGCAAAATCAAAAACAGACAACACACATGCACAATATTAAAAATATAAAATGGCAACAATTTACTCATTGCACCCTGTATATTTGCTATGGAATTTCTAGATTTATCAGTTCTACTTTATGATGCTGATTGGCTGCTCTACTGGGACCAGTACATATTTTTACACTATCTGACTCAGGGTAGTGCAGTATCTTATCTGAATAGATCAATGCATAAAAGTAACAATACCTCATTTCAGAAATTTAAACAACTGATTTTTTTTTATAGACATCTCAAATGTAAGTTGTAGCTTATATACAATATTTGATTAAAATCAATCCCTCTCTCTATCAAATTATGACATCATTTTGAGGTTACTTTATTAGCTTTTTCTTAACATTTTTGGTACTGCTATAAATGTATTTTCATATAAATGCTTTTCAAAATAACTAACAGGAGTCAGCCCATTGAAGTAACACATAATACAAAGAGTAACCAGTAGCTGAGTACATTGGTCACTGAGATAATGACAAATCTAACAATTGGAATGAGAGTTTGGTAACTTTTTGCCGTGACTTGACCTCTTTAAAGTCTGATGTTCTAGTTGATATACTTTGAAGATGAGGTACCAAGCTGTCAACAATACTGTTCATTGCATCTACTAAAAATAGCCAACTTAAGTGTAGGCTGTTTCTTATTGGAACAACAGTATAAACACCTGTGAGAATATAATTGAGTTCTCATGTGTACTGAATTCATCTGAGTATGGAGTATAGATGCAAGGGCTTTCTTTTGTTTGATGTTTCAAAATAATTTCAAAACCTTATTTGATGTTTCACAATAGTTTCAAAATCTTCCATTTGTTTTGTTTATAGAAAACCAATTTATTTTCTAATCGAGTACAAAGTAAGCAAGTCTACATTCATATATAATGGTTTTATTGTATTTCCTAAAAGAAAAATGTTTCATATTTTCACGAAAATAGAGAACAAGTATATTTTTTTCATTTTCTATTTCTAAACTATAAATACACACTATGAAATTTCCATGGGCATAGGGTGGTTTAACAACGATCCAGTCAGGTGAAATTCATTTTTAGAACAGCCAATGGCAGAAATGGTTCTTATGAAGTTTCAAGGGAAAAATTTATAGAAGAAAATCAAAATTTGAGTTTTAAGGGCCTGAATGAATATTTAATAGTAGTATATGAAATCCTATTTATGCCAGTCAATCCCAAATTGTAAAAGTTGATAAGATCTGATTCATGCAATGAATGTAGAAAGATTGCAAGCTTCAAGCCCATCCTCCTTGGTTTTAACTATTTTTAGGTGCTAGAAGTCCTTGTTCAGGCTACAAAAACATGCTGCATAGCTGCAAGTAAAATTCTGTCTACAATACAAAATAAATTTTGTAAAATTAGGAAACATTCTGGGAGTCTCTTCTACAAAATAGTAGAAATCAGTATTATTTGATGTTTGCAGATTTGAAACATCATATCAACTTTACAGCTAAGATCAAGTTAAGCATAAAACATTATGATCTGGTCAATTAATTTTTTAAAACATTAATCTTTAATTAATGGTTCATTTTGATAAAAATATAAACTGGACACATCAATATGAGCTGGAAAAATAGTACAAAATATTGTAAAAAAATATATAACTAATATATTCCCTGTGAATGTCAGATATCAAGAGTTTATTACCAACTCAACCTTGGCATACATAACTAAACTCAGATTGTTAACAACAGAAAAGAAAAAAATAAAGATCAAGCAGAAGCTATATTTGTATAAAATTAGTACTACAACACTAATAACAAAAACCCAAGCATTCTCATGAGTTATTATAGGGTACACTGAATTAGAGGTAATAATATACTGGTTCTGAAATTATGTATCAGACAGAGGCTGTATCTGTACAAAACTGGCACTTTTACACTGTAATAAAAAGAATGCCTGGTAATATCATGAGGTTTTGATAGAGTATTATGGGTTAGTGGTGATGATATTTTGTTTCTGAAATCATGTACTTTTTAATTATTTCACCTTTCTTGTAATACAGGTCTTAGTATCTGCAAGAACTATCTAAAGATTTTGATTAAGTTCTCTCAGCTTTTTGCTTAGGCATTATCAAGATGATATTGGTAAAGGGTAAAAACTTATTGATGTTAAGTATTTTTAAAATTTATTCTTTAAATATTATCATTCTAGCATTTCTGCATTATGATGATTGCACATGGTGAAGTAAAATGGATCAATAATGTGTGTGTGTGTGTGTGTGTGTGTGTGTGTGTGTGTGTGTGTGTGTGTGTATTAAATATGTAATTTTGCAAGAAACAGCTGGAAATACATTTCCTAAGAAAGTTATGTTATGGTTTTATCAGTATCTTGCCTTTAGGATAGCAGGTTAACAGAAACTCAAAGACAGGTGAGAGACCGCCTTTGTATGGCTCTCAATTTACCACTCTGTGACAGAAAATTAACTTGGTGATATTAAATCATTTATAGGACACTGTGGATTAGCAGTATTGATGTTTAATCCTTTAAATCATGCTTTGTTGCAGATACTTCTCATGTTTCTGCAGCTGAATTTACATTAAATTCTATTTCTCTCTCTCTCTCTCTCTCTGCATATATATATATATATATATAATTTTTGACATGCAAACACACACTAATCTATTCTTATAGTCTTCTACATATTTGATGAAATCTTACAAAGCAAATTCCAGTCTGTATTTTTGTGGGCTATTTTTGTGGGCCATTTTTAGTGCTGAAAACTGCACTCTTTTTCTGTGTTTTTTTTCTGACTTCTTAATTATTATTTAATCATTTCTTTGTGAACTTGAACCATTGTTTTTACCTGTTCCCATATTGCTCTGATAACTGCCCTCTCATCACAATCATGTACCTTCTGTCTACCCCCTCTATCCTTGGCTCCATAATTTTCTGGATCATGCAATTTTTTTTCTTTATAATTGTTTAAATTCTCTTAGATCTTGCATGTTATTATAGTTCATGATTTGAAAGTTCAGTAATGCTATAACATTAAAAATTGTATAGATTTGGTCTTTTATAGTATGTATATTTGATACAGTTTTTAAAAAGAGAAAAATGAAACCATACATTTTTAATGAGTTTAAATTTAATTCATAATAAAAAAATTGTACAATTTAAATTTTATTGCAATTACTCAACTAATGATCATTGTTCAAATGTTTACAAATGTACTGTGTTTATAAAATGATCAACCTAAAAAGTAATGTAATTATTAAAAATTATTTTTTTTTTAATCATATCACTCCGAGCAAGGCGATAACGCCACTGATGTGCAGGGGGCTACGTAAGAGTGAAAAGATTGGAAAAGAGAAAACCAGAGAAAATATACTAAGCAGGGAACAAGGGATGAGCCTTCAATAGACGTGGGTGGAGTGTGAACCAGGCAATAGTTTAGTCTATCTACTCCAATTGAAAAGAAAAAAAAAAAAAAAATATATATATATATATATATATATATATATATATATATATATTTAAGATTATGAAAAATTTAAAACAGTATTTGGCAAAATTATTTATATAAATTAAAAGCATTAATTCAGTGGTTAAAGTATTTTCTTGGGTTTTAGGTAAATTGAGAAAAACAAGTGGTAGTCTCTCAGTGACAGATCTAGAGAACTTGCTGCATGCAGATGAACTTGCCATCATTTGCTGTGTTGCATCTGCAGTAAGAGGGTATGTATTATGCAACAAAATCACTGACAAATTTTCTTGGCTGGAAAAGATTTCTTCTGTTTTAATGTATCATTCAAATGAGCCAATTGCTCATTGAAGTATTGTTAAGTAATAGTTTCTCCAGATTCCAGCAAAATGTTTTTTCTGAGTAGATTCCATTTATTCATAGTATTTTAGATTAGTTTGTACTAATTTCCTTGTTTTTATCATAATATTTCTGTTCACTATCCTTGCAACTTGTCTTGAATAGTGACAAGTAGGCTTGTCACCATAATCTCTAATAATAGAGAATATATGCATGGGATATTTTAAGGAAATGGTTCTAAGAATGACATTACTGAAGCTATACATCCAACTGAGAAACATAGATGACACATTCATACTTTGCCATCTTCAGATAGACAATATAGCGAAATACTACAAACACTCAAAGAAGCATGGAGAGTGCAACAACTAAAAGATTGTGATATAAAACAACAACAAGGACAAGGAAATTAGTCTGAACTAATAAAAAATAATGTGATTAATCATTTCAGACAAGCTTCCATTTAAGCTGATGCATCATTGACACTTGTTAGTCATTGTCAATGTCCAGTGACTGAGTTTTGCTTAATAACTGCAGTGTTTGCTGCATGTGTGTATGTATGTGCATGTGTGTATATTTTCTTTTAATATCAAATGAACCCAAAGAAACAGCATGGTAAAAAAATACAAAGTAAGAATTGTTAAAAAATTTATCAAACTTGAAAATCTTGTTTAATTTTCAATAAAACTGATTTCTATCCTTAATTCATTATATGTTTTATTTCTTTAATATCTTGATTTGTTACTTTTTTACATTATTCACCCTTTCTGGAAGGTCATCTTAAAAGGATTTGGGTAAGGATTGGTTAAATATATGTAATTAGCCCACACACATTTTAAACATTTGATTCACATGAATACAAGTCTTTTCTAACAGTTTTTAACTCAGTTACATTTGTTTTTGCACTTTAGTGACATTCTCAATTCTTGGCAATGAAAAGGAAGAATCCCAAATAGCCAAGTTAGTAAAAGGAAATCTTTGGTAATTGAGAGCAGCTGAAAGAAACAAGTGGGAAGATTGTAGTGACAATCTATTGAATTTGCACAGATTTGGTTGTATTTATGTTGGTTAGCAAGTTATGGACTTTAGTAATACCAAATAATAAATGTCTGTTTCTTTCCTGCTAAATAACAAGGTCCTCTACTTTCAATTCTTCATTATATCATATGAAATTCTTCAATAATTGGGAAATAAAGACAAGAACACATTTTTATATATAAATTCATATAAATTTTTCATGACTTCTCATTATAGCATATTTCTTCTACAATCTTATGAGAAGACAATATGGGAAGGTGAAAAGAGGAAGGGTGGTCTGTAAAATACAAATACTGGCTAATTTTCTTTCTTAATTTGATTCTGTATGAAATGAGTGAATGACATTATAAAGTTTTGAGACTACTGAAATATAAAAAAATCAACTCAGTATAGTATGTTATTCATGTTATATTGTGAAAAGAAAAAAAGTAGTGATTTATGAATAAATAGAAGTTATTTAAAAGAAAAGTTTTAATTAATAACGTAAAATAAAAAAGGTGTTATATATAATAAATTATTTACTGTTGTATATCAATAATTATGCAAATATGTGTGTAAAAATTCATTTTACTTACAGAAATGAACTTTTCCATTGCTTTTCTGTCATGTGTTCTTTTTTCTTCAAGATCATTTAGTCTTTCGTTCAATAAGTGTTGCTTCTCTGACCATTCATTTTCAAGTGTTTTCTGAAGCAAAAAATAACTTAGTTCATTGATTAATTATTAGATATTTGAATTTTTATAAGCATTATTGAATTTATTGATATCATGTTTAAACCAAATAGAAAATAAATAAGTTAGAATACTTAAAAATGGAGACACAATATTTGAAAATTATGAGCAGGATTTTGAAGATAAGGTATTTAACCATCCTTCCATAAGAATGGAACGTTGCACGAGGCTTTTTTAAATGTGAAAACCCACACACATCTGAGAGTTGAAAGATTAAAAATAGCTTAGTTTCCCTGACTCTACACTATTTGTGTAATAGATAAGTGCTGTTTGTAAGATGTGTTTGTGCTGTGTCGTACTCCAGACAGACTGATCCCAGTTAAAAGGTTGTGAAGATAAACATTTATAAAGAATGAAGTAACATTACAATTAAATACAAATTAGCTGAAATATTTTGGCTTCTTCATATTGTAATATAAATGAACAAATTCTATCTGATCATAATCTATAGTAAATCTTTTTTGTAACAAAAACAAATTTGAAAATGGAGTATTGATAATTTTATAAATTTTTCCTTTCAAATTGTCGGAATTCTTATTCAATTTTCTTTTATGCACAAATAAATAAATATTACTGTATAAATAAATCAATATTTACTTAAGGATATGAGTAGTAAGGATAATCATCATTCTTTATAGCTCAAACAAGTGTTACTCCTTGAGACGTCATCATGAAGCCATCACCTTTTAAGGATCTGTTTTAAGTGTTATTAGTAATGACATAGAGAATTTTAAAAAAATGTAAAAAAAGTAAATACACATTGAATTATGAAAAAATATTAAATTATTAATTTGTGATAAACTGTGTTTTAAAGATATATATAAATAATGTATTAAAAACCATGGAATTGCAAATTGAACTGAAGTGATCAATTAAGGAATAACAAATCATACTATTTAAATTCATGAGTAAAAAAAAGTATTACCCTTCATTAAAAATTTATTAATTTAAAAAAAACATTACTTTTTTTACTAAGATTGTCGCAAATTCACTTAATCTGTATATTTTCCTAATTAAAACCAATGTAGAAAGCAACATTTTTATGAAATCTCTCTTCAGCAGCTTCTAAGTGTCTTTAGCAGTCATTTATAAAAGAGAAAAGAGATGATGATAAAATAGCAAATAAGTACTTACCAGCTGTAAAAGATGGTTATTACTTTCAGTTTTAATAATGTCTGTTATTTTTGTTTCTATTTTTTTTATATCTACCTCTACTTTCTTTATATTACTATCCAATGCCACTTTTAATTCTTTAAGAATACATTGAGAATTGGAATCCAGATGAGAGACCTGAGCACTAAATTTTCTTTGAACATTTTCTGTATTCATCTCATATTGGCTGATGCTCTTATCCAGTTTTGATGAGAAACCATGCATCTGTATAATGGACAAATTGATAAAGAGTAAAAATACTAAATCTAAAAAACCTTCATCGCAGTTTGGTATGAATATGCTTATTACTTTAATCTGTAGTTTAACTCTACATTCAGTGTTCATATGTTCTTTCATGACAAATTACCATTCTTATGGCTAATAATAACTTTACTCATAATTATGATTGGTTAGAAGTAGACAATGCAAAAATGAACTAAGCTGTCTTATGGCCCACATTTTTGGTATAGACTTTGCATGTACCAATGCATAAAAATATAAGAAATGCCCTTTTCTATTATCTGTTTCTCTTTCCTCACAAAAAAAATAGAGGGTTTTTGATTACAGATAATATCGATTAAAAATTTACATAATAAAAAGAAAATGTAAAATTATATAAAAATAATTAAAGAACAAATAAAATAAATAGTGTAATCGACTAATTTTGTTTATTATACTCTCTTCTGAGGAAAGTGTTTTGTTTTTTTCTGTTTACAATGATGTTCACCCTGTACAAAGCTTGAGGGCTACTTGAGGTAGAGGGTAATAGGCATAATCTGTGGATATGTGGAAGATAACAATTAACTCTAGACTTGAACAGGTTAAGATCATGGAAACATCGTCGTGGGAGTCAATTCCACATGGCAGTAGTTTAAGGGGAAAAGTTGCTTGAGTAAAACTTACATCTCATCAAAGGAATACTAAAGGAATGAGAGTGGTTCACTACAATGTGTATGGCATGACAGGTCTTACCCGTGAAGGTTAGAACTGGTAGAACTATAGAATGTAGTTCATCTGAACACTTTCCATAGAAATAGTGATAAAGCAGTGAGAAGCTTGTGATGTCTTGTCTTTGAGAAAGGGCTTGTAGGATGTAAAATAATTTGCCATTTGCAAGGACACGGGGAGACTTTTGGATTCTATTGAGACTAGAAAGGGAAGACTGAGAACATTCTGACCATATATGGCAGCAGTACTTCATTTTCAGTCTGATCTGGCTCTTGTAAATATAGAGGATAGGATTTTTTCATTATTTTTAGTTATGTGGTGTATGTACAAGTTCCACTTGAGGTCTGGGCTGAGTTTAAGTTTGAATAGATGGTTGAAGCACAGTGCCTTCCTGAGAGAACATCTGTTCATCATGATTGGTGAAAGTTCTTGATCTGATTGGCAATGATAAAATTAATTTATTAATAGAAAAAGTTATTAACATGTATTAATTCATTAAAGGTCTGTTATAATGAGCTCAGGCAGTTAGTAAAAAATGGCTTGAATAGAATTTGATGCATAAAACTTTTTATATATGATGCTCAAATTAATGCTGCAAAATACTGCCAAAATGAATTAAGATGGTTTATAAAAAAACATTCATGTATAAAATTTGGTTTTCAAAACTTGTAAGAAAAATGATTCATGTCTTGCGATCTCAAAACTCACCTAAATAAAGGTTGCAAACAGGCATTCCTAAAAGTGATACAGTTTGTGATTTAAACCAATGGGAAAAGTAAGTTACACTCATAGGTATCAAATTTCTGATTCAAATCAGAACCAATATACGTGGCTATTTAAAAAGTCTGGTTTATCCAAGAGACAGAATGAACATGACTTTTACAAGGTAGGCATTAGCTAGTTGCTGAGAGCAGAACTTACATCATTGTGCAAATTAATTGAAATAAAATGCTATCTTTCATCATACAGTTAGTTTTAGACCCACTGGAATGACAGGGAGTAATCGATTACTATTTTTTTCTCAGATTAGGTCATTTGCAGTAGTGTGCAGTAATATGAATCTATTTTCAGAGTGTATGTTGAAATTTGTTTGGCCTTGAAAAATATTGTGTCATCTGTGATTGTATCAGATTTTTATCATGCTCAGACACTATTGTTTCAACTGTTGACTAGTTGTCCTACGGCCATTGTCTGCGATGGACATTACTCCAAGGAAGTGTATGAAAATTGTAACACTGCACAAACATGCTGGTAAGCCTTACAGAGAGATCACGGATATTGCTGGTGTCAGCCTTTCAGCTGTCAGTTGTGTCATCATTGTGAAGAAACAAACTGGATTCATCAGCCCAAAATGTAAAGGAAAATGGAATCGGAAGAGAAAAACAATGACAAGAGACAATGTATATGTAATCAGGGAAAGTGTGAAAGATCCTAGGAAGACATTATTTGTTTTGTTTCAATTAATTTGCACAAGGGAGAAGATGAAAAAGTAGAAGGAAAGAAAGCAGAAAGTAAAAGGGTTTCAACATTCACATGGACAAATGTCAACAACTACTACAACAATGATGAAAAGAAGGAAACTGAAAGAAAAAAAGAAAGAGGTTTGTACAAATCTAGAGAGATATCTGATTAGCTTTCAATAGTTGATTGTGGAAGTTTGTCACAAAATTAAAGATATTATTCCTGATTTTGAATTTTTTATGAAAATACAAGATTTATCTCACCTCATTTTGTAGAACTGAATTATTATCTAAGCAAACCAGAAACCCAGCAATACCTGTGGACTTGTCATCTGTCTCAACTCCTTTTGATATTCTCTCTTCTCTTCCTCTCACCCCAAAATTTCTTTTAATCTTGCTCAAATTTTTAATTAAGGCAAGATTTTGTAACTACATAGTGTCACTAGTTTGATAATATTGAAGAAAAATATGCTGTTATAATTTAAGGAATTCTATGAGATACAAGCAAAAACTAAACGCACTTTTAACAATGATCCATTTGTTAGAAAATTACTTGAAACTTTAGATATTTTTAATATTTCATTTAAACTGGACAACTCTTATCATCAACTTGATGTAATAAAATGAAACACATTGTAAGAATTCGATTTATAACAACAAAAACACTCAATACATTTATTTTAAAAGTTAACTGTTTTTGTATTTTTGAAAAATTAAAATACAAACATCATGGAATTTTGAATTTCATAAAGGTTCAATGGTAAAAAGTATTTATGCATACAAGCAGAAAATAGAACTTTATGTATTGATTTTTCCATGTCATATTCATAGTAAGCATTCTTTTAGAGAAACAGTACTTCCTTTATTTTTCAATTTATAAATAATAATCTGGCTTAACATTAATTTTAAATTTTGACCAAACTCACTATTAAGGAGAGAACAATAATAGAACAGGAATTAAGAAAATAGAAGATAATGATTGATGTTGCATTAAATTTTTGAAGAACAAAGTTCACTGGAAATCAAGAGGCTAGAAGAGAATTCAATATGGGAGAAATGCAAGAAAATAAGAAAGTTAATCAAAACAATTATCATGAAAGTATTTATAGAAAAGACACAGGGAAGCTACTTTATGGCAGTAGGAAAGTGACTCAAGATGAAATGCTAGATGAAATGAAGATGCAATAACATTGCAGATTCTTCTTTGTAATTTATCAAGAACCTCTTAACACATAGCAGGAGCACCAAACTAGCTATAGCAGTAATATTTAAAGCATGGATGAATTGTAGTAGGTACTGCCAAAGATTCACTAAAAAATGAGCATACATGAAAAAAATGACTCAAACTTAATAAATTTATTGTCAAAATCATTATGTTATTATTCAAGAGAAAGGTAAAAGCTATTTTGATTATTAAATTATTTTTTTATCCTTTTTAGAATATTCAAAATTTTGGTTCAAAATCTTGTTTTTATTGCATCAGGAGGGTTAAAAATTAGTATAGGAAATTTTAGTGTCTTTTTTGTAGTGAAAAGCACATTGATTTAGAAATTCTTACAAAATTTTAAAAAATCAGATTTTAATGAAACTTTCAGGACTTATTCACAAAGAATGAAATTCTTTTTAAATGTTTTTTTTTAGAAAATCTTAGTAAAAACATTTCTTTTCTACATCTGTTACCCCCCCACACACACACACACTTAATTAATTTTATGAAATTTCGTGAAATTCATTCTTAATGTTTATAATACTTATAAGCAAAACTCCTTGAAAATTTAAATTTAAGATCTGCTCTGAATCATAAAATAAATGAAATAAAACTAAACCAAGACATTATCTAATAAGAAAATCTTTTAATTGCTTCTATGCATAATATATATTACGGACACAATTATCTTAAGAAAAAAAGATTTTTCAATGAATAATGTATTTTTAGAAGAATTGTTTTCATTTTTAAAAATATTAATTAGAATAATTTATAAAGTTCTAAATCTTTTAAAATTCTGTATTAATTTGTACCGGTTAGGTGATATTGTTATTAAGTAAAAACTGCATTTATTAATCATAAATGGAAAAGCTACCCAGAATTTTAAAAATAATTTAGAATGTTTTTTTTTTGTATGTGTTTTTATAAGAGTGCAAATCTTTGTAAATATGAATGTCCATACATGACATTTTGACATTATCAAAAAACAAGAGCAGCAATTATAGTAAATTTAATGCCAAAATCCCTAAAATTCAATAAAACATTAGATTGTGAAAAATGTTTTTCTAATTTTTGTTAAGGTTACTGGGTAGTTAAAAATTTTATAAAAAAGAGTTCATGTTATATTCTTCAATTTTTACAGATATGTTTCCTGTAGAAAAAATTAATTAAATTATTTAAATTTCTAGTTGTCAATAAAATTGTCAAGCTGTTAATAAAGCTTTCAAAACTTTAAATAAACACCAACTGCTATGTCGAAAAATGTATTTATGTGATATTTTAAATTAAGTTATATTTGTTTCAAATCAGATTAATTAAACTTTAAATCAGTTAATATTCCTTAAAGTGTCAGAACAGCATATTTTATTTTTGGAAGAGAATACATTGTGCTGACATATGCTGGTTAAAAATGGCTAAAATCAGTCATTTTTAATGATTTAAGAAAAAAGAACTTCTAATCAATTTAAATTAGTTTTGAAATACAACAAAGCATTTTGCTTATTGAAAATATTAAATTTAATCTATTAGCTTGAAATCAAAACTAAAATAAAAGCTTCAAGAAAGACTTTTCATTCAAAAATTCATTTCAAATCTTAGATGTATGTAAGACTGATTCTGGTGAGAAAAAATGTCTAGCACAACAACTTTCCTGGCAGCAGATCTAGTATTAATTCAATTTCCACTTCATGTCAGTGGGAATTATTAGCCTGAGAAGACTTGAAGAAAATATTTCTTCTTATTTATTGCTAAAACAGGCACATGTGCTAAAAATTTCACTAAAAGTTACCAATTTTACTAAGGATGCTTTCATCTTGTTTTTCAATTTATATTAAGCATTTCATAACTTCCTCTAAGGCCTATAAAAATGTTCTTCAATTTCTTTTTCTTTTTCTTTTATCACCACAACTTGTTTATTTGTTTTTACTTTTCAAAGTGCAAATTTAATTTTCCTCTTTTTAAGTGTCAGTTATTATAGTTATTTAGTTTTGTTTGCATTTCATTGATAAATATTTTTGAATAACCTCATTGATAGAATATCACAAAATGAATACTCTTTCTTTCATGAATATTTCAAGTAAAATACTTGTTTTTTATTCTATTGGTTGTATTTACAATCTATGAAATGAATAATTAATAGAAATATTTAGTATAAGCATGGCTACAGGCCCACTCATGTGCAATGCATTTTAGTTTTAGTTTAGATTTCTTTTCTTTTTAATCATATCACCCCGAGCAAGAGAAAAGAATTGGAAAAGAGAAAGAGAAAGAGAAAGCCAGAAACCACATCCTAAACAGGGAACAATAGACGTGGGTGGAGTGTGAACTGGGCGATAGTTTAGTCTATCTCTATCTACTCCAATTGAAAAAAAAAAAAGAAAAAGGAGTGAAAAGATTGGAAAAGAGAAAGCCGGAAACCACATCCTAAACAGGAAGCAAGGGATGAGCCTCTTCACCTGTACAGTAGATGTGGGTGGAGTGTAAACCGGGCGATAGATTAGTCTATCTACTCCAATTGAAAAAAAATAAGAAAAAAAAAAAAAAAAAATAGGGTGGTGGACTGCTAAGTTTTAACAACCAGAGAACCAGAGAAATTTTTACCAATTTAAAAAAACCAAAACCAAATGTTCAATTAAGCATGGGAAGTTTAAAATTAAGCAAGAGAAAAAAATGACTTACTTTTAAAGAAAGTTGCAAACCATCCCAGACACGTTATTGCCAGTAGGCTAAGAAATAATTTTTTAACTTTTTGGTCAGTCCACGTGATACAGAGTGAGGGTCGGTTGTCAACTGTAGCCAGTATCTGTACATGAGAGGGGTCGAGGAACTAAAATCAACAGCCCATTAAAAACAAAGACAGATAATCTGAAGGCCGGTACAGAAAAAGAGAAACAAGTAATCTAACAGCCCGCTACGAAAAGGAAAAGGAGAAACAAGTAATCCGGCAACCAGAGAAATTTTTGCCAATTTAAAAAAAAACAAAAAAAACAAACAAACGTTCAATTGGGCATGGAGAGTTTTAAAATTAAGCAAAAGAAAAGTGGGCAATAGTAGGTACAATCTATTCCAATTAAAAAAAAAGTTTTAACTTAATATAAGTCGAAATCAAACTTAAGAGCCAAAATAATTTACAATAGTAGTAGTAACTTGCAAAATATTAACAATGACAAAAAAATTTAAAACTAAAACATTTAAAAAATTAAAACAAAAAAATAAATAAATAAAAGGACAGACAAAAGACATTCAAGGCAACTTACAAGCAGATAAACTGAAAGTTGAGTGAACATTTCGGAAGACAACGCCAAAATATGAATTCGATTTTTTGTTGGTAGTTTATGGTATAGACGAGGTTGAGAAATGAGTATAGGCCAGGTTTTATTACCTATATCGCCATTTTTATTTTTGACTCTATAAGTTTACATCTTTTGTTATATTATCATTTTTATCCTTTTTATATTTTGTGTCTTTGATATGTTTCTTGTATAAGTCATTGTGGTATTTATGTGAATGTTCATTATTATATATGTATTGCTGTGTTCAGGTTATAAAGAGTTTTTCTACCATGTTTGTGTATATTCATGTGTTATGATGACTTACCCATACGACACATGAACTCTTCCAAACTATATATAAGTAGCAGTTATGCTTTGCAAAGAGCAGAGAGTAAAAGCTGAATCTATTCCAGCAGATAACTCTGAAAGCTGGACTAACAGTCATGCTAATAATCTCTCATTGGTATATGATTGTACTACTGTCTTTGTTAAATATATTTGTTTAACTCTATTCCTTCTTTGTGTCTTTATTTCTGGCCCCAACAAGGTCACAAAAACTTGGTTATGAGGATTCTTAAGGACCCTTGAGGACCTCAAAAGGACTGCATGGAAATTGTCAATATTGGTTCAACACTGTACACACGGGACTCTATTTTTCATCACACTTTGTTCTATTCAACAGTACTTGGCAATCTAGAAAAGGAAACCAAATGTAAAAAAAATTCTGTTTTTGTCATACTCAACAGTACTTGATAATCCAGAAAAAGAAATGGAATGAAAAAAGTGTAACTAACTTACACTGAACTTGAATGCGAGCCGATAAACTACGAAAATTCATGTTTTTTAAGAAAAAAAAGAACTCATGATTCTCTGAGTGAGTAAGAAATTAAAGTTATTCAATCTCAATTAATTGTTATTTCGTTACTGAGTGAGTAAGAAACTAAAGTTTTTTATTCAAAGAAAAGAAAAGTTTTCATTTGAATTTAATTTATATTCACGTAATCTGAAATAATAATAAAGACACGAATAAACATGGACAAATTTAAATCCACTATGCTTGATATTCTTAAGTTTCAACAGCAAAAGCAACTGCAGCTTCAATGACAAGAGGAGCAAGACCAACAGGAACTTAATGGCAAGAAAAGCAAGTTGAGCAGCAAAAAAGAATAGAGCAACACCAGCTGGATATACAAAAAGAATGACTTGAAATTCAAAAGCAAACTGAAAAAGAACGGCTTGAATTTCAAAAACAAACCAAAGTCAGATATCAGAAACTTGAATAAATTCTACTTTAAGCTCAACAAGAGCAAAGAAACTTGCTTAAACTTGCAAACTGGAGACAAATTAGTGAAAACGAAAATGTGTTATCACAAAACACGATCTGGGGCGCAATAGACACTTTTACATATTCTCCAGACGAGGATATAACTTTCACCTCCTATTTTAGAAGATTTGAGTATTTATACGCTACAGATTGCATAAATTCTTCGGACTCTAAGAAAGTTCGCCTTCTTCTTCAAAAACTGGGCACCACAGAGTACACCAAATTCGTGAATATATGTTACCCTATAAAACAAGTGAATTGACATTCACTAAAATGGTTAAACTTCTTACAGAACCATTTAGTCCTAAATCTACACACTTTTATAAGAGATGGAAGTGCATGAATTTAACCAGAAAGGATAGTAATGATTACATTACGTTCACGTCGGTCAAGAACAAGCATTGCGATGATTTCAAACTGTCAGAACTGAGTGCAAATAATTTCATGTGTCTGAAATTAGACGTAGAATTTTAAATAAATTCGAAAATAAGGCAAGTCTTACACTCCAACAAAAGCAGGGGACTGTCAGAGATTTGTAAGCATATGCCAAGATTCGAAAAATATCAAGGAATCTGGCATAAGGAAAGTACGTAAAAAAAAGAACAATTTATTTCTCCCTCTAAATCAAACCGATCAAAAAAGAAACAAGACAATTTATTTCCTAATCTGTGTTTCGATTGTGGATTATTATATTGGTATAAAGACTGCCCTTACCGGAATAAAAAATGCCTAAATGGTAGCTCACATTATCAAGCGAGAAAAAAAAGGTTAATAGTTGTGTAAAAGCACAAACTCAGATGAACAATATGGGTTAAGTATTAGGAAATACGTGTAAGTACAAATCCTAAATAAAAATATTAAACTGCAGCTGGATTCTGGTCCAGATTTAATAATCATAAATCTACATGCTTGGAAAAAAGTTGAGAAAACCACCCTTGCTAAAAACTAATAAAATGACCAGGTCCGTGACATGGGAGAAAATCAAGTTTATGGGAGAACTTATCATGAATGTAACATTTTAAGGAAGGGCATTAAAACTAAAGACATTTCTATGAAAGAATACAGAAAATTTATTTGGCACCGACTGGATGGAGAAGTTTAAGTTGTTGGACAAGCCAATTAATTCATTTTGCCAAAAACTCACAAATCTGACCACTGAGGAAAATAATTTAATAAACAATTTAAAAAAAAAACTTTTCCAGGAGTTTTTTCTGGGGGCCTTGGTCGATGTAATGAGATGACGGCAAAATTTGAGTTAAAAGATGACATCCAGCCAGTGTTTAAGAAAAAGCAAAATGTGCCTTTCACCTCTTTACCAAAAATAAATGCACTCGATAGCCTTGAAAGAACCGGTGTCTTGTCGAAAATTGTGTACGGTCTATGTAAAGAAGTCAAACGAGATCCGGGTTTGCACCGATTTCTCGACAGAGCTTAATGTGGCACTCAAGGACTATCATTATGCTTTACCTAGACCAAATGAAATTTTTGTGAAACTAAATGGAGGGAACATTTTTTCAAAAATCGACCTCAGTGACGGGTATCTGCAAATACCGGTGGAGGAAGAATGTTCTAAGTTGATATGTATCAACACCCATCGTGGATTGTACAAGTTGGAACGTCTACCGTTCGAGGTAAAGGTTGCGCCTACAATTTCCTAACAAGTGATAGATACTATGTTGAGCGAATTTGACTTCGCCGTTACATATAATAATCAGTCAAAATGTAGAACAGCATAAAGTTTTCTCAAGAATTAAGGAGTACGGATTAAATTGAAAGAATTGAAATGCAACTTTTTATGGAGAAGATGAAATACTTGGGACACATTATCAATAAAGCGGGCATAAAACCAGATCAAAAACGGGCTACAGCAATCAAGGATATGCCAGCTCCTGAAAATGTACCTATCTTGCAAAGTGTTTTTAGGATTGGTAAATTACTACCCGGTGTTTATACCAAATATGCACAACTTACGTGCTCCGCTAAACAAACTTTTGAAAAAAGACAAGAGCTGAGAGTGGACACCTGAATGCCAAGAAGCATTCGTCAAAATAAAGGAAGTCTTGACATTAGACTTACTTCTCACCCACTATAACCCAGACCTGGACATTATAGTTGCTAGTGACACCAGTTCGTATGGCATTGGAGCATATATTATGCACAAGATGCCAGATGGATCTCACAAACCAATAGCTCATGCTTCAAGAAAGCTTCTTCCTATAGAAAAATACTCGCAAATTGAGAAGTCGTTAGGGATTATTTTCGCTGTCATGAAGTTTCACCAGTATATTCCTGGTAGATACTTTACTTTGCAGATGGACCATACACTGTTACTGACAATCTTTGGTCCTAAAAAGGTCTACCTGTGCAATACAGCAAATAGACTGCAGAGATGGGGAACAATTCTTTTAAATTATAACTTTAAAATGGAGTTCCTACCATCTAAAAAACTCTGCCATGCCGACAGACTGTCCAGATTAATCCCGAAACACAGAGAACTTCTTGAAGATACTGTGATTGCTTCTCTCCAAACAGAAGGAGAATGTAAAACTACATTGTGCAATGCAGTAACAGAACTCCCTGTAACTCTCGACCAGATAAAACAAGAAGCTTTAAACGATGAGTTTATCAGGCAAACCAAAATCAAAATTCTTGAAAAGGACAAACAGACTTCAGATATTTTTTCTTCATGCGACGAAGTACTGCTATATAGTAACCGAGTCGTCATTCCCACAACACTACAAAGAAGAATTCTGAAAGATTTCCATGCGGCTCATCTAGGGATTACAAGGATGAAAATACGCAGTTATGTATACTGGCCGAATATAGATAAGGATATTGAAAATATGGTAAAATCCTGAAAATCCCAAAGCGCTACCAACCCAGGAAGAAAGTATGGACATTCCAGGATAGTAGATGTTTCTGGGAAATGGGTACAATTGACAAAAGAGTAGGAAATATGATCTATATAATTAAAGATCCCCCAGTTCACACACAAAAGACATTTAAATCAAATCAGATAATGCCTGTCAGACGATGCTGACAGTGGTTCTCCTGAAGAAAAAGAAGTGATGGATGTCATTTACAATACTTTTGACATGCCAATTCCGTAAGCGGCCCCAGAACTGCGCCGTTTTAAAAGAAAAAGAAAAATAATGGATTTTCTCGTTCTCAATCCAAAAAGCAAAAAATATTAAAACTCCTGCAGAGTTGATGCCTACGAGAGAGGTGTTATGCTGAGTTACCCATATGACATATGAACTCTTCTAAACTATATATAATCATGTAAATATAGAATATTTGTTCATCCATGTATGTGTTAGGTGAAATGTAGTAACAGGTTGTTGTTTGTGCTATGTTATATTATGTTTTGTTTGGGTATTTGAGTGTGTGGATTGTACCTTTGAATTCATTCCTTGATTTTTCATATATTCTTGAAGATTATTTAAGTACATACATCTCTGGTTTCTTTTGGCTGCTTGGTGTATTGATTGAATTTCCAATGGCTGCCATGAACTCCACATGCCCATTAGGCAAACTGGGACTAACTGCTATGTATGTGTTCATTGTTTTTTTTTTAATATTTACTTAATACCTATGCATATCTGATTTGATTTTGGTGGGAGTGTTAGTCATTGGTTGATTTTTCATGATGACAGTTAGACTTACTATATTATTTTATGTTTGTTGCAAATACAAACATTTTGTGTGAAACTCACTAAAAAATTGTAATTTAAGAATTTTGATCTTGGTTTAGTTAACATTTCTCATTTAAAGTTAATTTAATATCTTCTCATATATTTATTTATAAAAACAAATACACTAAAGATAAACATTCATTTTTTTTGTGTTATCTGTATTTCTTTTTCTAACTGGTAAAAAAATATGTTGAATTTTGACCACAGTTCTTATACTGTAATGTAACTTGTTACACTGCAAAATTAAAAAAACATTGATGATCTTGACAAGACAGTATGTTCTAACTGAAAAACACATAATTTCCATTGATTTTCAGAAATAATTTAATCTTTATTAATAAGATTTTTTGAGGTCTTTCTTCCTATAAATATTATGAAGACTTATGAGAAAGTGAAACCATATTTTTAATGCTTAATTTTTAACAGAGGCTTTTCTTCCAGAGACTTTTTTGTTTGATTTTGTTTTTAGACTGCAAAATTTATTAAAAAAATTTATTTGTCACATAAAGTTAATTTCATATTTTTCACTATTATATTGACATTGTTATTCATAACAACAATTGATGGCAACATTTTTTATGAGAAATTTGTATTTTTATTTCTAAACAAAGAATGTTGGTTTAGTTTACCATAAAAAAACATAAAATAGATGTAAGCATAATATTTTTATACTACAAATTAATGAAAAACAATTTATTTAAGAATATTGTTTAACTTTTCTTCCAAATTGTTTAAAATTAAAACATTTTGAAATAGACCTCTAGTTTTGACTTTTACTTGCATTAATAGTAGTAAATGTTTGTATGTTGAGTCTTTGTTCTTCTCTTACTTTTGTTGCCAGGCAATTGTGAGAAAGAAGGAGAATTGATAAATGCAGTGTGAAAAAGAATGTGAGAGGGAAAGAAAATACAGGTCACTCAGACATGTGTCCAGAGGATGGTCCGTGGCCCTCTGATTAACTACCACAGAAAACATAAATAAATAACTAATTCAATCACATAGTCGGCTCCAAACAATCTTATTTTTTTGCACCAAGAACCATAAACATGGATCATTGAAAGTTCAATTGTTTTTTTTTCAATCAGCTACCATTTAATTTAAGTTAGTAAAAATTAAGATATTAAGTTAGTAAAATTAAGATATTAAATTCTTTAAATTATTAAAAAAATATTACCTTTATCTCAATGTTATGGAAGCTTTCTAAAAGTTTTTTTTCCACGTTTTCAATGTTTTCATTTTGTATTTTGATGGCATTATTACTTTGATTTATAAGTGAATTGAGTTTAGTAATAGAAGAATCACATCTCACAATTCGACTTCGAAGATCTGTTAAAGACCTGGCATGATGTATTTCAAGATTTTTCATAGCTTGATTTGTGGTGAAATGAGCATGGTTCCATGAGGAAATCTGTTTTCCCAAATCCTTATAAAGAAGACAAAACAAAAAATAGGTTTAAAAAAGAAGATTTAACATTTGAAAAGTTTAACAAACAAAATAATACAGAAGATTTACTTTGAAAAATAATACTAATAATTCTGCAGAATTGTAAGAACAGACACAAATTAATCAGTTCATGTCTATCAATGATTACAAATTAAAAAAATAGAGAAAAAATATTTGTGCAAATATTTAGAATTTTAGCAAGGAGATTGGGGTGGAATTTGAAATAGAGACAAGGATCATGTAGATCACATACAAATGTAAACAGATAACAATGGCAAAAATATAATTAAGATGATAAGTGTAATTGATCAGTACAAATACTGAAGAAAACTAAAAAGGAATTCTATACAGGTGGAAAAAAAGCAAAGAATGTATCAAGAGAATCAAGAAATTTTGGAGGGAAAATTTAATTGTCAAAATTTAGGTAAAGAATTGTACATAAAAAGAAAAAATATACTTTGCAAAAATAAAAACAAAAAATGTGAAAAAAACTCAAGTTTCCTGAGAATTCAGTAAGTAAACAAAATCGTGAATGAAATTGTTTGGATATAATTTGAAGAGGACTCCTTAAATCTGAAGTATAATTATTTAAAAAAATCACAGAATACATAGCAGCAATTTTTCACTTATTCATGTAAAAGTGAATATAATGGTCAGTGTCTATGTTGTTCATTTTTATATAGTTTTCTTATTTTTTGTACAAGAAAACAAATAATTGGTTCAAGATTATGTAGAAATTGTCTATAGTTCTTACCATTGTATTTGTAGCATTTTTAATCATTCTTTGGTCATCTTCATGAACAAAATACAGGTGTTATATGTCAGAAGAAAATGAGATGATAAACTCAAACTTTTTAAAAATATTATTATAAGTAATTCAAGAATTTTGAATCTTTGTATAACATAAGAGCATTATCAACCATTATGAATATTATATTAGTATCAATATTGAGATAAAATATGATCTCAATTTTGTAAGATATGTTGTAAGTTAATTCATAAAAGAGTGTTGCAATGTATAGGGAGCATAGATCATGTTTCTTAAATTGGTCTTTTACCAAACATAACCAAACTCCTCACATTTAAAACTATCAGAAGGTTGAACAACATCAAAGGATAAAAAAGATCTCTTTTTATAATAAGAAGGAGATTTATTTATCAAAATATAATATCAATTCTGTCATTTATGAGAATTGCATTTAAGTATGAAGTTAATTAATTTTATTGAATTCAAGAAGAAATGTTTTTGAAGAAAAGTCTAGTTGATGTTTTTAATGCATGCACAATCGTAGTAAATGTTTGTATGTTGAATCTTTGTTCTTCTTTTACTTTTGTTGCAAGCCAGTTGTGAGAAAGAAGGAGAATTGATAAATGCAGTGTGAAAAAGAATGTGAGAGGGAAAGAAAATACAGGTCACTCAGACATGTGTCCAGATGATGGTCCGTGGCCCTCTGACTTGACTACCACAGAAAACATAAATAAATAACTAATTCAATCACATAGTCGGCTCCAAACACAAGCTTATTTTTTTGCACCAAGAACCATAAACATGGATCATTGAAAGTTCAATTGTTTTTTTTCCAATCAGATACCAGAATCACTTAATTTATGCACAGAATCACTTAATTTATGCACAATACTACTCAACTCATGAGTCAATACACTGCAAAGTGAGCACTGCATTCTAGGGAGGTTTTGTAGATATTGACCAACAATAATGCTGTTATTGATAACATGGTATCAGTGTTTGAGCCAGAAAACATAACCATTGGAAGATGGCAACATATTGTCTAGTCAGAAATATTATGCTTCAAGGTTGTTGGGCAGATTGAATTTGTGGAGGAAACTTCATGAGTTTATGAATATAATTTGTCAGTAGGTGGTGTAGAGTGTGTTCTGTTAGAGATCAGAAAGACCACCAATAAAATTGGAGTCTTTGTTACAGATCTTGGCCATAAAAGCATTTTGTTTTTTTTTTATCATTTCACCACAAGTAAGGCAGGACCACCACTAATGTGCAGGTGGTTACAATGAGAAACAAGACTGAGTACAAGGGGTATTAAAGAAAGGATAAAAGATGAATGGGATTCAAGAAGATATAAAATGGCAATTGATGTTACATTTAATTTTTTAGAGATTGTAGCTATCAGGGAAGCAAGTAAACAGAAGGGAGTTCTACAGGCAGAAAGTGCAAGAAAAGAAACTGTTTGAGTAGAAGTAGTGGTTGTATTCAACTATTTCAACAGTAAAAAGGTGGGACCTAGATGTCAATCTAGCAGCATACTTAAATTAATGGGGGCAGGGCACCAGGAAAAAACTCATCAGAGCAGTTGCAAAGAAAATATTTCTAGAAAAGACAAAGGGAAGCCATGTCACAGCAGTGAGAAAGTGACTGAAGTCAAGATGCTAAGTCAGGACTAATTACATTGCAGATCCTTCTTTGAATTTTGTTGAGAACTTTGAGATGAATAGCAGGAGCATCTGATCAGATATGGCAACAGTATTCAATGCATGGACTGTTAGCACGAGGAGTATTTATTTTCATATTTACTCTGAAAAATTACTTATGATTCTATTGGAAAAACTATATCAGTAAGTATTTTTAAATTATGTTAAAACAGTTAAAAATATGACCCAAACAAAAATTGAATTTGTTCAGTTTATAGACAAAGTGCTATGAATGATCAAATGTGAAATTGGCATGCAGAGCTTTATGCTGCAAAATGTTTTACTGAATATTGCTCAAGCTGGATAGACTAGATGAACATTCTAATTATCAATATTATATGAATCAGGAAGTAATCATCATACTCAAAATATATAAAACAATCATGGAAAATCAGTTGCTTCTTCTTGGTTCATATTAGTTGCTTTGATGCATTACTTACACATATGTCACAGAAAAAATACTAATAGACCATATTTAAATATTTAATTTTTTTTAAAAATTGTGATGTTTGATGAAAGGTGGATACTTTACAAAAACATGGGATGTAAAGAATCAGAACTCATTTGCTCCCATGAACCTCTACTGAAAAAACAGTTTTCATCTATATGATAGGATTAGTAGAGAGTTCTTCTGAAAAGTTTCACTCATCTGTCATATTCACTAGAAATTGTACCTTTGGATTATCATTTATTCTAGTCTTTACTGAATTTTCTTAATGAAAAAAGTTTCAGGCATCTAGGGGAGTTTTTTTTCTGAAAAACATAAAAGTTTGGAAGAATAGAATTATGAAGATGATTAATAGCACAAAACAATAAATATGTTATTCAATAAAGTTGAAAATAAAAAATATCTTTTATTTAATGAAATAATAAACTGAATGTACTTTTTAAATTACCATATGAAAGTAAGAAAGAAAGAGGAAGAGAGAAAGAGAAAATTAGTGAATGCAGAAGGCTGGTTCTAATATATATATGTATTAGTCAGTTAATTGCCATATGTGATTAGGCGATCATGTCTCTTTCTGACTAGGCAGAAGATTTTTCTACAGTAGGTTGCCATTTCTTTCTGCAGTAGACCAGTTGCCAACCAAGACTATAGAACCCAATCTATCCTGCTATTCAACTCATAACTGGAGGGAGAAGAGATGGATTAACACCTTTCCCAAGAGTATTTGTGCATATGTGAATGAAATGTATTTGACTGGAATTCAAACTCAGTTTTCCAATTTCTCATTCTGAGCTGATACACACACACACACACACACACACATTAGAACCACTTTACTTCATTCACTAATTATTTCTGGCTATTAATTAAAGAACGGTAGTATTTTGCCTGTCATCAACTGGAATATCATAGATAGAGCTAAATCTTACAATGGGAAAGGAAATAGATGTAACTTGCTGAGAGATTAATTATCTTAAAACACTTTAAATAACCCTAGCTTATTAGACAAGATAAATTAATCCAAATTAACTAAAGATTGTTTAAAGTGATTAATAATCAATAATTGATAATTAATAATTATTTTTTTACTTTAATTTTATAATATAAATTATGATATTTTTAAAAAGTACAAGTAATATCCCTTTAATATAAATGATTAATATTTACAACTAATATGTATATATATCTTCAGTAATGAATTGAGTTCTTTCGGTGACTGGCGTGTTTATACACTATATATAACACGCTAAAATTTTCCTTCACTAATTCCATCCGCCTATGGCTTAGGGGTTAGCAACTCCGACTGACACCGAATCAGTCGAGTTTCTCTCTGAGCCAGAAGCAAGTGGATGTTAAACCACACTGATGAGCTGTGATTCAGCAAAACAGGCTTATATATATATATATATATATATATAAGAATATAACTGAGAGCCAACAGACCTACCTAGGTTTCACCTAATGGCTTGTCAGGGCAAGTTGGCTCTTGCTCTGACGACTTGCCCTGACGTCAAGGCCGATTTGCCCTGACGTCAAGGCCGATTTGCCCTGACGATCCGTTAGGTGAAACCTAGGTAGGTCTGTTGGCCCTTAGATTTATTCTTATTTGTTGCTCTACCATTGTATTGAGTGCTTTAGTGTTAGGGTTCTCGTCTCAGGGTTTTTTCTTTTCTACGAGTATTTTGACGTATGTTCAAGTACTTCGTTGGTTTCTTTTTTTATTTTCCCTTTTTTCCCCTCCATGTTTATTCTTGATGGGTTTTTCGAGACAGACTGAAATATATAATAACAATTATTAATAGTATTATTATTATTATTGTTATTATTATTATTGTTATTATTATTATTATTATATTAGCTCTAGGTTACATTATAGAGCACTTTCCCAACCTATTTAACATGGAGTGTGTAGAAATAGGATGCTCTCTAAAGGATATACCAATCTCACATAGACATTTCTATGAATTACATCTACTGCATAGGATAGAAGTTTTCATTACTAATATGAGATTGGAAGGCTTATTTTTTTCTTAATAATATAGGAGATAATACTGATTATAACAATTCTTATGGCTTCAAAACCTACAAGCACCCACCATATTGTAAGGAATTAGAAAAATTTGAAGCCTATTTAATTGGACTAGTTAGGACAATTAAATATAGAAAATTAAAATTTAATAAAGTACAGCAGAATTTGAATGCCAATTTAAATAGGATACGTAAAGATAAAAATATTTACGTTAAAGGAAATAAATATATGTATCGAATGAGCCAAAACAGTTACAATAAGGAACTACAGAAAGCTGTAGTTAAGCACTATAAAAAAGTTTCTCCAGATATGGAAAATAATATTAACCAGGAAGCTAGTTACTTGCTTAGTAAGTTTAATTTAACCAACCGTGTTGAAAAAATAGCTTTAAAAGACAGTTTTCTCATCATTAAAGACCATAAAAGTTCCTTCCCTAATAACCCTGAATTTAGACTATTAAACCCTATAAAGTCCGAATTAGGCAAGATAAGTAAAACCATACTGCAACGTATATGTAAAAATCTTAGATTGTTTATTAATATTAATCAATGGTAGTTCACAGGAGACTGCATTACATGGTTTAATCAAAACGAGAAAAATAGTTATTGTTCATTTATTAAATATGATATCAAAGACTTTTATCTGTCAATTAATGAATGTATATTAAATGAAGCCATAAATTTAGCGAAAGAATACAATGAAGTTTCAGTAGAGGAAATCCAAATAATTAGACATTGGCGAAGAGCCCTGCTTCATTATAATGATTCCTTGTGGGCCAAAAAACTGACTCCAATGGGTTTGACAATCCCATGGGGGCACATGATGGAGCAAAGGTGGCTGAATTGGTGGGATGCCTCCTCCTGGACATATTAAATGAATTTATTGAGTTCCATAATCACCATAGAAATAGAATGCAATTTAAAAATAGTTAACTACTTAAATGTCACCCTAAATATTATTAATGGTACGGTTGCCCCATACATTAAAGAAAACTATAATCCAATTTACGTTAACACTAAATCAAACCATCCTAAACATATTATGAAAAGTATCCCCAAAGGAATTGCCAATAGGTTATCCACTAATTTGTCCACTATCAATATATTCAATAAATATAAGCAAACTTATCAGGAGGCTTTAACCAAAAGTTGATATAAAGAAAATCTTGAATTCATTAAGACTAAAGCTCCTAAGAATAAGAACAGAAACAGGAAGATAATCTGGTTCAATCCCCCCTTTAACCAGGAAGTTAAAACTAATACCGGCAAATTATTTTTTTCCATATTAAAACAAAATTTTGGTAAAGGGAGTACATTGTATAAGATCTTTAACAAAAATACTGTTAAAGTTACTCATGTATTCCCAATATGGGTAAATTAATCAATAGTCTTAATAAACCCAAAATGTCATGTGATTATTGAGTATCTATAATTTACCGCTTTGTTTCTACCTTATCAGCTGACTTGCCCTGACGAGCTGTTAGAGCCGACTTGCCCTGATGAGCCATTAGGTGAAACCTAGGTAGGTCTGTTGGTTCTTAGATTTATTCTTATTTGTTGCTCTACCATTGTATTGAGTGCTTTAGTGTTAGGGTTCTCGTCTCGGGGTTTTTTTCTTTTCTACGAGTATTTTGATGTACGTTCAAGTACTTCGTTGGTTTCTTTTTTATTTTTCCTTTTTTCCCCTCCATGTTTATTCTTGGTGGGCTTTTCGAGACAGACTGAAATATATCATAACAATTATTAATAGTATCATTATTATTGTTATTATTATTATTGTTATTATATATATATATATATATTTATATTTATTGTGTTAAATTGTAATGATGTTTATTACAAAAACTACTGCTTTTTCAGTTTATTCTTGGTAGAAAGGCATTTAAGGCAAACAGATTTTTGTCATAAAGTGCTTGATGTCAAGATAAGAATAGAACATTAAAAGAATTAATGTGGAGAAGTTTGTCACTTAGCTGAGCAATGTTATTTCAGTAACGCTACTCAGCTAAGTGACAAACTTCTTCACATTAATTCTTTTAATGTTCTATTCTTATCTTGACATCAAGCACTTTATGACAAAAATCTGTTTGCCTTAAATGCCTTAATTAAATTTGTTTTTTATTTAAAATTAATTTAATTTACATTTCTATGTTTTGACATTTTACCTCATCATCAGGCTATGTTGACTCATTTTTGTGAAAATGATTTACATTTGAATGTAGAAAACAATACACTTGTTATTTAAATATGGATGGGGGAAAGACAGAAAAATCCCATTTATTTGAAATGCTAAATATAATTTTTTAAATTAAAATTAACAAATCTGTATGCCAACAACCAGATATGTTTAAAATTTAAATTGTGTAAAGGTCAGTTTATACTCAGCACCTGAAGATTGCGTTGTGCATGAAAAAAACGACCTGTGTTATCAATGAGAGATTATATATATATATATATATATATATATATACAAATTTTTCTTTTTTAAACAAGTTATTTCGCTACCTGGGTTTCCACCATGAGTGGTTTCTTCAGGTGATTTTTAATAATGTTTTTAAAAATCGCTTGAAGAAACCAATGTAGCAAAATCGCTTGGAAACCAAGGTAGCAAAATAACTCATTTAAAAATGAAAAATATTCAAAAGTTCTACAATATAATTGTATAGAACACTTTTTAATACAAATGTGTACTGGTCTAACCCTATTAGGATCAAAAAATAAGTATTAAACAATCAATATATATATAAACTAATATAAACAAGTTATATGGGAACAACTTAAAGGTTATCATAAAAAATGGGAAAAGTAAGATACTTTAATATAGAGATTTTAATGCAGTTCAGGACCTAATTGTAAATAAAGAAAAGTTTGTCAAATAATGAAAATAAATATTCTTGAAGAAACTAAATGAGAAATAGATAAATACCAAGATCTTGCTTAAGAGCAGCAAAAACTGAGTTATATGAAAATAACAACTGAGCTCATAATCATTTGAGCACTAAGAATACTTTGAAAGACATTTGCAAAGAAACTGGAATCGTGACAATCCAGAGAAAAATTAAGATAATGTAGACAATTGAAAATGTCAAGAATGTGGAAGACAGGTTTATGGAGATTTGTTGTCATGCAACTAAAACAGTTTCTTTTCTGACTAACTTAAAACTCAGTGATAGTTTTTAGATATCTCAGATGTCAAATTTGATTATAAAAAATAACTTCTCTTAAATTTTTAAGATAAATGTGCTGAATTTCTGCTTCCTATATTTATAATTTATGAATTAGTCTTTTATAAGCAATTTTGATAACCACCACAAAATTGAATATAGTGGTCTTTTCATTCTCATCTAAAAATGCTTTTTAAAAACTATTCACTATTTTCTTGTTATGGTATATTTCAGTCTTCTCAATTCTAGAACCAGAAACTAGCAGAAACTGTTAAAAAGACTCTTTAACTGCTCCTGGCCATCAAACATACTATACCATTAAAATGTGATTCTGCATTAGGACAAGGCTAAAAAAATAAATAGGCTTTGTTGAGACAAACAAGATTTTCTTATATATTTTTGACTGAATTTCACAACTATAAATCTAGCAGTTATTAAAATTAGGAAACACAATATTGAAATACCATATAAACAGTTCCATGATATGTGGAAAAAATTTCTCATGTTCATCTATATTATTTACTTTTCATTATTTCTTATAAAAAATTGCACAAAAATATTATTTTTAATCATAAAAAAACAATATTTTACTAAACTAGGTAACATGTTTTATTTCATATAACAAATGAAAATTGAAGAGTAAATCATATTGTTGTAACTACTTGAATTTCAAATTATGCTGAATAAGCAACATTCATGACAAGAAGCTGTCACTTGAATGGAGCCTGCCAACTCTGTTGTCATGATGCCCAATAGGTGCTCAAAAATTGTTTATATACTAGTTTGTACTAGGAGAACATAATACCTTGATTGAAATGAAAGTGAACAAATGAGTCAAAAGAAATCAATATTTCTATGTACTTATAAATGATTTTATTACATGTCCATCAAATGAATTATTTCTAAAAATTTTTGTTACTGACCTTGATTAGGAACTTTGTAAAGTAAGATAAATATGCAAAAGATTCCAAGTTTAGAAAATATCAAATATATAAAAGCCATAATTTAACAAGTAACCACTTCAAAGAGATTTCAAGCTAAAACATTTTCATGTAGCATTTCAGTAGCATCATAAACATCTCTGATTCTTCTTTCTAGCAACAAATTGAATTTAATATTGAAAGAAAAGTCTTTAATATAATCTCTTGAAGAGGAAATATAAAAGGCTAATTCTGCTGTATGGCAATAACTTCTAAGTGGCAGCTGTGATATTTAAATGCATAAACATGTCTCACCCTTTGAAACTACTGCTGAAAATGGAAACTTTAGTAGAACTCTATGAATCATAGAAATCTTTTCTACTCTTGTCTTTTTTTTTTTCAAAGAAGAAATAATGCTATGCATTCACAAAGGTTAGTCTGTCAACAAGTATAGGTCATAACTGTTGGGGGCACATTTAAAAAATACATTGACACATTTTTCTTTTTTATTCATTATTTTTTATAACGTCACTAACTGTACTATTACAATGTTAAGCTGTTTTGTAACAAACTAATTTTTAGCTTATAAAAGTTTAAACATTTATTAAACACAAAAGAAATTTTCAATTCTTAAAGTTCATTAAAAAGGACTGCAATATTTTTTTAATTTATCTTTTGTTTATGCAAAGTATGTACAGATTATTTTAAAAGTAATTTAATAAGTGCAGCTCAGATATGGCACAGGGTCACACGTATGGAGCACCATGTAAGGATCAAGTTCACTACTCAGTGGTAATTGATCTAGTGAGACAAACTTGCTAACCATTATAACAGGTTGAATTGCTCACAGCTTATTTTAATAGATGAAATAATATTTTAGCATTACATGACTACCTTATAATATTAGGAAACATTTTTGAACAATCAAATTTACATTCAGCTTACTACAGTTTCATGATAACTATAATCATACTGAGTTATAAGCATATAACAAAGTTACATATTTACTTGATATGTAAGAAAGTTAAAGATAAGCCAAATTATAAGGAGTATCATATGTCAGAGATGCCATGGGATTAAATAACAGAAAAGATAATGGGCAAACATTACGCCTACTCTATATGTTAATATGTCTTCTCTTTCCCATGTTCTACTTATTCTACAACTTCTGTTTAACTCACTATGAAAATATCTTAGTCAAAATATTTTCAAGACATTGAAAATCAAGTAAAAAATTAAACAAAACAAACAAGTGACTGTGAAAAATTTGTTTAAAAAAAAAGTAACTGCATCCTAGATTCTAGCAGAAGGAATAATGTTATAGCATTTAAAAGTTGATTTTAGATTCAGAATTATTGAGAAGTTAGCATATAAAAATATGCATTTGGGAAACCAAAGCAGAATATTTGAAACAAATTTATTTGGAAATCAGTGATATTAGCTTCAGCTTTACATCAATATTTTAATGATGATTAATTTAGATACCTCTACTACTTTACTGAAAAACAGCATAAAATGAAGAAAATAGGCCCCAAACTTAATAAAAACAATTTTTTCCATCAAAATGTTTGTGTGATTATTAAGAGGAAACATCAAAGTAAATTTTCATTATTTTTAAAAAAATTGAATCCTTTCTAACACATTTGAAATTTTGGTAAATCTTGTTTTTTTTTTATCAGCAGGTAACCAAGTTGCTACCAGAGTTCACTATGAATAATGTAATATTATGCAACTCATTTTTTTCCAGTGAAAAACACATTAATTTGGAAATTCTTGCAAAAATCAAACAGTTGTCAGATTTTAATGAAACTCTCAGGACTTATATACAAATGAAGAAAATTATTTTTGAAATCCTTATTTTCATAAAATCTTGGTAAAAATATATATATTTTTTACATCTGTTACACCCCCCCTCCACACACACACACACACACACACATATGTAAACTCATGAAATTTCAAGAAATTAAATTTTGTATGAAAAATTTGTTTTATTAGTTAAACACAGAACTGCAAATCATTTTTTTTTTAACAATTGACCATTTTTCCAAAAATCTGCTTGGAATAGTAAAATAAAAATGCAATAAAACTATGTCATTTATTAGATAAGCTTTTAATCACTTTTAATATATATGTGCCAAATTATTATCGAGATAACTTTTTTCTAATATTTCAAAAACCATCCAATCAATTCACACAAAATTTTCACACAATGTTGGCAACACTGACCTACACAATCACTGAAATTTTCATACTGATGTGCACAATGTAAACAAACTGGTGCTATATTTCTTAACAGCACAGTGGTTTGAGTGTGCCAAATTATTAGAAAAGTGTAAGAATTTAGTGAAAAGATGGGCTGTAAAAGCAGTTTACATGATGCTAAAAAGAAAACTATCACCTCAGAACTCTCAAAACGATAAATCTACCCTAGAAATTTCTAAAATGATAGAGAGGTGTCATTAAACAGTGAAAAAGTTCACCGCCGACCCTATAGAAGTATGCAAAAAGGCAAATAAAGGCAAGCCGATGGTAATTTCATGTCGTCTCATGTCACGATTTAAATGAGAGTCCACGAAGAACCCTGGACTTACTAGTCAAGAGCTTTTCAGTCACATTGGGGATCTTACTGTGTCTAAAAGTACTCGGTGTCAGTATCTGAGGGAAATAGCAACAACAGTCAAACCTGTATCAAAGCCTCCGTTAATGAGAAATTACATTTAAAATTGATTGAAATGGGCCAAGGACAATATGAAGATTGACTTTGTTTTGTTCACAGACGAAACTCGAGCAACACTTGATGGGCCAGATAGATGGTTCAGAGGCTGGGTAATGAATCAGTGTTTGAGACACCAACAAGGTGGTGGAGGCATAATCATCTGGGGTGGTATTATTGGAAAAACATTAGTGGGCCCATGGAGAGTACCTGATGGCGTCAAAATGACTGCTGATGCATACATAGCGTTTATGAAGGAGCATCTTGTACAGTGGATGAAAAGGCCAAGAGTTGCCTTCAGAAGGGCCATTGTTTTTATGCAAGATAATGCTCCCTCACATGCTGCTCACAAGACTACTGAATATTTGAAACAGTTAGGCTTCAATGGACCTCGAAAAATGAAGTAGCAAGCAAATTCTCTGGATTTTGACCCAATTGAAAACCTTTTGCACATCATGAAGTGAAGACTGTATGCCAATGAACGACAATTCAGGAGCAATGCTGAGTTGTGGGAAGTAATTCTTGACATATCTAGTAGCATTACAGCAGATGACATCCTACAATTAACAAATTATATGGATCATCGACTTCTTCAAGTAATTTCAAAACAGGGAAAGCACATTCCCTATTAATTTGTTTAAAACTGTGCCTTTGTTCGTATCTGTTATTATTTGTTTGATTATCTTATTTATTAGCTTCTTTTGATCATAAACATTCACATGCAATATTAATAAACATTTTGTTTGCTCAATTCAGGGGATTTTACTAAATCTTTCTAATGATTTGGCACGCTCAAATCACCATGCTGATAAGAAATATGGTGCCAGTTTGTTTACATTGGGCAGATCAATACAAAAATTTCAGTGATTGCACAGGTCAGTGTTGCCAACATTGTGTGAAAATTTTGTGTGAATTAATTGGACAGTTTTCAAAATATTAGAAAATAGTTATCTCAATAATAATTTGGCACACAGTGTACATATATATATCAAAAGCATTATAGTCAAAAGAAAAAATGTTTTGATGATTAATGAATTGTTACAAGAATTGTTTTCATCTTTTCTTTTTTAATTATAATAATTTATAAAATTTCAAAAATACTTTTTAAATACTTCAAAGCCTTGTTGGCTATTAAGTTATTAAATGAAGACTATATTTACTAATCAAAAATTAAAAAGTTTAATTCAAATCTTTGAGTTAAAAGATTTGTAAAATAAATTTTAACTTTTTTTGTGTATAGAAAGTTTTTTAAGTATGGTATATTCTGTGTTACATTAAAAGGTCACATGTTTCATGGTTTCTTCCCCTTACTGGAAAAAATTTAGTCAAATATGTCAATTCTGGTAAACTATACTTAGCTGTCATCAATCACTTCACACCGTTGTGATTAAAAAATACTTTTATTCTAAATTTCATGCTATAAACAAGTAATATTTGTGTAAATTAGATTAATTAACTTTAAATTTACTAATTTTCCAAAAATAACATGTCACAGATGTATATTTTAGTTTTGCAAGATTTTTAAAACTGAGAATTAACTTTTCTTTACAAACTTGTCAAGCTGTCAAAATGAACAAAAAAATGATGAATTTCGAAAACTCAAAAAAAGTTGAGATTCCAATCAACATAATGTCTATTTAAAATGCACCAGAGTATTTTGATTTCTGGAAATAGTAAATTTAATCATTTAGCTTTCCATTAAAACTAAAATGAAAGCTTCAAGAAAACTTTTTTATTTTTAAAAATTTAAAACTTAGGTGTCAAAAATGTGAAGCGGTACCTTATTGATATAATAACCGAATGTGTGGCAAGTATAACAGATATTGGCTTTGGATTTACATCAATGTTTTAATGTTGATTCATATAATAAGTGACCGTGTGAAGAGCATAACATATTGGCTTCAGATTTACATTGATATTTTAACAATGGTTCATATAATAACCAAACGTGTGAAGAGAATAACAGGTGTTGGTGCAAAAAGTGGAATTGGTGAGTTGAGTTCAAATTCTGATCAAGCCTGTTTAATTTCACATTAATGTCCTTGGAAAAGGCATGAACCCTTTTCACTTAGATATAGACTAAACAGAAAGATAGGGTTCTCTAATCTTGGATAACAACCACAGTAAGAGAAGGAAAACTCTGAATTTCAAACTCTTGTGAAGGTAATGAGAAACCATACTTTTCCAAGAAGACATAGCAATTCACAGATAATAAAGAAAAAAAATTGTGGAAAGTCATTATCCCTTATGCTATAAAAAATTAATTTACAGTAAGTAATTCTTGTGCAATTTAATTATTAATATTTTCCTGGATGGGAATGGGAGAAGTGAGAATGTCCATTTTCTTATCCCAAATATGAAAAAAGACACCAATACTCACAAAGGCTCAAAAATACGTCATTAAATTTGAAAGGTACAAACATTTACTATAGAGATTGTTATATTGCGCATATCAGTGTGGTAGCAGTAGTCACAGCACAGCTCTGTGTGTCTTCAGTGACGACAGGTTATGTTCTGTCCTACTTCTCCAAGTACTCTTTACATATACAGGTCTCTTCTTTTTCATACGATAATACACATTCCTGAATCAGAGAGACTTTTTTTTTTCTCTTACTACTTCTAACTATTTTTATTTTGTACTGTCCTTTCTTTTGTCACTCACATTTTCTCTTTAATGGTGATCTCAGTCTCTCTTCATTTTTCTCCTCCTTTTTATCCATCTCCTCATCCTCATCTTCTTCCTTTTCCTACTCTGTTCCACTTTTGTAACTTTCTGCCTCTTCTTGTTCTTGACCTTCCATTTCTGCATCTTCCAGCACACTTCTGCTTCTGAAATGATCTGCATGTATCAGTATATTTTGTCTCTTATTTTCCAGTATAGCCATGTTGTGACCTTTTCACATCAGGAACTTTGCTTCTTCTGAATTTGTCTCTTTATTCTTTCTATACCATACCTTTTCTCTCATTGCAAAGGACATAGTAATGAGGGCTCTGATTTGTCTTTCTATTAATGCTGAAGGGTTCAGTTTCCTTCTTGCATATAGAATAGATCTGTAACTGAGAAGCATTTTCAGTAAATATGCTTCTCTTTTCTGTAACTGGTGAGAATGCTTTTAATCCTATTTTCAGGTTTTGTACCATTCTTTCTGCAATGCCATTAGACTGTGGGTGATATGATGGTGTCTTGTATGGGATGCATCCATTTTGTTTTAACCATGCATATAAATTCTCATCATAAAATTTGGGTGCATTGTTGGAGGCAATGGTTTGGGTTACTCCATTCCTTCAGAATATGGTTAATAGTATTTGTTTTATTGTGGTGGCTTTTCTGTCTTTTACTCTGACAATTTCTGGCTATTCTGAATATGAGCAAACTAGTACTAAGAATAATCCCCTATCACTGATATATGCAAGATTCTTATGGACCCTAACTCATGGCTCTGCTTCCTTGGGCCATGAGTGAATTTTTGCTTGTATGAAGTTCTTTATTCTGCACATTTGGAGCATCTCTTAGCATATTTCTTTACAGCTTTTGAAAATCCTGGCCACCACACTTGCAATTGTAGCCCTCTTTGCATTGCTGTTATGCCACAATGTACATCATCATCATCTGCCCCTTTTAGTATATCCCTTTTCAGTATTTGTGGAGCTACTATTACATCTCCATTGCATATACAGCTGTTTTTATGGTTAGTTTTTGCTTTGTTGCTCTGCCATTGAACAATTACTCTATATATTATTTTTTATTCTCTCTACTATTTTGCTCAGGGTCTTACATTGTTTCTATTTTGAGTCTATTTAGAGAAAGAATGTCTGTTTCTACCCAGTGTATTATTTTATCTTCAGTATTTTCTTGTTTTTCTTCTGTTCATTCATGATTTGCAATTTTGATAAAGCATCTACACAAGAAATAGTGTTCTCTTTTACATACACTATGTCAAAATCGAATGTCATGATTTCTATTGCTCATTTTAAAATCCTTGATGATGTAACTTTTTTTTTCTCAGGTTAAATATGAATTCTAATGGTTTGTGGTCTCATCGTAATAAGAATTTTTTCTTATCAAAAAGTTTTGTACTCTCTCTATGCTCCATACTATTGCTAGCACTTCTTTATCAATATTCAAGTGATAAGTTTCTGCTGTTGTTAAACTTCTTGATATGTACATGATTGGGTGTTCTTTTTGTAATAGAACAGCAGCAATCTCTTTCTCACTTGTATCCATGGTTTATGTTATTTCTTTTTGAGGATCAAAAACTTTTATTATTGGTTTGCTCTTCAGAATATTCAAAAGCAATGATTTGCTTCTGTGTCCACTCAAATTCATTCTTTTCTTTTTTGTTTAATTTTGCAGATGGTTCTATTATGTCACTGTATCTTGGTATATATTTACAATAAACATTTATCAGCCCTAAAAAGGATTCTAATTTTATTTTTATTTGTTGGAGTAGCTATTTCTGTTATTTTCTTTGTTAGTCTATCATCAGGTGATATGCCTTCTTTTGATATTTGATATCCTAAATATGATATCTTCTTACAGTCAGAATTACATTTATCTTTGTTTATGGTCAAACCTTCCTTTTTTAATCTCATTAAAATTTACTCAGTTTTATATTTTAACTCTATTTTATATTTTAATTCTTGCCCCAACACTTATATCATCCTGGTACATTATCATATTTTTTACTTTTTCCAATAAGACTCTTTCAATTGCTTTTTGAAAAATATGGTTGAAAGTTGTGTCCATCTTAATAAGCCTATAAGGATGTTTATCATTGTTATTTCCTTGAATTTCTTGTCAATTTCTATTTGATTGTATACTGACTTGAGATCAATTTTTGCAAAGGACTCCAATTTTGCTATCTCATAGCTTGCAGTTTTGATATTTGGCAATGGAAACGAGTCTAAACATATCTGGTGATTCACCCCTATCTTATAATCACCATATATCCTTAAATCTTCATCAGTTACTATCGCTACTATCAGTGGTGCCCAATTACTACCAACTTGAGTTACTCTTTTTAGTATGCCTTCTTGTATCATTTTGTTCAATTTTGCTCACTACCAAAGGTAGGATATGAACTGGAACTTTTCTTGACTCTATATACTTTGGGTGATAATTCTCTTTTAGTCGAATGCTTGCTTTATAGCCTTTCAACAATCCTACTGCATTTCCTTCTTCTTCCATGGAATTGATTAGTCTCAGAACTGGAGCAAAGAATAAATCAGTTATCTCATTTTCTCCACCATCAGTCTTTTAGTCTTTTAATTTCTTCACATTTGCAAATGTCGCAAAAGCTCTCATCCATGTTTCTACATGTTCTGGGTCATCCAGTGAAATCATGGATCCTATCAGCAACACCATTGTTATGTTTTGCATATCAATGTGAGTAGCAGTAGTCATAGCACATCTCTGTGTATCTTCTGTGACAACAGGTTATTTTCTGTACTACTTTTCCAAGTACTTTCTATATATATCAGTCTCTTCATTTGCATATGATACTACAGAGATATAAAACAGTAGAAATTTTACAAAAAAAAGTCTTGTACAAAAATTTTCTTTCATGCCCCTTATTACGGACAAGGTGAGACAACATAAGAAAATGATACAAATAAGAATAGGCTTTAAAATAGAAAAATCAAATAGGCTCTAAAAATAGTTCACAGCACAAATCTTTTCAAATTATGAAGAACAAAAAGGCAATCTTTGAGAAGATGATACAAAACTTGTTGAAATTAAGAAAAAAATTACTTGGGAAAAAAGAGAGATGCAACCACCTAATAAACAAGCAAAAACCCTTGAGATCCTCAGGAAGGTTTTAATGATATTTTTGTTATTGCTATTTGGTCTTTTTGCTTGGTTTCCATGTGGTTTACTGGGTTTGCTTTTCTGTGAGAGTCTCCAGAAACTTTTACATCATTGTTATTTTTACATCATCTGCTGTCTGTAACCACCTTGTGTTGTTTATTTGTTGATCTGTCTTAAATATCTTCGGGGGTGGGGAGGCTCAAATGGACTTCAACTTTAAATTTATAATGGCAAAAGCTACCCTTTTTATTGGACAAAACATTTAAGGATAATATATTTTTTCCAGAATTTGAAAAAATGAATCTCCAGCAGTCCACTATAACTGTTATTTCTTGCAGTCCTTTTTAGAGTCAATTCTAAATAAAAAAAAACTTTTACATACAAAATGAAAATGTTTAATAAACCATCTAGCCTTCTTTTAATATACTTCTAGCAAAAGTAAGTGTATAAGACAAACTCAGATTATTTAATCTTTATTTACTTATACATTTAATTATTATTTTGAATTATTTTATACTACTGTCCAATATTTTTTTAATAATGTTCTGGAGGAACATGGTATTAGAATAAATCTAATAATTGTATCTTTATTATTATTTATTATCCGGCTTTAAGAAATAAGTGAAAATTATTCTCCTTGAAACTTCCACATCCAAATTTCCTCATTTGAGTGTATGTTAAGAAGAAAGAAAAATCCAAATTTGGTTAAAAGCCAAGAACTGCTGACACCAACTTGCTAGGAGGGTAATGTTGGAACAGCATTATATTTACATAAATAATTAATTTTAGATGCTTAATTAGTTTTAAGACATGAAGAACATTTTAAAAATTATTAATTGGCTATTTTGTAACTGAAAGTTTTCATTTTGGAATAGATAATACTGTAAGGTATATTTTAGCCAAAAATGCCTTTTGTTAATTTTTTAAAGAAATTCACGAAGTATTTACTGCTCCCCATTATGATTCAAAAACATCTAATCAGGTAAGCATATTATTGATTTAGAGCAAATATAACAAATAATATTGAGTTAGAACAAAGTTATAATAGTGACCAAAAAATAAACAGTCAGTTTCCATGTATCATTTTAACAAATTATTCTTTCTTCAAGTTCTCATAAATTATTTATCTTTGTACTCAAATGTCATAAATTAAAAATATAACATATTCAATAAACATGAGCATCAACATTCAAATGTAAGTTTGAAAAGAAAAGTATAGAATGCTTAACAGCTGCAGAATCTAATTTTTCTAATATAGTAATATAGTTAAAAATGCTTTAGTCATTGTATCGGGAACGAGTAGAACTTGTCAATTCTTATTGGGCTATTCACATTCAGCTATTGCTGAAATCTTATCACAAGTAGTACTAGTATTTATTTTTAATTTAAGGAAGGAATTATTGAAAGTTACATAATCTAGAATTTTGAGATAAGGCTTAAATCTTGTATCTTTGATTTTAATATTGAGTATGTAAAAGGAAATACTATTCCTCATATTGACACGTGAACACAATTACTGTTTAAAGTTGAACAAAGAGAAAGTAAGTCAGACAATATGGAAAACATTCATAAGTTTAACATTTGTCCATGCATTGAATACTGCTATCACATCTGGTCTGGTGCTTCTTCTATTTATTCAGAGATTCTTGACAAAATCCAAAGAAGAATCTACAATGTTATCAGTACTGACCTGTCATCTCAGTTTCAGTCACTTTCCCTCAGTTGTAATGTAGCTTTCCTGTTCTGTTTCTATAAATACTTTCATGGTATCTTGACTTTATAAATTTAAGCCTAGTACAAGATTGGCAGATAAGTCAAATCATTTTACAGTTTAAATTGCTGGCATAAGTTCTATACTAATAGTTTCTTCTCTTACACTTTGCAATTGTAGAACTCTTCTGACTTCTTGTTTTCAGTCAAGTTTGAGCTTCAAAAATTTAAATGCAATGCCAATCAGAACCTTCTGTTTCCTTAATTTCTTCTCTTTTATTATTCTATTTCCTGTTTTTTGCCTCTAGTTCTTTCACACTCAGTAACCTCTTGCATCTTAGTGATATTATTGTACTGTTTGGGGTGAAATTGTTAAAAAAAGAATAAAATGGAATACATGAAATATTTCTAAAGCTAAAAGTTTTTATAAAGAGATAAAACATAAGTTAACTATAAAAAATTGTATCATATGCAATGAATACTTAGTAGTACTACAAGAAAAAAATTTAAAAAGATGCAATAAAAAGTTCATTATAGAATTACAGCCACACAAAAATGACTAAAATTAGAAGCATGGTGGCTGAGGTAATCATGATATCAAAAACTATGTCTACAGACGTCTAAAATCTGTAGAAATTGTAATGGGATTGGCAAATAGGACTTTATCTATGTGTATATGTTAGTTACAGAAGAAATAGTGTGTAGAGTCAGCCACAAGGAAGTTGACAACTGTTCACGTGTGTAGAATAACAATACAACAATATAGCATTGCCAAAAGGATGTTTAAGTTGCTTGGACAAACCAGAATTTGTCAAGATTTGGATCTGATATTTTGCAGCCCAGGCTAGGGCTAAAAAATTGAAAGACAAGGTAAGAGAGAAAGAAAATGAAATAACTGACTATCTTTGGCAGTCAATTGAAGCTATAGTGAAAATTCTGTTATGACATAGTTTGAGAGTTTGATTTTAGCAAAAATTTCACAAATGACAAAAATAAATTTACAACCTAAAAAGAAACTTGTCATAGCAGAAAGAACCAAATTTTTGTCTATTAAACAGAAACAAAATGAATCAGTTATACAGTAACTTCACAGATTAAGATAAGCTAGCAGATTCTGCAAATTTGAGAAACTGGGAACTCAAGATTTGACTTTAGAGTATGAATTGATTTAATTACAATTGATTGGATATATGGCTTATACATCTCATAAATATAACATATTGGAACATTCACAATTTAATAATTTGTTTATAACTGCTTGGTTGAAAGTTATACAACAGCTGAAATTGATTAAAATAAAATTCTATTGAGGACCATGTTGAAATGTACAGTACAAAAAAAGGAATACAAAAATACAAATACTGTAAGTCATGTGCTGTCTATTAAGATTAGGTGCTGTGGAATCCTTGGACGGTCAATTTTTTTCCCTCCTTTTGAGGGTGGGCATCACTGACTGGAACCTAAAGCGTGCTTCACATTGTCTCCAGACCATTGGGTTGGATCTGGTCAAAGTTGATTGAAGCCATGCTTACACACAATGCTACTTTTGATGTGAAATACATCTGTTTACTTTCCATTTTACATCATTTATAATAGTCGTTATGAGGACATTGTGTATGATTAATGATCAAAATCAAATGCTTTTGCAATTGTGAAAAAAATAACAAGAAGCGGACACTTCTAGAGAACAATACTCTGTCTGGTGGCAAAAGTTGTTCATGGCACCACGGGTGGCAGTACTGTCTTCACCACCAAAATTATGTTACCTCCCCTAGTTGGCGGCTAACGATGACAGTGTATTGCATGTGCTTTCAGACATTGTATGTAGAACATTTTGCATGAAATTGACAGAAAAAGTGCCCTACTTTTTGGAAAAAATGTTATTACTGCAGAAGAAATAATCATTTTAGTCTGTATGCAAAGTTAAAAAGAAAATGATAGTATAGAAAAATTGAAAAAAGAAAGAATTGATGATATCTTTTCAATACAAAGATCTAAGGAAAAGTATTCCTTTAAAAAAATTAAATTAAATGTCATGATTTTTCCAATGCAAGTTGATATAGGAAGTGAGGTCCCTCTAAATTTCTGGGAACAAATGATGGGTTAACCAAAATTGAGAAAAAGTCCTTTGAAATTGGGACAGTTCAATGGATCTTTTATAAAAACTTTGAGATTCTTCAATGGAAATTTTGAAACCTGTGACCAAATTGAAATTATTCCCATTACGCTAGGAAAATGTAAAAAAATTAATGGACTACTAGGAATAGATGTTCTAATGGTGAATATGTTGAAATTAATCAATAGTATAAAATCAGAAAAAGTAAAAATATTAGTGTTAAAGGGGTATACATGAAATGGAAATAATACCCCCCCACACTTATTTTGAATCACGTAAATTACCTATTTTCATTCTACCTTTAATGGTAACAAAGTTAAAGAAAATGGTAGAGGAGGGAATTTTGGAGCATATTCCTCCAGGTAGCAGTAAATGAACCTCTCCCATTCTAATTTTTTGAAAATTAGATTGAGACTTAAGGACTTAATGTTTGATTATTTTAAATAAATACTAACAGAAAAACCCATTGTAAAAATCTTTGAACCTAAAAAGAAGTTTATATTAACTACGGATGTGAGTGAGTTGTGTCAGCAATTTTATCACAAGAAGATACTATAGACAGTTACTTCACAAGCATACTGCTTAGTAATAGGACAATTCTATGTACAAACAAATTGCCTTAATGAGCAGACAAATAAGACCTTCATTAAAAATGTCTTACTTGACAAATGAGAAGATGTATAAAATAAACAAAGTAGCAAGTTCTGAGAGAGCTAATTTCATCATGCAAAGGGAACATAGCACAGCCATTATATCAAAGAAAGAAATAAGCCTAATGGTTCATTCTGACCAATTAAAAACCAGAATTAAAAAGGAAGATGTTGTGATAGAAGAAGATCTTGACAAAGAAAGGATGAGTAATTCAGATCAGGATAATGTAATAGAAGACAAGCCTATAGATGATAGCAGAAGTGACTCAGATGTGAAAAAAGATGAAATGAGACTAAGTCTCCATTAAAAAGAAAGGACATAAAGGAGGAAATAGGTTTTAGAAGAATTTCAAGAACAATGAAAGGCATAAAACCATTTTAGTTCATGTGTCATAGAACAGCACTATACAACAAAAATAAAGAACTTTCAACAGAATAAATTGTACACCCGGTCTAAAGAAACAGAGCCCTGGGCTTGTAAACACAAGGACCATTCTTATGCTAACAATGTTTAACTGTGGCTTATTTTAGTGAATTCTCTTTCTGGATGGCCTGAAGTTATTCATGCTCATGATAGAAGAACTGATATTGCAAGTCAAATATTACAAGTAATATTCTCCAGAAATGGAATCCAGAAAATGCCCTATGAGGATGCTGAGGATACCATGGAAAGAACATGTGAGTAATAACAAGGTTTTGAAGAGGATGGACACAAAAAGAAAACTGATACTTAACATCAGGAAAAGACAGCTGAAGTTTCTGGGACTGTTTTGTGGAATTATATATCCGTTTCCACCCATTCCAACTCTATCATCTGAATTTTCATGTTTCTTTCCATTTTCATTCTGAAATCTTATTCTTGGTAACACATCCACATGAGGAATGGTGCTTTCTTTAACATATATAAAATTCTTGACGAGTTACTCTTGGTAACTCTTTTTGTGGACTGAATAAAAATTCCAAGGGCTTGTGATCTGATTTTAACAGAAAGTTTTTACCCAACAAGAAATTCTGTGCTCTCTCTATACTCAAAAATATAGCAAATGCTTCCTTTCCTATATTAGAATAATTACATTCTGCCAACAACAATATTCTGGAAAGATACATGATTGGGTGACCCTCTTGTGATACCATAGCTGCTGTGGCATGTTCACTTATGTCAGTTATTAAAGTAAATTCTTCTCTTTCTTTTCTTGGGTGGAAAATTTTTATTGCTGGCATACTTGTCAAAGCTTTTTTAATGCTTTGAAAGCATTACTTTGCTTCTGTGTCAATGTTAATTCTACATTTTTTAAGCATTTTCACAAATAGTTCAATAATTTTTATATATCTAGGAAGATATCTGCAGATATTCTTGCTTTGCTAGTTTCACAATTTTGTTTGTTAACCTCTCATCAGAAGATATTTGATATTCTAGATAGGATATTTTTTTCACAATCTAGCTTGCATTTGTCTCTCTTTATCATCATGCCTGCCTGATTCAATCTTCATTAGATTTGTTCTGTTTTATATATTAGTCCTTCATGTGAGCTTCCACATATATATCATTTTGGTACCCTATTATGTTCTTCACTTTTCCTAATAAGATTTTCTCAATAGCTCTCTGAAAAATATGACTTGCTGTTTTAATTCCAAATGGCAGGCAAGTCCATCTAAATAATCCCAACAGTGTATTTATTGTAGTAACCTCCTTAAATTTGTCTTCTGTTTCAATTTGGTTATATGCTGATCTTTGCAAAATACTTAATGTTTGATAATTCATGACTTGCAGTTTCAATACTTGGTCGAGGAAATTAATCTGAACATATCTGATGGTTAACCCCAATTTTGTAATCACTGCATATTTTAATGTCACCATCAGCCTTTTTAATTGTAACTATTGGTGAAGCTCAATTGCTTCCCCCCATGAGTGTCCTTTTCCAAAATTTTCTGCTGAATCACTCTTTTTAACTTTGCCTCCACTACAGGTAAAATATGTATTGGCAGTTTCCTTGCTTTGATATATCATAGGTGATGATTCTCCTTCAAGTGAATGCCCACTTTATAATTCTTTAGTAATCCTATTTTTTGTTCTTCAGATTACATTGAATTAATCAATTTTAAAGTATCAACTCTTAACACACCTATTCCTAGCAATTTGTGGTCTTTTGTACATAGTACCACTGTTATGGATATGATTTCGAAACAATTCTTTGTTTCAAATGTTCCTTCAAACACACCCAGTGGTTCTATCAATTTTTTTAATTGTAAGGTACACATTTTTACCCTAGGCTTTCCTATATCTTGCCAAAAATTAATTGGAATTAGCATAACATCACTCCTGGTATCTACCTACATCTGGAAATATTTTCCATTTATTTTTACTCTTTCCCTGGTTTTCATCAGTGTATTTACTGTGAATATTTTTTCCTTTTCTGTAGCAATTCACATGTCTTTAATTTCTTCAACTTTTTTGCATTTACCTTCTCTCTGAAAGTGATTTTTTTGCAGATTAGGCATGTTTTTCCAAAAGCTGGGCATTTATTTTTTTCTCTTACATGCTGTTTACCACAGTACTTAAATTGAATTTTGTATTTCTTTGTTGCTTTCTTGTTCTGCTGTTGGTTGAATTGCTTTATCAATTCTAGTTGCTGCATGAATTCTATACTGGTTTTAAGTTTCAGCCTTTCCAGTATCTTATGTTTAAATGAGGAATCATACCTTCTATCAGCTGGATCAGCTTATCTTCTGCAGTTATTTCACCATTGCCAATTTTTTCAAATTCGCAGTGCTTGGTATTTTCTTTTAATCAGTGTAAAAATTGTATGATAGATTTGTTTGGTTGTTTTCTCATCTCAAGAAACTTTGTTCTTTCAGCAATGACTAACCTCCTCTTTAGTCTAATATTATTTTGATATATTTCTTCAAAGGCTAAATCTTCTAAGTTTTTTGGATATGCCATAGTTGAAACTTTCTTTACTGCTTCACATCCTGCTGTTGCTAGGAACATATCCATAATCTGATTTTGTTCTCCTCTGTTTCATCTGTTTTTCGCTTTCTTCACCCTAGCCAGTGCTGCAAAGCATGTAATCCACATCTCCACATACTCTGGATCATCTAGCAAGATCAGACATCCTATTGGCGATGCCATTGTTGTGATATGTAAATCTCGTAGGAAGCTACATGATTTCACCCTCCTACAAAGCCTGAGGTTCACTCTATATATGCATGTATCTCACTTACATTCCATGCTACAATAGAACTTTTTTCAGAAATGAAAAACTGCAAACCATCTTTGAAAGTTAAAACAGACCTATTAATGGGTAATGTTTTATAAACCACTATTATCGTATTCTGAATAAAAAAAAAAAGGGTAAAAGAGTAATCTATTTGCAAAAATATAAAAATCATGGTTAAAAAGTTGATGCACTTGAATTGGCAAGAGGTCTTATTTTATTATTTCTTCATTTCTTAACATTTCATTTGTTAACCAAGATTTCAGTTATCATCAATGGGTTAGATCTGTTATTTATTGAAATGTTTTTATAGAATCAAGTGTCTTCATAGTCAATAGTCTTTATTATATGTACACTAAAGAAATTCTTATAAAGAAAAGATACTACAAAAGTCTTGTTTTTGCTTATAACTTTAATTCAGCTGCTTTTAGTAGTTCTTATGAGGAAGTAAATGAGTGTTATGAGGAAGTAAACAACCACAATTGATCATGTACAATTTTAATTTAAAAATAACAAATACATTTACACTTTATGCAATTAGCAAAAAATAATAAGTAAATAAGCCAGAAGTTTAAAAACATTTAAACATATTAAACAGAAGTTTATTATAACTATTTGTAAAATGATGATTAATGAAATCTTACAAAATCAATTCATAATAAACAAAAAAAACTTGTATACAACATAAGTGTTATAGTGGAACATCCTGCCATCCCCGAGAATAGAATGCTCCAGACTATAAGAGACGGTGACGAGTGGTGCAAAGGGAGAGAAAACATCTTAGGTGAAGGCATTCTCTATTTGATAGTTTATTTCACTCCTACTAGTTGTTTGCTTATCTGTATCTTATTGTTAATTGTACCTTCGTACAATAAATCTGTTATATCTATTTCCTGTGTTGAGTACCATTCTTCCACTGATCTTTACACTGATATTCCTTTCTGGGATATATCAATAACAAATATCTTTTTAAAAATGTCAAGAAAAAGATTTTTATAAAATTTGTCATTTTTGAAAAGCAGAAAGTGATTAACAAATGCATTGCATCTCATTCACTATTTGGAATAAAAGTGTTATAAGTACGTGTATGGTAGCATGAGAGAACAAACTGAAAACAAGTACTATGAATAAGGTGAAAAGAAAAGAAAACAAGAACTGTTAATATAAATTTCTTTGTATTGCCAATACAGAGGATATGAGCAGAATGTCTCTTTGCGAGCAAGAGAAGTGACTTGGAGGAAAAGTAGAGTTGATAGGGTCTAGAGTTGATGCATGTGTTGGGTTGGTTAACCAAGGTCATGGGTAGTGACATTGAAAGATTGCTAATAACATATTAGTTGAAGCTTACCTATTTATTGCGATTCTGTTTTAGTTGTTATGAGCAGTGTACTTATAAGCAAATGTGGTAGTTCATAAACTCATCTTTTTGTTTTATATTTCTCCTTTGGTGGAAACGTCTGTGATTGGCTTCTTTATATTTTTGAGGAAATTTTTGTAGGCCTGATGTGACAATCGAAGGCCCTGTGCTTTGAATGAGATTTTTATTTTTGTTTTACTTTATTAATGTTCACATCCAGCTGATATGAAGAGTGAATTAGAAAGAGATCTAATTTGAAGCATCAAAAGCATCAACATATATAATTTTCATTAACCAGTTGTGAGTAGCTGATGAAATATCTTAAATAAGTGATGAGATATTCATGAAATTTCTTTATCTTATGCCTTCTAGTTCTGGTTGTCAATTAGATAGCAATTAAATACAATAGTAATGAAGATAGTAAAACCACAGATTATCCTGGAGTGACTAATGACATATTTTGCTTATATGGCAAAAATATCTCAGTCCCAAGTGGTCTTTGGATGGCAAATTTGTGTATGTATCACAAGAGCAAGAAATATGTGAGTTAGAAGGTATACTCAAAGAATGATAATAATCTATAAAGTTAACTACATGATATTTTCTTTATAATGTTATGATAAATATTTAAAGATGGAAGGCAGTAACACACTGAACAGGATCAGGAAAATTTTAACAAAAAGTAGAATATGTTCAACTAAAAACATTTTAATATTAAAAAGAACTAATATGAAAAAAATCAGTATTTATCTCCTACCTTTATGTCTTGATTTAAGTAGTTTACAACATTTGTAATTGCTTTAATATGCTCTTGTAGAATGCCTCCAGGTTGAAAAGCTTTCTCTTGAGATTGCTTTGCCAAATCTCTCATAATTTCTTCTTTTATTTTAACTGCTTGTTTAATTAAAACTTCAGACATCCTTTCTTGCTGCCATAATCTTTCTTGAATCAAATTTAACTGAGAAGGCACATCTTCAGAGATTTCTTGACTTTTTCGATTAATAGAAGGCAGCATTTTCTCACTCATTCTGAAGAGCAAAAATAGAGAATGTATTATAATCTTTATTTATAGAACAATACTTGAAATATTTTGTTATTGTGTATTTTTTATAAATGTTGTTCAAATTCAAAACACCAATATATACTAAAGGGCTCTATTCTTTGAACATCTATTATATATAGATATTGGACTTAAAAACTGAATAAATATATATTTGCTAACCAATCAGTATCAAAGACTCTTAGATATTTAACTTCTTACTATAAGTTTTAATCTCCATTGAAGTTTGTTCCAACAGTCTATAAGTTAATGTAGGCAATAAATATAAAGAATTAAGTTTGAACATTTGATCATACCAACTTATGCTAAAGTTCTGGAAAAATGTACAAAACTAATTTCCTTGAACATTTTAACACATTTTCATTTGAAATTTCATTATTTTTTATAACAAATGGAAAGAAAAATATAGAACAATGCTGTGTAAGTTTCTGTTTTCATAAATCAATATGTGCACAAGCTTTCCTCCCCATAAAAGACCAACATCATACTTGAAAATCAATATCAGAAGCCATTTTTAAAGATTCAATTAAATCTGCATAAAAAGTACAGCAAAATTTCCAGTTATTTCACATTAAAAATCTTGTCTTTAAAGAAAAACATTTTTTCAATAAATATACTGTTAGATTTTACTATGCAATTCATATTAAAATTAGTATTAACTAATTTTGGTAAAATTTTCAGGGTATTTATATAAACAATATACCATGTGAATTTTAGATATATCCTTAAAAATACTGATAAAAACTTGTTTAGTGTTGGGTTTTAGTATGTAGACAAAAACTATGTCATACAAATATATATGTATAAGCACAATATCCTATATGTCTGAATAAATCATCATTTTTATTAATTTTATTATTTTAGTTAATATGGGTTTCTTTACATTTATAACTTTTATTAATCTGATTTTATTAACTTTTCTATTCATTCAAATTTAACATTACTTGCAACAGTTTCTTGGGATCTTCTTTGCTTGAATATTGTTTTCCATTCCCATATATAGCTCTTTAAATGATAGACATCAATTTTTCTATTTGATTAATATCTGAAAAAGCTGGAAACTAATTTGGTATCTTTGGGATCTTTTTTTTTACTTTTTTACTCTTTATCTTAAAGCTTCTTAGTTGTAACCTGAACCACTCCAAAAAATGCTTTATCTAAGGACTGATCTTATCTTGAAATAATCATTAACTTTAAAGCACCTGTGATTTTATTGTCTAAAAAATATTATTTTACTTCACCACTGTTGTTTTTTAAATTATGTTAATTGACTATTTCTATGAAAGATCCAACCTCTTATCCATCCATAAGGTTCATCTAATGTAGTTGTATATTCATCACTGAAAATTGCTGTTGAGAAATTCTTTGCCATAATTGTACATTTCTCTTTAGGATATTTACTTAAATAGCTAGTTTGATTATTTTCACACTATTTACATTATTCAGGCTATTGTCCTCATCTTGGTTGCCATTTGTACAATGTTTTGGCTGTTGTACACTGAAACATCACACAAATGGCAACCAAGATGAGGACAATGGTTCAAATAATGTAAATAGTGTAAATACTACCTCATCTCAAAAATATAGACAGAGTATTTTCACATCTTTAACCAATTTTTCTTAATATTCTGTATATTTCTTCTCCATTTGAATACATAACACCACTTTTTTCAACTATTTCCTTGCTGGTCCATCCACTTGATTATTGCTCTTGATTTTTTGTGTCTTTTTGTGACATTATTAAAGCTAGTTTTACTTTTCCGTGATATGATTCTATCTTCAATTCATTTTTTAATTGGTCTGTCTGTGACTCACTTCAACCATTTTTACACTTTCCAATCTTGTGCTCTCATCATTTAATAATTTTGTAATATCTTTTTTAGCTTTTGAAGTTATATTTTCTTATGACCCATGACAATCTTTATATATCTGAAATTAAAAAAGAAATATATGTAACTATGCTATTATATCTTCTATTTTTATGTGCTGCTTCACATCTTCCAGTCCCTTGTAGTTCTTAATAAGTTTGTCTTTTTGTCATTTCTCTCAAACCCTGTTCTATCATCCATATACCCAAGCTCATCAAGTATGTTATGTGCTGCTTTCTTCTGTTCCTCTTTCTATCACTCTGTCCTATGAGTATCAGGTTTTCCAAGCCTGCCTTCTTCATGATGTTCTCCAGAAATTTCAACTGCTTCTTCCTGATGTTAAGTATAAGTTTCATTTTTGTTTTCATTTTCTCCAAAACCTCGTTGTTGCTCTCACGTTCGGTCCATGGCATCCTCAGCATCTTTCTATAGAAATAGTATTTAATATGCTGTTATATATCATTATTTATAATATGGCAAACACATCTCAACTAAAATTGTATCTCCCACCACCAAATACGTTATTGTAAATATTTCTAATAAAAAAGAAATTATTACCTGAAATTCCCATGGTGTATTCATCTTATAAATATAAGTATATTCTGAAAATTTTATCAACATTATTTAATAAATAAAATTTTGGTTTTAAAAATATTAACATATCACTCAATAAGTCTTGGGCCTAACATATAGATGGCTCCACTAATAAGAAATCCATATGATTTTTATGAAGTACTGACCTTCAAATAGCATGTGACAAAATTTGGACCCCATCCAATTATTAGTTTACTAATTACAGTTATTTAAGTGAAGCTACCGTTGTAAATTTTTACCCCATTAGAAAAATCTGAATTTTGTGTGTTGATAAAGCATTGCTTTCTGATGGGAAAAATTACTGTTCTAGCAAAGCAATGGCTTGATAAGTATTATTTGGACTCTGTTCAATTGGAAACAACGGTTAAGAGGTGGTATGCTGACTTTAAACATGGGCATACAAACACAAATGATGCTGAATGCTCGGGTTGCCCAAAAATATCAGTTGTCCTGGAAAACACCCCAAAATTCCACAAACTTGTTTTGGCGGATCATAAATTGAAGTTGTGAGAGATAGCAGAGGAGTTGACCATATTAGAAGAAAGTGTATTCACCATTTTGCACGAACATTTGTCAGTGAGAAAGCTGTATTCAAAGTGGATGCCACACTTGCTCACAGTTGATCAAAAACAACAACACATCAACGATTCAGAGCATTGTTTGCAACTGTTTCAATGCAACAAGAAGGAGTTTTTGCATAAATATGTGACAATGGATGAAACATGGATCCACCATTTCATTCCTGAGTCAAATCAGCAGTCAGCTGAGTTGACAGCAGCAGGTGAAAGCCGTCTAAAGTGACCAAAGGTGCAAACAACAGCAGGCAAGGCTTTGACCTCAATATTTTGTGATGCACAAGGCATTTTGTTCATTGATTACCTTGAGAAAGGAAGAACCATCAATAGCAACTTTTATATAGCATTATTAATATGTTCAAGGAAGAAATCACCAAAAAATGGCTACAAGTGAAGAAGAAAAAAGTGATTTTTTACCAAGACAACACACTATGTCACAAATCAATCGCAGCAATGGCAAAACTACATGAATTGCACTTCAAATTGCTCTGCATCCACCCTATTCTCCAGATCTGACCCCCAGCAGCTAATGGCTGCTTGCAGGCCTCAAAAGAATGCTCCAGGGAAAGAGATTTGGTGCCAATGAAGAAGTGATATTGGAAACTGAGGCATATTTTGAGACCAAAGACAAATTGTTCTACAAAAAAGGCATTGAATTGTTAGAGAAGTGTTAGAATCAGTGTATTACCCTAAAAGAAGACTCTGTTGATGAATAAAGTCGAATTTTGCCTAAAAGTTGTTGTTTCATTAGTTAGGCCAAGCATTTATTGAGCGATTTGTTAACTTGTATAATAAAATTTGAATTAGTGTATATGAACACTAAAAGTTCATTAAAATACATTTTAAATTATCCTATCATCACTGAAACTGAACAGTAAGATTGTAATAAGATCGTAGAGTTGTCAATTCAGTGGATGATTATTTATTTGGAAACTGATTAGAAGAAATTCAAGTTTATTAAGCTATACATATATGTGTGTACAAGTTTTCACTAAAATGAAATGTATTCATTGAAATAAGCTTAGAAAACCATAGAAAAATAAAAAGTGAAGAAACTGATTTGCCATAATTTTAATTTTATTTAGTAAATTTAGAGATAAGTGATTGTCTCAAATAGTGTTAAATTATAAAATTGGAAACAAATACAACACTTTATCTAAGAAACCTCAAAAGCAGAGATAAAATTTTAAAGGTAAGTATTTTTTTAAGTGTATATTTAAATACTATTTCTGACACTGTATATTAGAATATTTCTTAATTTAACTGTCAACTGAGATAGCCATCATTAAACATTAACCTTAACTTTTATTGTATGAGCTATAAAACTTATGGTATGTTATGAAAATTTGATATTTGTATTATTTAGATATAAAAATTTATATATATATATATATATATATATATATATATATATATATAGTGTATCGAGGCAGCCAATAATTTAACATATACTGTTAAAAATAAGAGACAATGAATGTCTATTATGTTTAATCATGAGCCGCTCTAAACGTCGTATTTTGGCTTTAATTTCAGTTGAAAATAAAGACAAAAATTCTCCAACATTTGGATAATTTTTTATTAATTTGGTTCTAAGCTTTCGGCTTGCATGATCCATCTTCAGAGAGGTTATTAAGACGGTAATACAGTAACATCCACCATCATCGACGATTTTATTTTGTATTGACATAAAACTCTGCTAGACAATGGCAATAGTTACCAAAAATAACAAATGCAGTTTTCAAATTTGCAATGCGGTTCTATGACGTCACACTGCATGATAGTGCGAAATGACAACAGAACCATGTATTCAAATGCAATGTAACATGTTATGTCCAGATTTAAAGGTGATTTTATTAAGTGTTTGTTGTTTAGATTTGATGTAACCCAGTAAATATATTGGTTTTACTACAACCACGCTCTCCCGTAGACTTACATGTCATCTTTCTGATCAGAGTACAATTAAACAACATTTCTCTGAAAAACATAAACATGTAGGTAATATCAGACAGATTTTAGTCAACAATACAATAATCCTTACTCATACATACAGTAAAAAAAACCTCCAGATATTGGTGGCCATGTACATCAAATCTAAACAACAAACACTTAATAAAATCACCTTTAAATCTGGACATAACACGTTACATTGCATTTGAATACATGGTTCTGTTGTCATTTCGCGCTATCACGCAGTGCGACGTCATAGAACCGCATTGCAAATTTGAAAACTGCATTTGTTATTTTTGGTAACTATTGCCGTTGTCTAGCGGAGTTTTATGTCAACAAAAAATAAAATCCTCGGTGATGGTGGATGTAACTGTATTACCATCTTAATAACCTCTCTGAAGATGGCTCATGTGAGCCGAAATCTTAGAACCAAATTAATAAAAAATTATCCAAATGTTGGAGAATTTTTGTCTTTATTTTCAACTGAAATTAAAGCCAAAATATGACATTTAGAACGACTCATGATTAAACATATTAGACATTCATTGTCTCTTATATTTAACAGTATATATATATATATATATATATATATATATATATATATATATATAAAATATAAAAAAACAACGGATTAAAAGGCTGATGATAAGACACTTAACATACAAAGGCAAATTGTGAAGCTGATTTTTGCTACTGGTTCCTTTACCTGAAGATAATTTCAGTCAGAATTGAAAACTTGAAACAGAGTGCATCATAGTACGGCAAAATCATATGTCCATCCATTTCAATTTAACTCTTGAAAATCATAGAACTGTGAAACCAGTAAAATTAATCTTAATAAATATTCTTAAAATCTCCACTTGGATTTTTAACTTCTTTTTCCTATATCTATGATATATATATATCTTCTTCTTTTTCTGTGTGCCATGTCTCTTCAGGATGTAGGAGATCATGGCCCTCCACATCTCCCTATCCCTGGTAGCTCTTAGCACACTTTCTCCTGTTACCCCACCCAAATCCCGCTCTGCCATCCACTTGCTCAGGCCTGTCAAGTATGTTATCCACTGCTTTCCCCTGTCTCTCTTTCCCTCTATATGACCTGTGAGTATTAGATTCTCTAAGCCCTCCTTCCTCATTACATGTCCCAAGAACTTTAGCTGTCTTTTCCTGATACTCAGTATTAATTTCTTTTTTGTTCCACCCTTTCCAAAACTTCATCATTGCTCACATGCTCAATCCATGATATCCACAACATCCTTTTGTTGAACCACATTTCAGTTGCTTCAAGTTTCATTGCCATACTGAAGAACAGACGTCACATAGCAATCCAGTACTCTCTTCTTTGTTTCTAGCAAAATTTTCCTGTCTCTCAGTACTCTACTCAGCTTCTGGAATTCATCTTTTGCCATGCCAATTCATCTTCGGATCTCAGTGTCACACTTTCCATCTTCTGTTACAACACTTCCCAGGTATCTAAATTTTTGTATCTGCTTGATTTTAGTATACTGCACATGTAATTGGCATTTTGGGCTCCTCTGTTTGCTGATGACTATGCATTTAGTTTTCTTGTAGTTGTCCTAATTTGTAATCTTTTCTTTCAACTTTCTTCAGCTACCTTTTTTAGGAGGTCTTGTAGTTTCCTTTCTGTGTCTGCTATCAGCACTGTATCATCTGCGTATCTTACGTTGTTCAGATTGTGGCTGCCGATGATGAATCCTAGCATAACTTCTAGGGTCCTCATAATAGTCTCACTGTACAAGTTGAATAGATACAGTGAAAAGACACATCCTTGTTGTACGCCCCTTTCTATCTCGGTATATCTGCTGAAATGTGTCCCCTTTACATTGTTGGTGCTAATAGTTGCTGAATGACAGTCAGGTGACACATGTTGCCCATGTCAATCCCTACTGGGTAAGGGATTACTTCAAAGAAGTAACCTACTTCACGCCATTAGGTTTCAAATATCGATTCTTCAAGGCCATGATTATTCTAGGGAATGATAGTGGAGTGGTATCCCATTACCTTCTCCATGCTGATTTATCAAGACACCACCTCTAGTTAGCTGGCTGTTGACTCCTTCAGAGTTCTTCTGCCCTTTATGTAGATCTTGTTTTTTGTCCACAATGGGTTGCTAACATCCTGCCTCACTTACAAACCCATGCAGTGGGTTAGCCGGTTTAGTTGCTGGCATTCTGACAAAAAAATATTATACATACCTGTGTTGATCAAGAGAGTTTGACTTTACTAGTTGTATTGTGTGTATTTACAGAAACGTGTTATTCGGGCAGTGGGTAGGGGAGATAATGTGTATTATTAAGTGGCAACTTATACTAAGTTCATATAAGCACTTCTATAAAAACGTTCAATGTTGATACTTTTTAATATTTTTGTTATGACTTTTTGTTTTTAGATTAATGATAAATGGAAGTTCGTTACTTTTAGAAAAAGTATGTTTGTATAATGTTAAGAGTTCATTTAATAATAAAACATGCAGATTATTATTCCTGTATAATTATAATAGAAAATTTAATTATAATTATGTACATCTCTGGATAGCAAATATATACATTTTTTAAATGAAAAAATCATGTAATGTTTTAAAAGCAGTAGTTATGGTTTTTATAAACTCAACATAAGACTAAGGAATTTTTAAAAAAATAATAAATAAAAATCAAAACATTCTGAAAATAACAAATTAGATTTTAAAGTTGATCAAAAAATAGATTACCTTAAAAAAGTTTGTAGAGTCAATAATTGTATGACTAGAACTGTATTCAGCAGTGAAAAGTTACATGATGGTATACAATATAAGATGCAGGACTTCATGGACTGAATAAAAAATAAGAAGCAAACATTTTAACAACAATTAATCAACAAATTAATACAAATAAAAATGCATAGATAGTACTTGAAATGATCAATGAAATGCTTTAAGATTACATCTTTGATTACAGAATTACTGGATATTTTTCTCAAAGAATTTACCCATTCAGTAAAATCTCCAAGATGTGCATTATGTACTACTTTTGCAAATTTCAGTCATTGTTTGTACTTTCTACAATTATTTACATTTGAGTTGCATTTTTATCTTAAAACAAAAACCATACTCTGATTAAATATTGCTTATTTTTCTTATATTGCTTATTTTCAATGTTATTGTCAATAAATATATCAATTTTGAAAACTTAAAGTTTACGGTAGGATTAATATTATCCCAATACAAGCAGAATATTTTTTTTTAGATTTATGTAAAACTAAATACTCCAAATCTCATTTAATGATAAATAAAGAACCACAGATGTTTCTGTGCTTGTCAAATGAGACTTAATATTTTAACATTTTTGTATTTTTAACACTGCAGTAACAAATTATCCACTAATTATATATATAATAATTAAATTATCAATAGAAATTATATGTAATATTTATACAAAGGAATATGAAATCTATTTAAAAAACAGAAGCACTTAAATGTTGGTAGCATTAGCTAATGTTGGTAGCATTGTTGGTAGCATTGTTGGTAGCATTAGCATGTTGGTAGCATTAGCTAATGACTGTGTATTTATAAATGAAATTATAATTTATTTAATAATTTTCCTATACTCTGTGAATGTACTTTCGATCTCATTGTTGAGAACAAATACCAAATGATAAAAAAGACAATCTAATGTGGACAAAACTTGTTTTCAGAAAATTATCACATTAACTATTAACCTGGTATTCTGTTTGTATTGAATTTCTTTTAAAATAATGTTTAAAATAAACTTTGTTTATTGATTTTGTACTGTGACCTTTTAATTACAGAATTCAGCTAATTCAAAATTGATTGCAGAATAGCATGAGTGATTCATGCATGTATTCACATTTTCATTAGTAACTAAAATGTTCGATATCTTTAAACTTGTCAAACCCTGAACTAAAGAAAGAGTTGATTACTCATAATTAAAAAAACAAAAACAAAAAGCAGTAAATATTCTAGCTGATGAATATTAAATATAGAAACAATGAGCTTTCTGATATTATTTGTATATACTTTTTCAAAGGAATAGATTTTTATTTTCTCCTTGGCATCAAACTTTTGTGAAAGCATTTTTCTTACTAATATACTATCATCTATTTGGGGAGATAGAAGAGAGTGAGAGTATTGTTATGATTCACATATCAATGTGAGTAGCAGTAGTCATAGTACAGCTCTGCATGTGATAACAGGTTATTTTCTGTCTTACTTCTCCAAGTACTCTCTATATATACTGGTCTTTTCATTTGTATACAATACCAGACATCCTTGAATTTAAGAGGTTGTACACCCTTGTTTTTTCTCTTACTACTCCTAACTATTTTTGTTTTGTACTGTTCTTCCTCTTGTCACTCACAATTTCTCTTTAATGGTGATCTCAGTCTCTCTTCATTTTTCTCCTCCTTTTTATCCATCTCCTCATCCTCACCTTCTTCCTTTTCCTGCTCTGTTCCACTTTTGTAACTTTCTGCCTCTTCTTGTTCTTGACCTTCCATTTCTGCATCTTCCAGCACACTTCTGCTTCTGAAATGATCTGCATGTGTCAGTATATTTTGTTTCTTCTTTTCCAGTATAGCCATGTTGTGACCTTTTCACATCAGGAACTTTGCTTCTTCTGAATTTGTCTCTTTATTCTTTCTATACCATACCTTTTCTCTCATTGCAAAGGACATAGTAATGAGGGCTCTGATTTGTCTTTCTATTAATGTTGAAGGGTTCAGTTTCCTTCTTGCATATAGAATAGATCTGTAACCGAGAAGCATTTTCAGTAAATATGCTTCTCTTTTCTGTAACTGGTGAGAATGCTTTTAATCCTATTTTCAGGTTTTGTACCATTCTTTCTGCAATGCCATTAGACTGTGGGTGATATGATGGTGTCTTGTATGGGGTGCATTCAACTTGTTTTAACCATGCACATCATAAAACTCAGGTGCATTGTTGGTAACTAGTGTCTGGGTTACTCAATTCTTTGAGAATATGGTTCTTAGTATTTGTTTTATTGTAGTGTCTTTTCTCTCTCTTACTCTGACAACTTCTGGCCATCCTGAATATGATGGCTATTCTGAATATGAGCAAACTAATACTAAGAATAATCTCCTGCCTCTGATATGTGCATGATCTATTTGGACCCTATCCCATAGCTCTGCTTCCTTGGGCTATGAGTGAATTTTTGATTGCTTAAAGTTCTTTATTTTCATATATTTTGGGCATCTCTTAACATATTCCTGCATATTTTTGTTGTGGCCTTGTGGCCACAAATAAAGACACAAAGAATAAATAGACTAAACAAATATATTTAACAAAGACAGTAGTACAAACATGTACCAATGAGAGATTATTAGCGTGACTGTTAGTCTGACTGTCAGAGTTATCTGCTGGAATACATTCTGCTCTCCCTCTCTCTCTACAAAGCAGAACTGCTGCTTATATATAGTTTGGGAGAGTTCATGTGTCATATGGCTAAGTAACCATAACAATCTTTTGAATATCCTGGCCACCATGCTTGCAACTTTAGCCTTCTTTGCATTGCTGCTATGCCGCAATGTACGTCATCATCTACTCGTTTTATTATATGCCTTCTAAATATTTGTGGAGCTACTATTACATCTCTATTGTATATAAGGCCATTTGCTATGGTTAGTTTGTACTTTGTTTACTTAAAAGGTTGCTCAACCATTGAACAATTATTCCAGATATAATTTTTATTATTCTTTCTACTATTCTGCTCAGTACTGGGTCTTGCATTGTTTCTATTTTGAGTCTATTTAGAGGAAGAATGTCTGTTTCCACCCAGTGTATTATTTTATCTTCAGCATTTTTTTTTTGTTTTCTTCTGTTTCATTCTTGAACTGCAATCTTGATAAAGCATCTACATGAGGAATAGTGTTCCTGTTTACATACACCATGTCAAAATTGAATGTTTTGATTTTTATTGCCCATCTTAAAATCCTTGATGATGTGACTTTAGGCAATCTTTTTTCAGTTAAATATGAATTCTAATGGTTTGTGGTCTGATTTTAATAAGAATTTTTTCTATCAAAACATTTTGTACCCTTTCCATGCTCCATTTTATTGCTAGTGCTTCTTTTTCGATATTCAAACAGTTTCTGTTGACATTAAACTTCTTGATATGTACATGATTGAGTGTTCTTATGAAAGAGCAGCAACAATTGCCTTCTCACTTGCATCCTTTGTTAATGTTATTTTTGGGGGGATCAAAATCTTTTATTATTGGTTCGCTCCCCAGAATATTCTTTAGTGTTTCAAAAGCAATGGTTTGCTTCTGTGTCTACTCAAATTCATTGCTTTCTTTTTGGCATAATTTTGCAGATGGTTCTATTATGTCTGTGTATCTTGGTATATATTTACTATAAAAATTTATCAACTCCCAAAAGATTTCTATTTGATTGTTTGCTGACTTGAGATCAATTTTTGCAAAATATTCCATTTTTACTAATTCGTGGCTTGCAGTTTTGATATTTGGTAATGGGAACAAATCTGAATATAACTGGTGATTCACCGCTATCTTAAAAATCACCACATATCCTTAAATCTCCATCAGCTTTCTTTATCACTACTTTTGGTGACACCCATTACTACCACTTTGAGGTATTCTTTCTTGTTGAATTATTTTGTTTAATTTTGCTACTACCAAAGGTAGGATATGAACTGGGACTTTTCTTGACTCTATATACTTTGGGTGATAATTCTCCTTTAGTTGAATGCTTGCTTAATAGCCTTTCAACAATCCTACTGCATTTCATACTGCTTCCATGGAATTGATTAGTCTCGCTGTGTCTACTTTTAATACATCAGTCCCTAATAATCTCTGATCTTTTCTCTGTGTGTTGTAGTGAGAATTATTTCAAAATGCTTGTTGGTTTCAAAATTGTCTTGAAATGTGCCCATTGTTTCTATGGTCATTCCATCAAATTACTTTAGTTGTATACTGCTTTTTCTTAATTTTGGTCATCCTAATTTTATCCAGAAATTTTTTGGTATCAGTAATTTCACTGCCTGTATCAACTTGCATGTCAAATACTTGGCTATTTATCCTTATTTTTTCTCTACCACTTTTTTGTGTATTCATTGTAAATGCTCCAGATTCTTCTTCAATGGGGGTTTGAACAGTTTTACTCTTCTTACTTGCTTTCGTATTTGCATACGTTCTGAAAATTATATTTCTATTTTTTTGCAATTGGAGTATATTTTTCCCAAAGTTGGAAATTTAAACTTGTCTCCTATATGACTTTTTCGACAATATTTACATTTAATTATGGATTTGGTAGTGCTCATCCTACATATCTCAAATTCTTCTTTTGGTCTAATCAGCTCTAATTGTTGCAAAAACACTAGCTGCCATACTTATTCTGTTACTCTGCAGAAATTGTAGTATTTTGTGCTTGTGGTTTTGGTCTTGCAAGCTTTCAGTTGATCTCAGAATTAAATCATCTTCTGTAGTCATTTCATGTGCTCCCAATTTTTGATATTCGCAATACTTTACTCATTCAATCAATCTATGTAAGTATTGCATGATTGACTCCTGTGGTGCTTGTCTTGTTTCTAAAACTTGGTTCTTTCCACTATTATCAATCTTTTTTTTTGTCTTATGTTCTTTTTTATGACTTTCATGATTTGCTCAAACGTCATTTATAACACAATGTCAAAATTTTCTTCACGGCTTTACATACCACTGTAGCAAGAAATAAATCAGTTATTTTGTTTTCTCCTCTATCAGTCTTTGAGTCTTTTAATTTCTTTACTCTTGCAAATGCTGCAAAACTCTCATCCATGAGTGTACATGTTCTGGATCATCCAGTGAAATCATGGATCCTATCAGTGACACCATTATGTTTTGCATATCAATGTGAGGAGCAGTAATCATAGCACAGCTCTGCATGTCCTCTGTGACAACAGGCTATTTTCTGTCCTACTTTTCCAAGTACCCTCTATATATACTGGTCTCTTCATTTGCATACTATACTACACATCCCTGAATTGAAGAGGTTGTCATAGTCCAGCTCTGCATGTCCTCTGTGACGACAGGCTATTTTCTGTCCTACTTTTCCAAGTACTCTCTATATATATTGGTTTCTTCATTTGCATACAATACTGCATGTATAATGTAGCTATTATCTCCAAACTAAAATGTTACAAGCTTATGTTTGTATCTCTACTAATAGGCGTATGTAATAGTAAGTTTACTATCTAGTTGAGAGCTTATGCATATACTTGTTATTGGTATCAACACGAAGGAAAGTCCTTAAGTTGCTGCGATTTGAATACAATATATTTTTCAGGAGATGTTATCTGAGTTTTTTAAGCACATTTAACAATTAATTTTAATTTTTCTTGTGCTCTCTCTGATAATTTTACTTAAGGAAACATTTTGCTTTCTACTCTATGCTAGCCTTTTACTTCCACCTTATTCTACAATTGCATTCTGAAAAGTTCTAAGCCTTATTCTCTTCCAAAACTGATCAAATGTCCAGACATTAGAATTGTATTTTTTGGAAGAGTTTCTTGGTCAGGCTTAGAACTTTTCATACAGTGTTTATTAGAATCATCTCAATAAGCCATTTGAAGCTACTTCCTATCTGTTTCTTTAATTTATTTTAGTTCATCCTATCATCCATCATTTTTCAGCTATAAAATAAAAACATGAATAAAAAAGTGATAAACTGGACAGTAAAAAAATAATTAATTTCTATTGTTTTTTTTATATTAAGAGAATGGATTGCTTTTAGTTATGAATTGAATAATTATATACTTTATATTCAGCTTATACCTCTACTGAACACTGTATTATATCATTTTAGATAATGTCCATAGACCTATACCAGATTTTTACACCTGTCAGCCACCTAAAATGTTTGATTGTTTAAAAAAGACAAAAGATGATTACATCTAGTTATTTCAACAATAAAATGATGAGACCATTTGCCAATCTAGTAGCATGCTTAAATTCATGTGGTCAAGGTACTAATGAAGAAATCTCATCAGAGCAATTTGATGCAAGATGATATTGAGTTGTAAATTCATGAAGAGTTTATTGGTATCATTTTTAAAAAATGCAGCACAAAAATGATGTCTGGTCGTTGAGGTGTAGGTGACTTGAAGGTTATCAGCAAGGAAAATGGAAACTGAAGTTTGTTCAAACTCTAGCTACCACATTATAGTGCTCACTCCACCATAATTGCCTTGGGAAACAAAAACTGTATCGTTACACTTTTCACCAGTTATGAGTAAATAGTTGACTAGTTGGAACCCTTGATTACTATAAAGCAGTCCAACTTAGGCATTGGGTTAGCAATTCTGCTCCATAAACCATAATAGTATCACTTAGGATAGTTGTGGCTCTATGGTCCACAAGGTGTATGTTATGATAAAGTTAAGAGGCTTCTGACACAGTGATTTAAATATTTTCTATCAGTTAAAAAAAAAACAAAAAAAAAAACACTGCTGTCATGTTCTTTTTAACCAAGCAAGGATTTTATAAAATGTCTAAACTCACATGGTCAAAATATTGCTTTTAGATATACCTAAAATAAAAATTAAATTAAAAAATAAATATTAAATAAATATTAAATTAAACACTGTTTATATATGCCATATTATGGGTAAGATTAATAAAACAAATATATCAAAACATTCACTAGAATTATTGAATATAAAGTCATACAACAAATTCTGGTAATAAGAGGTGTAGTGAGATTGGCTAGCTAATAATAATTAGCATAGCCATACCCCGAAATATATGTGACATATCAGAGATAACGGACAGATTAAAATCTCACAAGAATAAGTTCAAATGAGTATTTATCAACATCATAACAAAATGGTATTGCCGAACAAAACTATATTGGACATGGAAAAACCGGAGAAGGTTACAATTTGGCTGAAGTGTTTCGAGGCAATGGCCAGGATTAAAAAATTGATAGATGACCAACACCAAAAACAAATCACAGATTTATTTTTGGCTGCCACAGAGTGTAGAGCCATTAAACAACTATCATTAATGACTTACCCTGAAGAAATTGAAACTTTAGACTTTAAGAAAATTAAAGTTTAAAGTCTATCCAACCAAAATGAAGAATAGCCATTGCCGAGAGGACCAAGTTTCTGGCACTAAGACAAGAGTGTGGAGAACCTATTAGGAAATATCTCAGTAGACTAAGAGACACTAGTAGGTATTGTGAATTTAAAGGACGAAAGGAAATGACAATAGAGGATGAATTAATCCAGCTTCAGCTCGTGGAAGGTTTAGTTGATACTGCACAAAGACTTAAAACCTTGGAAAGGCTACATTTACAAAATATGAGTTTGGAAGCCACTGCTGAATTTATGCAGCAGAGCAAGTTGATTGAAAAGTATAAGACATCAAGAAACCAACAAGAAGAAATGATGTTAAATAGATGTTATTAAAAGGAAAATAGAATCAAAATGCAAGTATTGCAATTATAAACATGAATCAAAAAGAGAAAAATGTCCTGCATGGGAAAAGATATGTAACAATTGTAAGAAAAAGAATCATTTTAAAGCTGTCTGTAAATGGCAAAGCAGCAAGGTAAAGTTTGAGGAGGAGCAACATGAGAAAAATGAAGAGGGAATGTTACATTGGGTAGATACTGATGCATATGAAGAGACTCATTGAGTAAGATTCTAGAAAGAATAAGGAACAACAGATGGATTAATTGTTTCAAAGTAGAAAGATCAAACACAAGTTAACAATAGAGAATGGCGTAATCTGCAATGGAGATTTAGTGGTACTACCAGAAATTTGTTGAAAGCAGATAATTAAAAGTGTACATGATGATGTGCATTGTGGAATAGCTGCTACACTAAAACATGTAAAATTGGAAGCCTGGTGGCCTGGTCACACACGTGATGTGGAGACTCACGTTAATAAATGTCCAAAGTGTGCTGAAATAAAAACTTTTCGACCAAACAAGATACATTTGTGGCCAAAAGAAACTGAACCCTGGTTCAGAGTTCACATAGATCATGCACAGGTGAATGGTATAGAATTGTGTTTGATAATAATGGATGCGTTTTCAGCCTGGTCCGAAGTTTTTAGGGTTAAGGATAGAAGATCGGAGACTGTGCAACAAATTCTACATACAATTTTCACCAGGAACAGTGTACCAATGACATTGGTAACAGATAATGCTCCAGAGTTTTGTGATGAGAGCCTATGTACATGGTTAAGAAACATTGGATGCAGACCGTCTAAAACACCTCCTTATCACCCGCAATCAAATGGAATAGCAGAGAGAAGGGTGCAAACCATAAAAATGAGCTTAAAAGTATTCTCCCCACAGCATGAAAAGATCGAAAATTTTTCTACCAAGATTACTACTAAGTTATAGGACAATACCTCATGCCGAAAGATTACAAAGTTTGTCCACCTTAACGGGAAGACAGATAAGAGCACTATTAACAATGTCTTACTCAACAAATGAAAAGATATGGTATAATGGAAATGAAAGGAGAGAAATAGCAAGATTCATAATGCAAAAGGGACAAAATACAGCCGTGGTTTTTAAGAATGGCAGAGGCTTATTGGTGCATACTGACCAATTAAGGTGGTGCCAAAATAATGACGACTTGGAGATGGAAAATGCTGAAGAATTGTATGATGAATCACAAAAATATGATAACAGCTCAGAAGAAACAATGAGCACACAGGAGTTTTCTGAAGAATCAGAAAACGAAGCCTTAGAGACATGTCAGGAATGAAGAAGGTCGAGAGCTCCTATAGAGAGAAATCCTTTTGAGACCATCGAAAGGGGAAGGGGATGTAGGAAAAGCAATAGGTCAACTTGGGTACTTAGACCTAAAAAGTTCAGGGAGATGTAGTGGGATTGGCTAGCTAATAATAATTAGCATAGCTGTATCCCTATATATATGTGACATATCTGAGATAACGGACAGATTGAGATCTCATGAATGAGATTTGAATGAGCACTTATCAACATCATAACATGAAAAATAAATTTTAAATGTTAAATATTCACAGTTGTATTTTAGTGGCAAATTTATTTAATCTTGGTCTATAAAAGATTAGGAATTAAGATAAGTATTATGGACAGGCAGAATAGGACTATTATATAGTGCTTGAATTGATATTCTTAAAAGATTGTTAGAAGATATATTTAAAAATAACTTTATTGCAACTCAGATGTAAATATTTTTTGATAAAATCTGGAACAACACTAATTAGAGATGAAGTAATAATTACTTGTAACTAGCAGTATAGCCTGGCTTTGCTTGGGTGTAATGAAAGCTTTAAAACTAATCCATGGTCCTGGAGCTCACACTCTTTGGATGTTGGCACGAAAGACTAAAAAGCAATAGTTGTTTCCAGTTAAAGCAAAACCATAGACTGAAAGAAAAAGGAATGGATGTAAGTCAAATTATGATTTCCTGGTATCGATATCAAATACGTTTTTTTTCGTTGTAAACTGAAGTTTGAAGGCTAAATAAGTCCTCTGAGTAAATGGTATCATGGCTGAGACTAAGAACTACAATTATACTTACTTAGAGCCAAACCCGAAGCAAGGGCTGAAAAAAATACAGACATACAGGCAGATAAACAGACACACACACAAACACCTTGCCTTTTATATATATATATATATATATATATATATATATATATATTCGATTTTCTGCACTATTGTAAGAACTGCAACCTTGAAACTTCTGAATATCATTTCTTATGTCTTTGTCTATGAGTATATCAAATTTGATTAAAATCAGACCACTTCTTTTATAACCCAATTTTTTCGATTATCGATTTTTGATATTTATTGGGGGTATCTTGACACAAAACCTAGCTAAGAACACTCGCAGACACTTATAGTACAACTGTGTAAATTTTCAAGAAAATTGGTTTAGCCATTTCGGAGTCTATAGGTAACGGACACACACATGCACACAGACACACAGACACACACACACACACACAAAGTTCCATTTATAAATAAGTTTAGATTACTAATTATATAAGTGCAGTTGCTTTACTAAACTAAATACTTTCTCTCAAATAAAAAAATGAAATTGTGATTAAACAGATTTATTCTAACTATTGCTTCCATCTTTGTTGTTGATGTTAGTAGCAATTTCATGGGCCAAATCCTTCTTCAAACTTTGCAAACTGGCACTACAGAATTACAAAGAACAGAAACTGCATCACTTGAGGACTCTCAACAACAGCAACAACTAAAATAGTAGTAGATTGCCTCGCCACAAGGTAACAGCTAATATTACCATTTAGTTAATTTTGATATTTCATAATATTAAAAACTACATTATGGTGGAAAAAGGGAGATCATCGCCCCATATGGTATGAATTTGAAATAATAAATAGAGAACACTACTGGAAAATACAAAACTTAACAAATCAATGTATATGCTGGGCTACAAAAATCTCCTAAGCCTGCTAAACATAGAAATTAATACAATATAGGAACCAATAATATGAAGTGCTGAAGAAAACCAATTACAAATACAAACATCAAAATTGCAGTATGGTTACTGAGACATTAGATTTATAAGTTTCAAAAATTCATACACTGATAAAAGCATCATACAGTAAATAAAAGCATTGGCTGGATCCAGTAACTTGATCCAAAGTTGTGAGTTCAATGCCTGGAGACCAAAAAACTTAAAGAGGTGAGTTAAATAGAGTTAAATAGAGATAACTGAGATATATGGAAGTAGCATGACTCATGAAACAAGAGCAATCTACCTCAGTGAATGAAATAAAGGGTTCAATTCAAAACCCCAATCACCTGAAGAAGGTTGGAGTGTACAGTGGATGAAACATTGTGAATATGGCAACAAAGACGCGGATAACAGTCCAAACAATATAAATAAAGTAAATAAAAACTGAATTATCAAAGTAATAAAGAAAAAAGATACTATAATGGGGGCCTTACTGTTAAAAAGAAAAAAATGTGAGAAAACAACAAATGGGGCTGTGGCAGCTCATGTATAGACACTATTTTTACTCAAAACCCCTTATTTTTATTCAATATTATTGATAACATTCAATATAATGAGTCCTATTTTTTCTTTATACTTGAACATTATATAATCATTAAGCTTAATGTCAGTAGCCATCCCCTCATTCATGAAAAATTACAAAAATTTTGTACAAAAGTGTGTGCTTGATTGTTGTGCACATGTGCACATATCCAAGGAAAGAAGTTGAATACTAGATAGAAAGGGCAAAGTCACTCATGGAGTGCTGACTCTAAGTGTAAGGTAATGTTTTATTTTTTATGCTTAAAAACAGTGTACCCTGTTCTTCTTGAATGTGATAAACTGTAGATGACTATCATGCTTCCAGATTTTGTTTGATTCATTGCTTTTTTTTTGTTGTTTTATTATATAGAAAATTTTAATAATTTAACCATGTCGACCTCCTTGAATCCCCAAGAAATAAGTTCTGTGACAATAAGTGAACTTCAACAGCTTAAGTTCTCACAGTTGTCTTTGCACAAGAAAGTTACAGTTAAGAAAAGAGGCCGTTCAACACCTGATATTCAATTATCTCAGTCAGGAATAAGCAACAACAAGAGGGATATTCATAGCTTTAATTCTGAATGATACCAACGGAAAATTTGGCTCTGTTGCTATAAAGTGGAAAATGTATTGTTTTGCTTCTCATGTTTTCTGTTTGGAGGTGATATTATGTGGAAAAGAAATCCTCTGGACAATTACCATGACCATATCAGAGCCAAAATACTGCTTTTCAACACTGAAAAAATACAAATTTTTCTAAGATCTATGAATCCTGAAGGTCTAAATACACTTGAAATTCTTTCAATGGAAAAAATCTTTCAAAGCTTATGAATGAATTAATTACCAAGATCCCTCACACAAATCATCACTCCACTGACACGATCCACAGCCCTGAAGGATTTGGCCAAATCTGCCGACTTGGTTTATGCCTAAGTCAACCAAAGTGTGCACTCAGTGCATACGCCCAACAACGCTAGGCATGAGCAGAATCCAGCAAAGAAGGCATTAGCTGACATGCGAAAGCAGATACAAGTGATCCAAACCTCTCCGTACTAACAACTGAAGAGCCTGACACCCTAGAGATAACGAAGATGTACTCCAAGTGGGGATAGTTGAACGAATTGGATAAATGCTGGTTTCATCGTACATTCAGCAAGGAAGCCAGAAACTGCAGGCCTCCCTGTAAAACACAAATCGACCAGGGAAACTAATAAACAGGAGAATAGTGATGACAGACTCACCCAGTACCAATGCGCGATGTCATCTTTTTTATATGTGGGACCAAAGGAATAAGCTGAAATTTCTTGTAGACATGGGTACAGCCATCAGCATGATACCATACGAAAACAGGCTCTCCACTAAGCCTACCCTGTTCAAACTGCATGCAGCTAATGGTTCCACCATAAATAGCTACGGGGGTAAGACTCTTGAATATTAGCATGCGACTGGATTTTATCTGAACTTTTACCTTGGCCAACGTGAAGATACCCATATTCGGCGCAGACTTTCTGTCGCGCTTCAAATTGATGGTGTATATAAACCCGATGATCTTGTCTGACAGGATAACAAACATTCACTTCATACGACCTCCTACACGCTACAGCAATATTGGAATCAGGGTTGCAACTTGCCATGGTCAGGAGTACGTGGATATTCTGAACCAGTATATGGGCATAAAGCAGCCATTCAAAGCCACTGATGTGGATAACCAACACATCCAACACACAGTCAATCTGCACAGTCTCACCCATGACAACTCGCGCCACACAAATTAGCATAAGAAGCAGTTTCAGGAGATACTGAACGACGTTATCATCCACCCTTCTGACAGTCCATATGCCTGACCACTGCATTTGGTATCCAGACCTGGTGGCACGGAATATCGGATATGCGTCGATTACAGGAAACGCGTCAACCGTCCCAGACTGTTACTCCGTCCCTCACATACGCGATTTGCGCCCGGACTTCGAGGTACCCACAATTTCTCCAAAATCGACTTGATGAAAGCGTATTATCAGCTTTCCATAGCCTAGAAGATATCCACAAGACGACAGTTACAACACCATTTGGTTTATACGAGTTTGTAAAAATGCCATTTGGGTTACGAAACGCTGTCCAGACTTTTCAACATTTGATGGACGAAGTTTTGTGCGGTTTACCGAACATGTACATGTACATCGACGACATCCTGGTAATCAACAGAGACGCCGACTCCCATAGGCAACATCTGCACGAAGTGTTCCAGTGACATTTACACAACGGCTTAAAGTTGAACCCAGAAAAGTGTATTTTCGGGGTGCTCAGCATCGACTTCCTCAGGCACCACACTGACTTTAACAGATTTGCACCTCTGTCAGCTAAAGTCAGCTCGATCTAGGACTTTCCGATGCTGAAGTCTATAAAACTACTCCGACATTTCACCAGGATGATAAACTTCTACTGACGATTAATCCCAAATTGTTCTGGTATTTTCCAGCCCCTAACGAACCTGCTACAGAGGAAGAACAAAGGTATCACATTGGAAGTCGACGCCCTACATGCGTTTCACACGGCAAAAATCCACGCTAGCAAATGTCACCAAACTTTCATTCGTCGACGATGATTCTCAAATACGACTACCCCTGACAACTGACGCATCAAATACAGAGTGGGCGTGGTGGTTGAACAGGAATTAAATTTCCAACATAAACCCATCGCATTCTTTTTGGTTAAATTTTCACCAGCCCAAACAGATTTAGCCCGGAAACTACAGTCGATTTATTTAGTCGTTAAGCACTTTTGATGCCTACTGGAAGGTAGAGATTTCACCATCTATACTGACCATAAACCACTGGCGATCGCAATGAGTACTAATTCTGAATAGTATGCATCCCATGAGATTCGACACCTTGACTATATGTCAACATTTTCGACCAACATCCGACACGTCAAGGAGACAGACAACACCGTTGTAGACGCGGTCTCCCCAACAGGAATAAACTCCCTCGAAACCAACATCTTGAGTTAGGATTTATTAGCAGTGAAACAAAAATCCGACTCAATGCTACAAGACCTCCCCACGAACACTTTCCTGGTGCTTCAAGAGTTCCCAGCATTCTTCAGTGACAACACTCTATACTGCGACGCCAGCGTAGGCTACCCTACACTTCGAAAGCAGGTATTCAAGCATCTACACGGACTGACAAACGAGCTACGGTTAAGCCCATTCTGAAGGAGTGGGTTGGAATCTTCGGTGCACCTCAAGTTATCACAACCGATCGAGGGACACAGTTCCAATCGTCCCTTTTCCAAGAATTTACCAACCTGCTCGGCATCAAGCATATTAGGACGACTGCTTACCATCCCTGCGCTAATTGCCTTGTCGAGAGATTTCACAGATCTCTTTAGACTTCCCTGGGCCACTAGACTAGGTTGACGATCTACCTCTGAGTCTTCTCGCCTTGCGGAATACGGTAAAGGAAGACTAGTTTTCGGCATACCTCTTTTGCTGCCCGGACAATATTTCAATGATTCTCTCGATGTGTGTTCGACTCTGACAACATCTTTCCTCCATAATGGCACGCTTGAAGTACACACCTTCACGACAACAATTGAAGAGCACCTGCATCCCACAGCAGCTATGAAATTGTGAGTTTGTTTTTATCAGAACTGACGCAGTAAAATGACCATTTACATCAGCCTTCTTGGCCCAGAGGGCAGAATCAATGTGTAGTGTGTGCACTATATGTACACTACTTAAATATTCCACTCTCTGGCCACCTCCAGCTAGGCGTATGCTTTGTTTTCGACCCCGCTGCCCGCGGTTTGAGTTCTGGAGCACTTACGGTTTAGTTAGCAGCCAGTCCCGCTTTAGGTTTGACTCTGCTTCGGTGGGGAAACGGTTTAGTCCACCCGAGATCCCACATCCGCGGTCGTTCCGGCAAAGGAAACGGCGACTGTTCAAGTCCAATTGCCGTGTGCTAGCTGGCAGTGATCCTGTTAACCGCAGTCGAACCCTGCAAAGGAAACAAAACACGCACCAGATCACGGCCGAAACGCACTTGTGCTAGATTACCTATCTGTCTGGAAGTGTACACGTGCTAGGCCACAGCTGAGCCCGTCCTCCTTGGACTACGTTCAATTGTAGCCGAGATCTGACCTCTGCAAGTCATGTTTCCAGTCGGTGCCTTTTATGCCGACTACCCGACTACTGACAACGTTACTACCGACGATGACGTTCCAGCCTACGCCGTTCCTGACTGACACTGATTACTTTCCAGCCTGTACTGTTCATGGCAGGAGCTGATGTCTTTTCAGCCTGTGCCATTCATGTCACACACTGACGACGTTGTTACCGACTGACGATGACGTTCCAGTCTGTGTTGTTCCTGCCATCTTCTCGTTATGGCGTTTCAGCCTACTGCCTTTTTCGATTTTCGACTATTTGCTCGTCATTTTTATCGCAATAAAAATTGACATTGATAAATCCTACTTCGCCTCCATCTTCTCGTTATCTTTGCTGTTTTCACACATACTAAAGCTTGCAATGGTTACCGCGACCCTGCAACAAAACTTGAATAATAAAGAGTGCTTAATGAAAATAAAATTGACAATGCTATAAATTATTTTCCTTTGTATTTCTTTGTCATGTTTTCTAAATGAAATATCATTGAAGAAATAAGATAAATATTATACAACACAAGAGATAAACATATGCAAAAACATAGAAATCCAGCATGAAAATCATTTGCATCAGTTTAATAACGTTCATTATTTTGGTGTATGGTTTTTGTATATAATTTATTACTTTCATATACTTAAAATGTTCTGTTTTAGAAACAAATGGTAACAGGTAATGACAAGTAGCTATTTTACAATAATAAAGCAAACAAAATGAACCACTATTAACCATGATGAAGTCCAATTTTCATATAAATATATGGTGAAACTATAAGAAAGACCACTTTATATGCTTCTTCTATAGAACTAAATGAATGATTTAAACAAGTACTGTTCTCAATTAGATCAACTATACAGCAAACAGTGAAAAGAATCTGGAGTTATTTAAAAGAAAGGACAGTAATAATGTTAGCTGCATGTTTCTTTGGTGACCAGATAGAAATGTGGCTATGAACTTTTCCCTCTTCTGCTATATTCGCTAGATATTGCAAGTTTGTATATACCAGTTTTTACAGAATTCTCTTAAGGAAAAAAATTAATTTTCCTGAAAGACTACAAAACGAACTCCATGCAATTCTTTGTTAAAAAAATGATAATTTCTAGTAGATTGGAAAGACGAATTTACCTGAAAGATAGCAGAATATAACAAAATGATAATTATGTCGTTCAATTAAGTTAATATAAAAATAAAAAAATATATTTTAACAATACCCAATGAGACATAAAAAATTACCAATTATAATAATTTTAGAGTTGTTCAGTTTTGTGATACTTTGAAGAAAAACCTTAAACAGAAAATTTAAAGCACAATGTAGTGGAAAAGAAAAGGGAAGAGCACCTAATCTTTCTTTTTTATCATTATTACTTTTCCTGTTCTTTTTCTGTTTTACTCTTTTTCTTTCTTTTTCTTTCTTTTTAAAACACGAATTCAGAGAAAGTTCTGTAAAGTCTAAAAAGTTCGTTCTTTTTCTTTTTTTTTCGAAGGACAGAAAGTTCTATAGTGTTCAAAAGTCCTTTTTTCTTTTTCAAAGAACACATATCAGAATGTTCTATAACATTCGAAAAGATCGTTTTCTCTTTTATTTTCGAAGAACACATCAATAAACATTTATACTGTTCACACGTTCGTTTTTTCCTATCCTTTCTCTCACCATTGGAATTTCACCACACCCACAGACCCCCCCTGTGACGACTGTACGTCGTAGACGGTAGTCGCATCTTCAATTCACAAACTGACATCGGGTAAATGGTCTCGCATACCCATGTGAACTCTTGCTCAAGTTTTCATTACACACGGAATTCCTCGATTCCAATCATACTATGATTGGATACGGAAGCCTGCTATTTTCTACAGTGCATATAATTTTAAGCCAGCCCGAGGAACAACAACAACAACTAAATGAGAGAAAAAGACAAAAACAAAAACAAAGAAAACCACCGAAAGTCTGACTGTACTTGATGATGTTGGCATATGTTTTGATCGGAGGATTGGTTCGCTACCTCATAGCTCTAAGCTCTTAACTAACCTAATCTAATAATGGAGCCGTCTTACTCTAAACACTACATCTGAACGTTTTCCAAACAGACTTCCTACTATTACTCACAATGTCATAAGGAAGCTAATCTAATTCCCTTTAATGAGTACTGTTCTCTTCTTCCACATCTTAATCCACAACAAATCTTTCAATACATGTTTAACTTTCTTTTTTTTTCTTTTAGTGTTCTACACTGTGTGCCAGAATTATATGCAAATCGATTATTTTGTTCTAACTCCGACAGTTTTTAATAAAAAATTAGCAATGATTTGCATATAAACTTGGCACGCTGAAACAGGCTGCAAGTCACCAAAATGGCTGCCATTTGTTTACTACTGCACAGATTAGCTTAGAAATTTAGATCTGCACATGTGTTAGTGTTGCCATATAACGTGCCAAGTTTCACTAATTTTTATTAAAAACTGTCGGAGTTAGAACAAAAAAAATCGATTTGCATATAATTCTGGCACGCAGTGTATAAACTACATATTAGCCTCACAGAACTTAACTATCGCAGTTTCCTTGTGTTCTTTCTCACAAAGCAGTGATAGGAGATAATTATAATAAAGGCTTTCACCTGCCTAAAATTAATCGGGGCCGAAACCAAACTTAACGACTGGAAGAGTCTGAAAAATGTTTTCATGTTTTGTTTTACAACGACTTATCTCTTCTGAAAGCTCTACTTTCTCTGGCTATTTACTTTATCTTCTCCCCATCAACTCTGTGTCTTTTTTTTCAATTCTAATTCTTTTTTTCAACTTTAATTCTTTTTCCAATGTTACTTTTAATTTCTCCTTAACGTGCCCCAAAGAACTTCACTCCCTAACTCTACGGCCAGACTCTACACACAACTTCAAAAAGTATGCTGTTCCATAGTAGATTTTGGTAGAACTAGCGACTTTTCTTATAACGAAAACACGAGCAAAGCATCCATAAGTTAACAAAAAATGTCGCCTATCTTGCCTTGATGTCGTTATCACAACCGTCTAGCTTACTTTTTGTTTTCCTTTTTCTGTGCTGTGGTAACGAAGGTCGATCAATCTGTTTTCTTTTTTCTTTTTTTTTCAGAAAAAAAAAACACAAGTCACTGCACACCAATTTGACTGTGTTTTTCTCTAATAAAGGACGGACCATAAACTACTATCCATTTGGCGAGAATACACTCAAACCAAATGTTGATTATCTTTCACAGATAAATGACAAAATAATTGATTCTTCTTATCCTGCATTTAGACACTGCCGACGAAAATGAGAAAACATGCCTTCGAAATGAATGTTTGGATTTTCAAAATCAATACCTAGATTATATTGGTAGTGTTCTTTTATACAATGAAATGATAAATTTCATTTTGCTAATTCGAGCTGGAGGTAAAGAGGTACCTGTTAGTGTTGCGGGACCTCGGTGAGGAGGCTGACCCCACAAAAACTGTTGTTGTATACGAATGTGTAAAAAGCAAAGACAATGAAGAGACGGAGGCGAAGGTGTAAAATTTATGGAACATCAATTTTTATTTTGATAAAACGACGAGCAAACATTTGGAAATTGGGAACGGCCATAGGTTGCAACGTTGTCAGCGACTGGCAGGATCAGCACAGGCTGGTACGTCATCGGCAGGAACATCATCAGTGTTGGCAGAAACGGTACAGAATGGAATGTCGTCGGCAGGAACAACAGCGGCTAGAACATCGTCAGTAGTCGGCAGGGACATTGTCAGTGATTTGGCAAGGAGGACAGGTTCGGCTGCAGCCAAGGACGTGTTCGCTCCCAAGCAGAGCTAGCAACTTCCCCTTCGTTGTTAGGGATGACACGTTCAAATTCTTCCGAATGACACATTTTCCTAACAAAATTTCTCATAAATATTCAGGCCAGTAGAGTTATGTATTATGGAAAGTTCCGGAGATTAACTAATTGGGAAAATAAAGAAAAAAAAAAAAAGAAAATATATATATATATTGTTTAACTAAAAAAGAAAGAACATCTACTCAAATATAAATATGAATATAGATTAAAATTAATGTTTAAACAAATAAATTAAATACGTTGCTTGTTAATTCCATTTTGTTAATCTCCGGAACTTTCCGTGACATTGTCTGTTTACATTTGTTTACATTATGATACATTTCAGAATAGAAATGACTATTTACGAGAAATCAGAAAATTGTATTTTTATAAGGCTTGATTTGACTTTGTTTGGATTGTGAAATCATTTGGAGTCAAGCAGTCTAAGACGCATGAGACGAATTGATGGCTTCCCCTATGTTGTTAGGGGTTGCAGTTTTGAATCCTGCCGAATGACAAACATTTTCCTAACAAAATTTCTCATATATATTGGTTGATTAAAAAATAAAATATCTACTCAAATATGAGTGTTGATTAAAAATAATGTTCAAACAAATAAATTAAATATGTTAGTTGTTAATTTTATTGTATTAATTTCCAAAACTTTGCATAATATATATATATATATATATATATATATATATATATATATATATATATATATATATATGAACAATGTAGATATAAAATCAACATTGCATAGTAAGTGGCAGTTTCACACTTTAAATGATTATCTGATGATTTGATGAGTATTTTAAGTGTGAACCTGAGTGACCATGCAATGTTGATTTCTATATAGTCTATACTGTTTATTTCTAAAAATGCTTTATCCTTGATATTGCAAACTCTTACCACATATATATAGCAAATTCTGAACAATATAATTACACACAGTCAGATTTTATGATGCAAGCCAATGTTTTTCAATAAAATTGGTATTAACCAACGTCTTTTATGTGGCATGTCCCTTCACAACTTCCTATCCTTTGTAGCTCTAAGCAATGTTTGTCCCCTTACTATCTCTTCTAGTCAATGTTCTGTCATCCATTTACACAAGTTTATTAAGTATGTTACTCTGTGTCTCTTGCCTTCAGTATGACATGTGAGTATCCCCAAGCTGTTTTTCCTCATCATCCATCCCAGAAATTTCTGATTCTAAGTATAATTGTCCTTTTTCTTTCCACTTTCCTTAAAATTTCCCTGTTGTTTTCATGCTCCATCCATAATATTCTCCTTATACTTCTCTAGAACAAAAGTCACCATGTCTTAAGTCACCATTCCATCTTTGAGAGAATCATCTAGTATTCATTACCATATCAAAGGATGGATATTACAATCTTTTCTTTGTTTTGAGCATAATTTTCCTGTTTCTTAATACTTTGTTTAGCTTTTGGAAGGCAACTTTTGCTGTTTCAGTGCACCTTCAAATTCCTGTACCATTTTCTGTTATCTATTAAAATACTTCTTAGTTAAATTTCTGTACTTGCTTGAATTTGATGTCTCCAATTTATATTTTACATATTGGATTGTTTCGCTTGTTGATAACTATACATGCGGTCTTCTTACAATTTTTGGTTATTTTTATTTATGATAAATTTACTGTGATTTTTAGGCTATAATATCAGTTTCTATGGGAAATATTTGTAATGATTTATTTGGTAGTATGAGATTTTATTATACAACTCAAAATTTGTTCTTCATATTCTAAATAAATATATATAATACCATAGTTATAAATATTTATTTTTCAATTTCAGATATAGAAATAAAAAAGAGATATTTAAAAACAAACAAAATCTTGTAAATTTATTGAGTGATAGGAACAAAATAATTTTGCATAAAAGCTGAATCACAGAATAATCAAAGAAAGGAACTAAAAACATTGACAAGAACAAGAAATGACTTGGCTATAAGAAGTGACAAAAATATTTTGAATAATTGAATGGTTAATAAGCAAAACTGATCAACCAAGAAAACAGTATAAGAAGCTGGTATTAAATATGTAAAGAGAGAAGAAAGATGCAAAATATTAAGAACAGTAGCTAATAGTGGGGCAGACTAGTGAAAAAATCTTTCAGTTAATGACACAAGCATGAAACTTGCCACATATATTCTTTAGACAGTATGTTACTCAAAAAGAACATTAACCACCAGAAATTTAAAGCTTGCAGCCATTTTTTCAAGATGGGCACCATAAGGATCGACTACACATTTCTAGTAAAGGATCGATGATAACAGAGATTTTGCGGCTTAAAATGGATTTTTAAAGTATGTCTATTAAATCCATTGATACAAATACTAAAAAAGACTCTATTTGGGTAAATTTAGCCCTCCTTAGGCAACATATTCACAAATAAAAAGAGGAAAATCAACACAAAATAACTGTTTATTATGCAAATGTTACTGCCTGTAACTTTCACCAGTGCATATTTACAAAACCTTTTTTATATTGTTCACAATTATAACTACATAATGCTGTGCAAGGCAGGCTTAACTTGAAACATTTGCACCGACTACAGCACTCAATTTTACAACCATACTTGGTGAGTTATTGACAACTTTCCACAATTGGTGCTAGCTTAGTCCACACAATTTGCTAACAATCACCTCCCTTAGACCATCCCCAGTCGCCAGGACACACTGTTTCCATACTACAGATTAAGGTTTGGCCCCAGATGCAGCCTGCTTGGAAGGTAGCTCGCTTAGTATGTTTGACTAGAGCTCCACGTATTGAGGAGATTGATTCGTAAGACATCTGCTTTCTAGCAAACAAATTTAGTCTTGCATCATTGATGTCTGAAGTGGGACTTGATTTATCATACATGGCAATGACATACATTTCCAAAATATCTTGGTCATCTTTACTTATTTCAGAGGAGTATATGCTGAGTTTAGCAAAAACCGTTATCACATCGGGACACACATTCCAGGTTTGTCATGCAGTTTGTTTTTTTTTTTGCTTTTACCCCTGAAGATTGATACAACATCACACCTGGTAAACGCATGGAAAAATGGCAATCCTACAGACTTATCATCTCCAATGTAGGCATTAATGTTGTGAACAGGAATCCATCTTTGATTTTTGCCTTGGCCAAAATCAAGCCACAATGTTTCCAAACCAAACTGTTGAAGGGAAGGAAATGCACTGACATTAATTACAAGAACGTCCGTGTCATTTGCTTTTATCATGAATGATTTAAAACCCTCCACGACAGCATGCTTAACATGAACAAAGATCCTGGGGTCCGATTCTTCATGGTTGCATGGGATAAGTCCTTTTCTGTTGATTGGTCTGTTGTGCACAACAGTGTCTACCTTTGAGACTACGACAACATGATCAATAATCTTGTCTGTTAGAAAGCTAAAGAGCTCAGTTTTGTTCGTATTGTCTCTAAGGGGGCTCTGCCAGTTTTGTCGGGATCATTCTGTATCTGTTACCCTTGTCCTTGACCCATATCCTCTCCGTGATCTTGTTTCTGCTTTTAAGTTATATGCCCTGTATACGTCGAACACGATATCTGTCATCTGATAATTTCATCCAAATGTCTCGACCTTCGGTATTATCTCCAATGTTGCATATTTATAAGAAGTTTTTGACAGTCATGGTTGAATGGAATTAACAAATGCAGACCCATCGACTACGAGAACCTCAGCATTTGGAGCACTGTCTGGCAGCAATACCTTATCTTCTAGAACCGATGCCAGTTGAGACTTTTGACAGGAATATAAGTTACCACCAACACTGAGTGCAGCTGGATAAGGCTGGTTTTCATGCTGAAAAATTCTTGCAAGTCCCATCCCTGGACTGACATGAAATGAGTAGTTTGGAAAACAGCATACAGTCATCTTTTACGTTTTTCTGTTTTTGATCTTTTGATGATGACTCTGGTTTCTGTCGAAAAAAGTCTGTTTTGTTCTTCTTTATTGGATCATAAAACTGACTTTTTTCACCAAGTTGTAGACTTTTTATAAAACTTTCAGTTTCTTTCCCCGCTTCTCAAAATGATGGAACACTATCTCAGCAGCAGTAGGATAAGCAACATTTTTTGTATCTAGTGCTACAAGTTCTTTACTGTCATTCAAAAATGGATTACACATTTCTGACATTGTTGCATGCAGCATGTTAACCTTCTCCATAAAAAGTTTCTGGAACTGCCTGATCTGTTCATGGTGCTTCGTTGGTTCATTTGCATCTTTGACTTCAGACAATGCTTCGTACTGGGCATTTAAATGACTTACTTCTGGACCTGCTACCATCCATCTTATGAGTGCAGACGGGTCTTCTGTTACACCAATTGCGCTGCCGTCATCTTTTATGATGGCATTGGCTTGTTCGTGGGCTTGGTCAATGGCCATAGCAGAAAACATCCGGGCTGATTTGTGAATGACAAAATTTTCCATTGTCACATTGAGCTGCAATTGCAACCAGTTTTTCGGGAAGAGATGGCATGTCTTTGAGATGAATAGGTAGCCATCTTGCGTTGTTTACATTGTTGTTTGCAAAGAAATAAGATATTAGTTTATGAAGAGCTTGACAGTATAAATCAAAGTTTCCTTCTCGAAATGAACGTATGAGTAAAAATATTGTAAGTTCCATGCACAAGATAAGGTTCCAGAACTTGAATTGTGGACTGTCCTTTTCCCGTCGCTTACACCACTCTTCAAATGTTAGGCTAGGTTGTCCACCATCCTTTGTCATATATTCAAAATCTTCACGTTGGAGCTTGTACAGAATAAAAACAGTAACCTGATGGATTTGGCGTGTTCTTGTCAAACTTGAAGCTAACAGAAATTATTCTGTAGTACCAAATGAAACTATTCCAGACTCTACCAGAGCACCCTTCCAACCACTATCTTGCAGGAGACTCCCAATGTACTTGAAGGCAGCCATTCCTATGTGCAATCCATCAAAAATGATTACAAACTTATCTTCACCATACCAATCTGGCCAGTGCCATTGAATTTGCTTTGCCAAGGCATAGAGTAGTTGAGCAGCTATAACTGGCACCTGTCCAGGATTTAAATGGACAACTATTGCCATTATTCTGTCCATAACATGACAGATGGAAGTGACAGAATGAGCTTGGTCCCATAAAAATGGTAGAAGAGAGGAAATACTGACCTCGAAGTCCGTTCTTCTTTTCATGGAAGCATGGTAAAACGACCAGGAGACATTGACATCTTCCTCCTCAACAGATTTTATTGTTTTCACTTTTTGTAACCAGTAAAATTCAGGATCCAAATCTAGCACAGAAGGTACAAGTGAAGTTTGAATGGTGGTAGGACATGGCTGCTTCTGGGTAAAGAAAGCAGGATGTATATTTGTGTAAGTGTCTGGTAGTTCTGGCACTTTTTTGCTGAGCTATCGACTATATTCCTTCTTCATGTCTGACCTTGATTATCTGGTGTTGGATGTTGAAATACAGAAATTCTGGTACCATGGAATGAAGATGTTGCAGAAGTGGCTGTTGGATTGTGGTCAATGTTGTCCATGGCAGCAGTGGTAAAAAGATCCCTCTGTAGGTCAGATGGACAAACAACTCCCTCGTCTATGTATCGTTGTACAGCTGCATCTCCTAATTGAACTGACATATCAAGCACTCTGCTGTAGGGAATACTTAGTCCATGCTCGTGCAGCATATTTACAAGGAGTTTTTCCTTGTTTTGGCATATGCTGACATACCAATCAAACTGGAAAAGTGTTTCCCGATCTTTGGAATGCCTAAATATTTTAAAAACCTTCCTTGTATTTCTTACAGCAATTATACTGGAGCAACTGTGCCATGGAAAGGTCCGTTTTTGAGGCATCAAACCATAATTGGGATTTGATGTTAGCTGCATGCTCAATCATACGAACTAAAGAAGAATAGATGGTACTGCATCTTCTATGCATTTGTCGCTGAACATTCCATCAAATGCATATTTGTGCCTATCATATGTCTGCATAAGATTGCTGCTGCTTTTGCTAACATGAGATCATCTGAATAATCCATTACGGCACATCTGAGATCAGATTTTGGTTCGTCTTTCACAAAAAAAAAAAAAACACTATTTACTAGGATCATTCTTCTACCTTTATCTGGTACTGGACACTCACTTGAGTCCGCTAAATTAGCTGATCTTTTCTTTGCTTTCGAGTTTACTGTTGCTAAATAAAAGTCTGCAACTTTGGTGATACCTAACTTCATTTTGCCTGGGTGTTTCCTCTATTCCTTCCCCGTTGTCCAATCTAGCTAAGTCCAAGATCATTGGCATTTGATTGATGTTTTTTAAAGAGAGGAACATTGCGAGCTATCATGACATAGCCATCACGTTCCTTACTACTGTTATAACGTGTTGGTGGAAATTTTAACTCTTCATCTTTCTCTGTTTGACAGAGACAACATTTACCCCAGTCAGTCTCTAAAGGAGACTTTAATGTTGTCGCCTTTGACGTTGACGCACTCATTCTTCTAGCCTGAAAATGAAAACATACAATATTTAAGGCCAAGGGTTTATCCTTTTGCCAACTTAAATTGTTGAAAAGCACTTTGTCGTATAGGATACAACTAAGTTCGAATAGGTCCTATACCTAGCCTGATCGTTCATTCAGTAACAATTAAGTCCAGTGTGATTTGTACACCTTCTGAGTAACTTAAGCCCTTGTTACCCTTGCACTAGCACATCTGTTATGACAAAATATCAAAGGGGCTAGTATGGTAGCATTTGGGACACTCAGCTATAATGAAATAGTTAAGCTGTCGCTGAACCCATGACAAGATTCACAGCAGTAATGTCACCAGTGTGCCCTGTTAGTGTTTAGACATTCACTCTATTATTCAAATAAAAAACAAGTTCTGCATTAACAACAGAAATAATTAAGATTGCCGAAGGTGTCCGCTTTCCTTTTGTCAATTTATAATTATTATTTTGCCTTTGGTAGGATAGGATATGAATAGAAAGCTGATTTTTCAACTTTTCAAGTTTTTCAGCAAGGGGTAGGATTTTCTTTTTGATATTTGGAATACAAAATTTGAAATACCACATTAAAATGTGTATTTTTAAGAAAGTTTATATATATATTTCTTGCATTTGATTGAAAAATATATAATTATAAACAACTGGGTATGTAAATTGCCCTATTACAATGAATATACCGTACAAAAAAAAAAAAAAAAAAAACGAAAAGTACCAATGGTGGGGGCTTTAGTTTTGACTAGAAATGGTGATAAAGGTCGAAAATGACATGGCTAATGCGCTTTTTCTGGCAAGTGATGCATATACAAAGTTTCATGCTTGTGTCATTAAGTGAAAGATTTTGAGATATTTTGCATTAATCTGCCCCACTATAAAGACATAAAAACAAACTAACTCCTGAAGTAACACTGTTATATATCTAAACAGAGTAAATATATGTGCTGTGGGCGTAAAAATGCGTATGGTTGCAAAACAGATTTAAACAACTCGACAATGAAGAATAAGGATAATTTTTGGTGCAAGAAATACACACATAAAATATTTATTTCTCTTTATTTTTTTTGAATAGACGAAAGCAGTTATAACATGGGAGGAGAAGAAGGCAGGTCAACAACGTTCATACAAGGGGATTATAGCAATAAACACAAACAGAATGATTCACTTATCTTTGGTTTGAAGTCCGGTTATGTGGTGTTGAAAAGTCTATCAATAGTAGCGGCACGGGTTTCCCCTTAGTGGGTGAGGGAGGACTGCCGAATTGTCATTTCTTCACCTTTTTTTTATTCCTTCGGGGTGGCTCAAAATGAGCCTTTTGTTCCGTGGGAGAGTTTGCAATTGGCTGTCAAATTGATTTGGCGGTCATGCCTCATTAATCAAACAAGACGGAACAATGCGTGGATTCCCCTGCGCAGTGACATAATTTTATCATTTTGAGTCTGGATCTCATGAAGATCACTTACGTTTATCAAAGCAAGGTACGATCTTACATGTAACAACATAATAAAGGGAAATATTAAGTTTGGCAAAGAAGTATATGAAAATCAATTTCACAACAGCAACTTTAGTGATGAATATACAATTACATTGGATGAACTTTATGGCTGGATGAGAGGTTGGATCTTTCATGGAAAAAGCCAATTAACATAACTTAAAACACAACAGTGGAGTAGTGGAATAATGTTTTGTAGACAATAAAATTACAGCTGCTTCAGAATTGATGATTATTTCATGATAAAAGCAGAGAGTTATTATCAGTTCTTGGATAAGGAATTTTTGGAGTGGTTCAGGTTACAATTAAGAAGCTTTAAGATAAAGAGTATATTTATACAAGACAATGCTCTACAAAGTTAACCAAACAAGATTCCAAAAATACCAAATTAGTTTCCAGCTTTTCCAAAAACTAATCTAATAGAAAAAGTGTTGTCTATCCTTAAAAGAGATGTATATGGAAATGAAAAACAATATTCAAGCAAAGATCCCGAGAAACTGTTGCAAGTAATGTCAAAGAGTAAAAACCTAATGAAAGTTATGAATGTAAAGAAACTCATATTAACTAAAATAATAAAATTAATAAAAATATTAAGGTATATGGGATCTTGTGTCAATAAATATGTTTCTATAAGTTATAACATTTGAATTTTTTTGTAAATGAAAAATTATGCTGAACTTTGCATAATAAAACCTGACACTCTCTAAACAAGTTTTATGAGTATTTTTAATAAGGATCTTATTATAATTCTGTTTGTCCTTCCCTTCATTAGTTAGTTCTTTACTTTACACAACCATTACGTCTTGCCAATACTATATAAATAATTTACTATTCCATTTTGATAGCATAACAGAAATGAAATCACATATCAGGGGCTACTTGGTTTCAGCTAGAAAATAAAAGAAAGAAAGAAAGAAAAAGAAAGAAAGAAAGAAAGAAAGAAATAAGTGTTTAACATCTGTTTCAGTGAAGTGGAAAAGTTGTCAGTTTTAAATATTTTCATTTCTGCAGCCTTACTTCTTGAAATAACATCCAGTGTTCATATTTATGATTGTTATTGTGATATTTTTTTGAAGTTGCTAAGCTCAAACTTGCCACGAGCTTATTCAATCATAAACTTAAAATTTATTCATCAGAATATTAAAATAGGAAAATCATGAAACTTTCATGGATTTTTCTAGTAGATATTATATCTGAAATTCACATGGTATACTGCCTATATAAATGTCCTGAAAATTTTACTAATATTAGTTGATTCATACCAATTTTATTGTGAATACTTGCATAGTAGAATCTGATAGAATGTTCATATATAGGGTTCACCACATAGTTGAGAACATCTTTAACAGGCCATAAACAAAGACAACCAAATATAATATTACACTATGTGTACCAAATGTTAACATCTTCATTTTACTTTCAGACACTCATAATTAACATGAAAGCTTTCAATTTGACACATGAAATGAAAAGAACCACTTTACTCATGACACTAGATAGTAAACACAGTGAATAGGAGAGAGTAAGCATCTTGAAAGTGGTCAAATGAATAAGAAAAATAACAGGTGGATCTGCATGTATGCCATGAATATATCCATAGTGGTATCAATCCAAGTTAACATTGTCTAAGATGATTTTGATAGTCATGAGTAACAAGGTCCGTCACTCTACTTATTCTTAAAGGGCTTCAGAATCAAAACCACTGCTTACATCATGATAGTCATCTAATAGGTGGTTGTACATGTTTTGTCAGGACAGCTCCCTCACACATAGTCCACTTGACTGAGGAGTAGTTGGTCAAGAATTTTTACAATTATGTTACCTGCAATATGTGGCCTCCTAATTTTCTTGATTTGAATCATATAGACTATGATGTTTAACATGTCAACAAGAGGAAGCTTAAATAGCAGACCCACAATGCCAAATGACAATGTTGAAGACTGCCATTGTGGACATGATGGTCCACATGAAGGAGAAGCTGTTCACTAAGCTAAGGCACTTTCATTAAATAAACATTTATGGTTTTTTCTATGCTGAATACATTGAAAATATGCTTATTTTTTCTATTATATCTCTTTGTTTTTCATTAATTATAATTTGTTCTCAATTAGCATGCTATATATCGATTGTGTTACTGGTTGAGTGATGATGAAGTGTAAACACAAAAGTCACAATGAAACCAGTACTTATCTCTGAAGACTTTCCTCAGATATATATATATATGGGGGTGGCCCCAGAGCTCCAAGCTCCAGGGGCAATTCCCCCAGGCTTTACTCCTTCCCTGGGAGGGAACTGAGTTTATTACGCAATGCCTGAGGTGTTTCGAAAAGGAGAAGTGCCAAGGGGGGTTAGGAATTCTTCTATGGTACTGCTGATAAACCCACCTTAAATCTCACCTTGTGTCACTTCTGTTGTGTGGTGGAAACAATGATAAATATCTCTATTACTGTCTAGCAGTTCACCACTAGCAGTGATTATCTACTTCGCACAGCTTGCAACTATTGTATTTTGTTGATTTTATAAAGATCACTATTTAATTTTCCAACCTCCATTTTGGTTATTTCTCATTCAGTAACCTTTTTAGGTTATAACATTTTAGTGATGAAGAATTTGGCCAAGCTCAAGTAAATGGTCACAAATACAACACCCTATGAACGAAGATATAGACAAAACTCATGGAAAAAAAAGTTCACTAATGCAACATTTTGTGAAGAAGGGTTTTGGAAAAGTCATGGTTAAATTTGCAAAGGAAGATCAAGAAAATACCAAAGCTACAAAGCATTTTTTCGCTACAGGATTTTCTAAGGGTCACGTGGATATTAACCAAGTGGTTCGAAATACAACATTTAGAAAAATACAGGATATTATTCCAACTATAAGAACTGGAAACGTAACAAAAGGAAAATGAAATTAAAAAATGTATTTTTCAATTTGAAAAAGGCATGTATTGTTGAGAGAGTTTCTTGGTGTATAGGTGTTTAAATACTTCCTACAAGTTAACTTCCAAAGTGTTTTTGAGAGGTAGTTGTGTGTGTATATATATAGATAGATATAGATATACTTTTGTGAAAAGTTAGTTCACATAAAAGTACAAAATGGAGGAATATAAAACAGCTTTACTGGAAGTATTAAAACAGCAACAGGAACAGCAAAAATGTTACGAACAAAGACTCGGAAAATTCAAAGAACTGTTTCCAGAACAACAACAAAAAATGTTAATGAGTAACATGAACAAAGATTCAAGTGCTTTTTCACAGGATACTATGATAAATGCAATTGCGGAATTTAAATATAGGCCAAAAGAAGAAGAAGTAACATTTTCATTGCATTTCCATACAATGTCTAAGACATTTTTGTATTTCCATACAATGTCTAAGACATTTACAAAAGGAACTGTGCAAATTGGTCCGATCACAAAAAGGTCAGACTTGTGTGAAAAAAACTAGGCACCGTCAAACACACAAAGCTTTCTGAAGTGTTCAGTCCAAAGACATCATTATTCCATAAAAGATGGAAATGCATGAACTTAGTAAAAAAAGTCAGATGCAGATTTCACAACGTTCGCTAGCATTGTGAACGATCAGAGTGAGGGGTTCAAATTGGCAAACTTAAACCCTGAAATTTTAAATGCCTGATATTTGTTCAAGGTTTAGTGTCGACAAAAGACGCTGAGATCAGGAGAAGAGTTTTAAATAAACTTGAAAATGAACTTAATCTGACTTTACAAAACAAACCAGAAGATTGTCAGAGGTTTAGAAATGTTCGACAAGACACTAAGGATATTGGAGTAAGTGGTGTGTCACATATTAAAAATGTGCACCAAAAAAATAAAATGAAAAAGAAATAAACATTACTTCTAAATTAAATTATGGAACAGTCTGATCAATTTGTTTTGCCAAAAAGGTAAGAGTTTTACCAACGAAGCAAAAAGTTTAAAGAAAGAATTGAAAATTAAATTTTCAGAGATATTTTCTGGTGGTCTAATAAAATGAAAGCTAAATTTGAGCTAAATAAAAATTTACAACCATTTTTTAAAAAGAAAAGGAATGTACCCTTTGCATCGTTAAAACAGGTCAATGACGAGCATGACAGACTCAAAAAAATGGGTGTTTTATCTAAAGTACAACTGTAGCAATTGGACTTCAATAACAATATACATAAAGACATACGTGGATTTCTTCATGGGCCTAAATAATGTCCTCAAAAGTCATTATTACCAACTTCTGGAGCTGGAAGAGTGTTTTTATTTTTTGCTCAACTTGGCGGGGATCGGATATTTTCGATTGTAGTGAACGACGAAAGTTCCAATTTATTTACAATTGACACACATCGAGAAATAAATTCAATTGTTTGGTTTTCAATATAAATGTCACCCCAGCTATTTTTCAGAAAGTAATGGATATGAGACTGAGTGAACTTGACTTTGCAATCACTTATCTAGACAATATATTGCTGAAAAGTGAAACCAAGAAGAACACAAGAACAATGTTTTCGAGGTTTTCAGAATAATTCAGGAATATGGATTCATGCTGAAAGACGAAAAATGCAAATTTTTATGAATAAAATCAAATATTTGGAACAAATAATTGATAAAAATGGCAGGAGACCAGATCCAACAAGAGCCAGTGCTATAGAAGATATGTCTGCTCCTAAAAATGTCAGCTCCCTACAATGTTTCCTGGGTTTTGGTAAGTTATTACAACATATTTGTGCTAAACATGCATTGTTTGCGAGCACTGTTAAATGAATTATTAAAAAAGACTCTAAATGGGTGTAGACGACAGAGTGAAGGAGCATTTGAGCAAATTAAAGGAATGCTAACGTCAAACTTGTTTTTGATGCATTACAATCCAAAAAAGAAATAATTGTAGCAAGTAATGCTAGTTCATACAGAATAGGAGCCTTCATTATGCATAAACTTGAAGACAGTTCGATTCAACCTCTTGTATACTCATCTAGAACGCTTCTTCCAGCTGAAAAGAGTTATTCCGTGATAGAAAAGGAAGAAGTGTTTAGTGATTGTGTTTGCTCTTACAAAATTTCATATATTCATCCACGGAAGAAGGTTTACCTTACAAACGAATCACAGACCATTGCCATCTATTTACACATTCAAGAAAGGCCTGCCGACCCATACAGCTAATAAGTCACAATGATGGGGAACCATTTTAGCAAATTATGATTTCAGGATGGAAATTTTATCATCAAGTAAATTCAGTTATGCGGATGCATTGTTTATGTAGCTAACGCCAGGCACCATTTGCTACCAAACCTTAATGTAAAAATCAGGAGGTTCACTTTCTCGCCGAAGTCAGCCCTGTATTCTTTATCGGCGGCCTTGTCACCCCTTGGGACAATGTTGCCAGAAAATATAGTTCCTTATATTTTAGGATAACATAAAACAATTATGAGGTCTAAATAGAAAGTATGAAATAGAAACAGTAAAGTTAGAATAAGTAAGTAAAAATATAACAAGTAAGCTGTTTATATGGCAACCTTTTCTAGAATATAGGATTTTGGCCTCTGTGTAAGAAATAGAAACCTCCTTAACAGCCTTTTGGATTGAGACCTTCTAAGAGGTCAGACGTAAATTTGTTATCTCCAGTGGCAGCACATTTGTTTTCAGTACTGTTAGGGAGTAACCATCTCAATTGCTATAGACCACACGAGGTGCCAACGAGGTAATTAACATTTTTTCCATTCACTTTTCAGGAAACCCTAGACAAATTTTATAGTTAATGGAATTTAATTCTTCTAAAGTTTTATTGCCTTTTAGACCTTTTCTTAATTTGTAAAAATGTATTGCTTTGGCAACGTAAATGATTCCTGTTGATTTAAACCCTTGTTTTGTTATAACTATTTATATAAATTTCGTTGTTTATTTTCTTATTTTTTCGAATTTTGTAATTATCTATCCTTGTGTACATTCTTCCTCCATGTGCTCATGTTATTTGTTTGTCTTAATTGCAGTTTTCACAGCTGCACAAGTACTGTAAAGGAATAAAACCTTTTACAATATATACCTGCAGTTGTCAGTTCTCTCACGCATGTTTCATGTGGCAATGTCAATTACTTCTTCTTCTTCTTCTTCTATGTGCCCTGTCCCTTCAGGACGTAGGCGATCATGGCCCTTCACGTCTCTCTATCCCTTGTGGCCCTCAGCATGTTTGTTCCTGTTACTCCTGGTAACCCCCGTTCCGTCATCCACCCGACCAGGCCCCGCAAATATGTTATCCGCTGCCTTCCTCTGTCTCTCTTTCCCTCTACCTGGCCAGTCAGTATCAGGTTCTCCAAACTCTCCTTCCTCATTACATGTCCCAGGAACTTCAGTTGTCTCTTCCTGATGCTCGGTATTAATTTCCTTTTGGTTGCCATTCTTTCCAACACCTCATCGTTGCTTGCATGTTCAGTCCACGATATCCGCAGCATCCTTCTGTAGAACCACATTTCCGCTGCTTCCAGTTTTGTCCTCATTTTTGATGATATTGTCCAGCACTCACTACCGTATTGAAGAACTGACATCACATAGCAATCCAGAACTCTTTTCTTTGTTTCTAGTGAAATTTTCCTGTGTGTTAGTACTTTGCTCAGCTTCTGGAACGCGCCCTTTGCCATGCCAATTCGCCTTCTGATCTCTGTGTTGCACTTTCCATCTCCTGTTAGAACACTTCCTAGATATTTAAATTTTTGCACCTGATTTATTCTGGTGTCCCCCACCTGTATTTGGCATTTTGGGTTGCACCTTTTGCTGATGACCATGCATTCGGTTTTCTTAAAGTTTATTTGTAGTCCTTTTTTGTCACTCTCCACCGCTACCTTCTGTAGGAGGTCCTGCAGTTTCCTTTCCATGTCTGCAATCAGCAGTGTATCATCTGCATACCTTATGTTGTTCAAGTTGTGGCCTCCAATAGCAAATTCTGGCGTGTCGTCTAGGGTCCTCAAAATATTCTCGCTGTACAGGTTGAACAAATCCGGTGAAAAGACACATCCTTGTCTTACACCTCTTTCTATCTTTGTAAATCTACTGAGATCCTTACCTGTCCGTATGCAGGCCGTTTGCTGCCAGTAGAGATTCTTAATTACTCTGATGTCTTTCCCGAAAATGTCTAGGTTGCCGAGCATCTCCATCAATTCTTTGTGTCGTATCTTGTCGAATGCCTTCGCATAGTCAATGAAACATATGTATAAGTCTTTCTTCATTTGTATTGCCCTTTCGGAGAGCATCCTAATCATGAATATGGCGTTCCTTGTTCCAGTGTCTTTAACGAACCCGCATTGTTCCTGCCCTATCTCTGGCCTGATTCTGCTTCTCGCTCTATTCATCAGGATTTTGACAATCAGTTTTGTGGTGTGACTCATTAAGCTGATGGTTCTGTGTAGTTCACACTCGTTTGCACCTGGTTTCTTCGGCAGTGCTATAAATATCGACTTGCATAGGTCGTCTGGTATTATTCCACTGCTATAAATTTTGTTTATTATGTCGGTAATTTTTTCTATGCCATATTCTTCTAAGGCTATCAGCAGCTCTATCACTATGCTGTCTGGACCAGGTGCTTTGCTTCTGTTCATTTTGGCCATTGCAGCTTCCATTTCGGATTTTAGTATTTTCGGTCCATCCATCTCCTTGTGTATTCTCGGTTGTTCTCTCCTGTCGCAAAAAAGATCCTTTATATACTCTTCCCATCGCTGGAATATTTCCTCTTTCTCCAATATGATTGTTCCATCCTTGGATTTTATGCATCCTCTTGAGGAGCAGGGCTTTTGTCCTGTCAGTTCTCTTATCTCTTTATGCATCTCTGCTTTATTGGTCCTGCTCATTCTCTCTACTTCTGCGCATTTGTTGTTAAGCCATTCCTCTTTAGCTTGTCTGCATTTGTTCCTTATCTCCCTGTGAAGTTTCTTGTACTCTGCTCCATGTCTTGGCATTATTTTTTGTCTCATTTGCATCATGTGGAGAGTTTCTTCGGTCATCCACTCATATTTTCTTCTACGTCTGATTTCCTTTGGTACTATGTTGTTCGCTGAGGTCACCATCGCTTCCTTTAGTGAATGCCATTTTGAGTGCCCTTTTCCAATTTGTTCTACATATTTCTTCCTCACGCTGTCATTGTAGTCTTTCTACAGGGTGAGGTCATTCAAGAGCGTGTCGTATTGCAGCCTTGGTGATATGCTGGGTTTCTTTAGTTTTCGGAGTTTCACCCTTAATTTGCAAATGACTGGGACGTGGTCGCTTCCGCAGTCGGCACCTGGATATGTTTTGAATTGAACCACTGCGTTCCTGAATCTCTTGTTTATAGTTATGTAGTCTATTTGGTTCTTCGTGTTTCCTCCTGGGCTTCTCCATGTCCATAGTCGTCGTGGGTGCTCTTGAAACCAAGTGTTAGTCATTACCTGGTCATTGGCTGAGCACCGTTGGACCCATTTTTCTCCTCGTTCGTTGCGGTCCCCTAGTCCAAAGGGGCCGGTCGTGTTTCCTTCCCTATCTTTACCTACTTTGGCATTCAAGTCTCCCATTATAATCCTAATTTCTTGGCTTTTGCATTGGGCCTTGGCACTGTCCAGTATTGAATAAAAAGTTTCTATTTCGTCCTCCGAACTTTGAGTTGTGGGCGCGTACACTACTATAATAGCTATATTGAAGGGCCTTCCCCGCAGTTTAACCAAGAGGACTCTCTCTGAAAGCTGACAGTATCCAATAACGCATTCTTTTACTTCTTTACAGTCTAGACTTATTCCAAAACATAGTGAACGTTTAGAAGACACAATCATTGCTTCTCTACAAGTGGAAGTAGAGATAAAACATGTACTATGCAATACTGTGTGAGAACTACCAGTGACTTTGAAAGAAATAAAAAATAAAGTGTTGGTTAACAATTTATTGTGAAAATGAAAAAAAAAAAAAAAAAAAAAGACAGGGGTAAAAGAGAATCCAAGATATATTTAATTTGCAATGACATTCTCATGTACTGTAAGAGAGTGGTGGTATTTTTATCACTACAGAAACAAATCTTTAAAGAATTCCACAGAGGACATCCTGGTATATCCAGAATGAAAATCTTAATGAGAAGTTATGTGTTTTGGCATAGTATGGATAGAGACATTGAAAGTTTGATAAAGTTTTGCAAAGGCTGTGCTTTGAGAAGCTAAAGCACCACCGATAAAGTTCAACCTGTGGCCAGAAACTGGACTGCCCATGATCACGTCTGCATATTGAATTTGCTTGTCCACTTAATGGTTCACATTATTTGATCATCGTAGATAGTTTTTCCAATTGGCCGCATGTATTGAGATGTAAGAAACCAACAATGAGTGTAGTAATTGAGTTTCTACATGAACTGTTCACCAGTTTCATGGTACCAGATTTGATTTTTTTGGATAACAGCACCCAATTTACAGCAAAAGAATTTAAGGAAAATGTTTGTAGTAGAGTACATAACAATTGCCCCTTACCACCCTCGAAGCAATGGCCAGGTAGAGCATTTTATGGATACCTTTAAGAGAGCCCTAAAAAAATCCAGCAGTGGGTCCTCAGATGTAACATTGTAACAATTTTTACAAATGCATCAGCTTACACCAAATAAAATGCGCTTGTGGCCATGACTCTGGCAGAAAATATGTTCGCGCAAAAAATAAGATCAGTCTTTGACAAGCTGATACCAAATAAAAACAACGTTGAACATACAATACAAAAAGTTGGAAATAAATTTTACCAAGTGGGTGAAAAGGTTTTTTACCAGATGTACCAGACAGGGAAAAGGTATTGGGAAGCTGGAATTATCATTAAAAGAATTGGTAGGATGATATATTTAGTCAAAGGACCAGAAATGGTGCACTGGAATCAAATAAAAAGTAGGCATATAGCTGAAGAGAACAAAATTCCAGTAGATATTGAGCTTATGGAAGTTCTTTTTGGCATATTTGATGTGCCCATACCTTGAAAATCTCCCAAGACAAAAATATGAAAAAGACAAAATAAAAGGAAAAGAAGGGATACAAAGCAAATCAACATCAACCCAAAAAGAAAAAGATATTGACTCTGTGTAGGGTAAATCTAAAAAGGGGGATGTTATATATATACCTATGAACATTAATGCATATGTCCCAATCATCATAAATACATTGGATACTATTGTGAGGGGGTTATATTACTGTCTAGCAGTCCACTACTAGCAGTGGTTATCTACTTCATGCAGCTGGTGGGTATTGTATTTTATTGAATGTTATAAAGATTATTATTTGATTTTTCAACTTTCGTTTTGGCTATTTCTTATTCAGTAACCTTTATACATAGAGAAAAATATAACAAGTCCATAAAAACAGAGAGGATAATCCAAAACATTTATCTAATTAATATGAAATATTAAACAGATAGAAATAGAGACCTTGATGGATATTATCCAGAGCAATATGAAATATAGAGAAGAAAACTTAACACAAAATTAAATGTTTATAAATATAGATGTTATTTCAGTAGTTGTAAAAAACTGTTTCTTCAAACCTAAGAAATCAAATGTTACATTTAACTCAGAATATTCAGAAAAATTAAGGTTGGCACAGAGAGGAAATAAGGTTAAGTGAAGGGTACGGGTGTATACAGTTAAACATTGAGGCAATAGATACTGGAAATGTTACAAAAATAAAGAACATATACACCAAATTACATATATACAAAAAAATCTTAAAGGAAAAATAATATACAAGAACAAACAAGAGAATAGATATAATCATACACAAAATAAAAACACACAAACATATAGCTATAAGAGGTCATATATGCACACAATAATATACATACAATAACAAAACTAAAAATACCCAAACTATAGAAGAAATACAAATTAAATTGTATAAAGAGAGAAAGCAAAAGGGTATATATGGTGTAATATAGTTACAGTCATATATAATTAGCAATCACAAAAGATTCTAAAAGTTGAAAATAATAATTAAAGCTTCACAAGGAAAAATTTCACAAAAGTAAGAAAAAAGATTCACCAAAATAATTATAAAGACAAAAAAAAATTAAGCCAAAAAGAACAAATAATAAAGAATTAAAAGAACAAAAGATTTTAAAAGTTAAAAATAATAATTAAAGCTTCACAAGGAAAAATTTCACAAAAAAAGATTCACCATTTTTCTTCACAAAAATGATTAAAAATATTTTGTCTTTATGATTATTTAATCATAAAGACAAAAACAAATTAAACAAAACAAAAAGGAAAAATAATAAAGAATTACAGACATAAAAGAACAAGAACCCTTATTGCAAAAACTAAAAATAAAATACAGTCACAAGTGATTTACTATCACAAAAAAAAGTTTTAAGTATAAATAAAGAATAAAAAATAGATAAAAATAATAAAATAAAAGTAAGAGAGCAGATTCACAATAGAGAAACAAACAGCTGAATTTACTAGAAAATTATTGTTTATGAAAAAAGTTCAATCCTACAAAACAGGTAATTTAAATTTATTTCTGTGACAGCATTTGAAAAATATGTTCATTATGTTGATTTAAAATCTGGTTATTACCACTAAATATAATTATTTTTATTTTTTCATCTAAGCATAGGTTACATCTATTTCTAAAGCTAATTGGAGTTTGTGATTATTTGATAATCTTCCAATCACTCTGTGGAGAGAGTAGACAGAGCCATCTGGGATTTAAGGTGGGGGCCTAAAGAAGGAATATTTATAATTATAAAATCTGTTTCCAAGTCCAGAAGAAATTCCAAAATATACTTTTCTTTCTTTATCATATTCTATAGGAAAAATAATTGCTTGATACATTTCCAGACATACGTATACCTCCAACAGGACAGTCATCTGTAATTCTACAATTATAGGGAGGATTTGTATTTCTTTGGTGATTATTACAAAAATTATCTAGTATTTTATTATTATGAGAATTAATAATACTGTGGATATTGCTAGTGCAAGAATAACTAATTTTTAATGTTTTATTAATTAAACATCTTACTTAATAGGTTAAAAAAATTAAAATTATTATCAATCAATTTCAGAAAATATTAATCAATATTAATATTAGACAGCAAAAAATGGGGGTCAAACCATAAAACTTTTCTTTTCTATTTTTAGACTTATTAATACCAGTTTCATTAGGGACATTAGATAGTATAGTTCCTGTTTAAACCCACTTTTCTTTAGACCATTCTTGTAAGAGATTTTATTATCATTCAATATATATATATATATATATATATATATATATATCAATCAGTTAACTGCCATATGTGATACATGCTTGGGCTCTCGTGTCTCTTTTGAAACATAACTCACTAGGCAGAAGATTTTCCTCGCAGTAGGTTGCAATTACGTTCTGCTGTAGACCAGTTTCTAACCAAGGCAATAGAATCCAATGATGCTATTCAACCCATAACTGGAAGGAGAAGGGATGAATTAATACCTTTTCCAAGGGTAATGTGCATAAGTGAATAAAATGAATTCATCTGAAATTCGAGTTCATTTCAGTCACTTATACACAAATAATATATATATATATATATATATAAAAACACATATTAAATTAATTAAATATATATATGTGCATATATATATATATATATATATATATATATTGTTAAATATAACAGACAATGAATGTCTATTATGTCTATTATGTTTAATCATGAGCCTTTCTAAACATCATATTTTGACTTTAATTTCAGGGGAAAATAAAGACAAAAATTGCCCAACATTTTGATACTTTTTTATTTCATTGGTTCTAAGCTTTCAGCTCACATGTGCCATCTTCAGAGTGGTTGTAGGGACATTAACATAAAGACATTCACCATCAAAGATGATATTCTCTTGTGTTGACATAAAACATTGCTACACGATGATAATAACATCTAATGTAAATTTGAGGATGGAGTGGTTTTCTAATTTGTTTTTAAGTTGTGTAATTTGATCAATATTTTTAGCTAAAATGAAAATGACATCTATGTATCTTACATGTATAAGAGTTTATTAGTGTCATTAAGTATTTTATTTTCTAAATGTGCCATATAATAATTAGAAAAGAGGGGACCTAAAAGAAATCCCATTGCAATACCATCTATTCGAGTATAAATATTACCTAGGGTGTCATGAAAAGGTACTTGAGTGGTACATGCTAATAATAATTTTTTAAAAATATTGATTGGTGGTATGATTGTATACATTATCCATGATGTATACAATCATACATATATATATGTATACATACATTATTTGTGTATATGTATTCATGTGCTTTTGAGCAAGCCTTAATAGTTTTATTGTCACTCTTTCTGCCTAATGAACTTTTTTGCCTTACCTTAATGATTCTTAACTGAGCTAAAGTTAAAATTTCTATCGGATCATGTTACTTGATTTCCATTTTGTTTTTAAAAGAAATGTATATTCAGGATAATATTTAGGATAATAATATTCAGGATAATAATGGAATGAATATAGTGTGGTCTGAAGAAATGAACTAATTTAGTTCATAGAAATGAATTATAATTTATAATCACAGGTAATTTATAATTACAGGTAAAAAATTTGTTCAATTATGTCACTTGTGATTGCCATACTTCTAAAATTCATAAGAATTCTAATAAGAATGAGTTTCAAGAATATTTTATAAATATTCATCTTATCTTGCATCTGTCAATACATATGGTGGAAAGGTCAGAAAGTTGAAAGTGTTTAAGAAATAGTTTTATTTTAAATTTCATGCTATACTTGTGCAAATCAGATTACTTTAACATTAAATTTGTTAATTTTTCAAAAACAATGAGTCACAGATGTATATTTCATTTTTACAAGATTTTTAAAACTGAGAATTAACTTTTGTTTACAAATGTGTCGATTGCTTAAAAATGGTTGAAAAATTGAAAGATTAAAAAAAAAATTGAAAAGTTTTCAATTTCAATCAATGTAATTTTTATTTGAAATACACCAGAGTATTTTGATTACTGGAAATAGTAAATTTAATTATTTAGCTTTCAATTAAAACTAAAATAAAAGTTTCAAGAAAACCTTTTTATTTTTAAAAATTCAGTTTAAAATTTATATATCGAAAATGAGTGAAGGTACCTAAAAAAAAAAAAAAAAAAAAGGAAGCCAAATTTTGTGATCCGGTGTTAATTATTTTCTAACCAATGAAAGAGAGCGATTTACAAAATTGAGAAAAGTTAACAAGCAAATCAGTGTGAAAAAGTCATTTGATATAGAGAGAAAGTGGAATCAGTTAGATGGGAGCAGAGATCAAACTGCCGCAATGTGACAAATGAAATTTCAATCCACTGAATCTGACGTGCCTCGATACATTCCTTCTCCTTTTCTTTCTAGCGTGCTATTTTCCTTTAAGAATATTTTCGAAATATTCAATGCGGGGATTTAATAATTTTATTTCAATTTGTAAAAATGTACTTTTATGCTTTCTTTCTTCTGTCTGCCATAAAATTCCTCAAAAGAACGTGCTAGTAAAATATTTTATTTTAAAAAAGAAAAAAAAGAGCTTAAATATCACAAAATAAAAATTAAATAATACAAAAAAGAAAAAATAAATTAAAATAAAAGTTAATTTCCTTCATGTGAATAATTAAAAACTCCGGTAATAATTTTTGGTACGATACGTAGTGGACAATTAAAAACAGTCTAAAATGAATCATAAGGCATAAAAATTCAACACTTACAAACAAAAATGACGATGAAAAAATTATAAGTTTTTAAGTGATTTTTTAAAAGTAAACAAAAAAAATCACTTAATTAAATAAATTAAAAAAAGAGGAAAAGTGTTTGATATTTTTCATAAAAAATTATCATCTTCGTTTTTGATGATTTTTCAAACATATTATTATAAATAATTACCGTTTCATTTTCTTCTGCAGCTCCATTTAAAACTTTGTTGTTATTTTCGTTACCAAGACAATATGACGCCATATGTGTAAACAAATAAAAACATCAACACTTGAATAATTCCAAACTTAACATGAAAAGAGAAGATAACCTCTAGAATTTCTTTTCTAGAGTTTCTTTTTTACTACGATTCATTTTGCTTAAAGAAAAGTTACGTTGTATGCATTTCTTAAATAATATAAAATAGTAAATATTATTAATCTCAAATCAATTGAATTAACTATAAACAAATCAGTTTCTTATTTTTTATAAATTGTTTTCGTTAATCTTCGTTATGTTCCGCTAAGAATAATCACGATCGGTTGCAAGTTTAGCTCAACGGGAAAACACGAGCTCGGACGAGTCATTTGCAGTCCCGCCTTGATTCAACTGATGAATTTGTAGCGTTTCATTTTACAGGTGGTTTTCATAGGCAATTTCCCGGATTCGTGGGGATAATTTTTTCGACGCTATTGAAGAAAATTTCTCGTTCTTTCTTAAGCGGGGATATATAAATTTATGTATATATTTACACAGATCTGATTATTTAGCTATCAACATGTCCAGTTGTACTGGTGGAAGTAATGAAGTAGTGGATGCTGACGCTGCTAATCCTATGCCGCAGCCGCACTACAGAAGTAAGTAAACATTAAACAATATTTTAAAATTATTACACTTGTGAATTTTATTCATATTTCAACTTTTATTTAGAAATAACTTTAATAAAACAAATTACATACCATTATTTACAAAGTGTGACAGCTCAAGGTTCTTTTTATACTGCAACTTAAAAAAAAATGCAGTTTGGCGGAGAAACCGGTTATATTTTTAAAAAAAGAATTTTTAATTTTATATAGCGATGAATTCTTATGGTTACGCTTTGTTAAAAACCGTAAAACTTTTTCGGTTTTATTTTATTTGATTTTTTTAAACTCTTGATTATGCTCTGTTAACTTCCTTTTTTAAACTTCGGCTAAGTTAACTTAATTGGCTTGAAATTTTCTTGTTTAAATTTTATTTTAAGTTTTTTTAAAAACATACCGATGAGTAATTATTTGATTTTTCTTTTTTTTTAATCTCTAGACAATACATTTGTTTTATCATTCTTTTAAAGTTATTTTTTATTTTCTATCTTCATATTTACCATCCTTAATGAACTTTTTAATGCATGTTAATTTTTTTCATCAAAATAACTCCCGATCTTAAAAAAACCAAAAGTAACAACTACTGTTAGGTTTTTAGAGACAATATTTTAAATTTGAATAAGTTCAGCTTGCGCCCAAATCTCTAAAAGCCCCCTATCATTATCATAACGAGTGTTACGTGCTGTACATATTTTTTTTATTCAGTGAGCAGCACTTGCCGTTAAAAACGAAGTACCACTGCAGAATCTTGTGAGAACCAACGACCTCTCTCTCTCTAAACCCAACGTTTTTTTTTTTTTTTTTTCCACTGTTCCGTTTTGAAAACTTATCAGTTTTTTGCACCCTTTGTTTAATTGTAAAGAAATAGTATTTGTCACGTACATATATTTGAAACTTCATAAATAGCTTTCTTCTAAAAATGTCTCTTGCTGCTATCTACAGTTATTCTTCGTTTTCTTCACGTTTTAATGCGAATACCACTTGATGACTGACAACTTCAGCGTCGTCACCACAACTACCAACCAATCCTTCTTTTCCTGTTGGTTCAATTTAATTTTGTGTATCCGATAATACACACTGTTTTGATTTTATTTTTTCCTGTTAACATATTGTGTATTGTAAGATGACATCAATGATGAAAAAACAAAACACTTTCTCTAGAGTTATTACTGTGCAAACAAACGTTACTACTATTTTTAAAAAATGTTGGTTTTACTTACAGTACTACTGTAAAGTGTACTGTAGTCACTTGAGTCTTATCAAGTATTTTTTTAATATACTAAAATTTTATTTACAAAATAGTTATATTTATTGTCAAATTTTTAAATTTTCCACTTAAATTGTCTGCCTTAATAGAAAAGAAAAAAGCGTTGTCAATGAAGATGTGAGGAATTAAGTTGTAGTTACCCTCTTTAACCTTTCTTTCTCGTTCCTTAATATTTTTTTCTGGAAAAAAAAACTGCTTTGGTTCTGGTGATAGGGAGCATTGCAGAATTAAATTCTAAGAAGAATTAAAAATGATTAGCTAACAAAGTACATATTTCCTATAAAACTCGGGTTATAATTAAATTTAATGATTAGTAAGATTCTAATAATTTTAAAAAATCAATCAATGATTGAAACTTCAAGTAATTCGACCCTTAAAATATTTTATTAGTTAATAACATAATATTCGATTTTTTCCACGCATAATTAATCTGAATTTATCACAGACCGGCATACCGGTTCTTCATTTAGGTTTTTAAAATAAAATAAAAATAACAATCGTTACGTTACGACTACGATTGAGTTGGTCACATGCTACCATTTTCATAAAAAATCTTTATTTTCCTCAAATTTAAAACTGCTATGAATGTGTGCTCTCGTGTCAAATTGTCCGTTTTTTTCCATTCGTAGACTTTAAAAAAGCATTAGTTTTTACTTTTTTGTCTTTAGTTTTCCATTTGAGTTTGACATAATTGGTTACTTAAAAGTAAAACATTAATTATTTGTCTTTCAAAATTTAAAGAAAATATCGGAAAAGCAGTGTGTATGTCAATAAACTCTTAACAATTTAAAATAAAATTAGACAAGTGAACCACATTAAATAAAAACAGAAGGGCGTGTCTTTCTTTTTCTTTTCTTTCTCTCTTAGTCATGATGAAGCAGTTACTCTCCTTTTGAAAATCAAATAGCGATTATTATTTGTAGCTCTTTTTTAAACAGAGGCAAATAAAAAAAAAAAAAAAAATTATCAAATGAAATGAGCGCATTTATTTTGCAAATAACTACCGCGCTTTGCATAACGCGTATTATTTTTTAAACTTACGTCCATTCTCTCTATCTAAAAAAAAAAAAAAAACTAAAAAATATCAAGAATAAATTCAAATAATTTATAATATTTGAATTCTTGATACTTTTTTATAAAATCGATTGTTATTCTGCTTTACTTTGCTGCCTATTTTTTATGTGCCGTGTCCCTTCAGGACGTAGCCAATGATGGCCCTCGACATCTTCCTGTCCCTTGTAGCTCTTAATAAGTTTATTTTTACAAATCCTGTTCTGCCATCCATTTGTTCAGCAAGCACATTCAGTATGCCATGCGCTGTTTTCCCCTGTCCCTTTTTACTTCTATCTGCCATGTAATCAGCATTTTTCAAACCCTCCTTCCTCATTACGTGTCTCAGAAATTTCATCTACCTCTTCTTGATGTTAAGTAGGTTTCCTTTTTGTTTTAATTATCTCCAAAAACCTTGTCACATGTTCAGCCCATGGTATCCTTAGCATCCTTCTGTAGAACCACATTTCTGTTGCTTTGAGGCGTATCTCCTTCATCTTTGCTGCCATACAGGAGGACAGATATCGCACAACAGTTCAGCAGTACTTTTCTTTGTTTTCAATAAAATTTTCCAAACTCTTAATTAATAGTAATACTTTGTGTATGTTTTGGAATGCATCTTTGACCATCTTCCGATCTGAGTGTCACACTTTCTGCCTTTTGTTTGAAAATTTCCCAGATATTTAAATTTTTGTACCTGCTTGATTTTAGTATTCCTGACTTGTAATTGGCATTTTGGCTCCTTTTTTATGATGGCCTTGCATTTAGTTTTCTTGTAGTTTGTTTTAGTCCTTTCTTCTCACTTTTTCACTACATTTTGTAAAAGTTTTGTAGTTTCCTTTCTGCATCTGCTATCAGTACTGTCATCTGCATATCTTGCATTGAGGATTGTGGCTGCCAATAATGAATCCTGGCAGGATTTCTCTCAATCTCTCACTGTATAGATTGAATAAATCTGGTGAGAAAATGTCCCTTGTCTTACCCTTTTTTTTATTTTTGTATATCTGCTGAACTCATTTCCTGTCCATATGCAGGCAGTTTGCTGCCAGTATAGATTTTTGATTATTCTAAATGTCTTTCTCAAATATGTTAAGGTTACTGAGCAGCTCTAACAGATCTTTATGATGTACTTTGTTGAATCCCTTTTGCATTTGTATTGTTCTTACTGATGACATTCTGAGCCTGAATATTGTTCCTTGTTCTGGTGTCTTTGACAAATCTTGTTACATAATATGCTATATACATGAAAAAAAAAAAATTAAAAATATTTTAAAAATCTTGGTGCAAAATAATTTTTAATTAGTAAATATATCACTTAATAATATCACCTAACTGGGTGAAAGTAATTTTAAGATTTATAGATTATTATAATTGAAATGAAAAAAAATTCTTCTGAAAATTCATTATTTGTTGAATTTTTTTTTTTTTTTACTTTCCTTAATATATCTTAGAAAACAATTAAAAGCTAGCTTTTCTAATTAAAGAATGTCATAGTTTTATTGCATTTTTATTTTACAATTTCAAGTCAATTTTTGGAAAATGAGTATTTGAAAAATAAAAAAAATAATTGATTTACTTCCACTGAAGAATCTTAAAAAATTTGGGATAAAAATTTGTCAATTTTATGAAATTAAGTGGGGGTTATCATATGTGTAAAAAAAAAAAAATCATTCATTTGTGAATAAGTTCTAAAAGTGTCAATCTGTCAGTTATTTGATTTTTGCAAGAATTTTTAAATTGTAAATATTACATCAACCGCTGATACAAAAAAAAACAAACAAAACAATCCAAGATTTTTAAACAAAATTTTGAATGTGCTAGAAAAGATTAAAACTTAAATAAAAAATAATTTGGTCTTTTCTCTTAATAACAAACATTTTGACAAAATAATTTTAAGTTTAGGGCCTTGTTTTTCATCATGCTATTCTGTTTTTTCAGGAAAAATGTGGAGGTAACTAATTTAATATGTAACAAAGCCATTTTTGAAAGTATGGCCAATCATGCATGACATTATCAGTAAATAAGAGTGATGACTACAGTAAATTTCAAGTTAACATTCCTAAAATTAAATTACAGAATATTTTCCAACATTTTTAAGATAATACTTCAAAATTACATAAAAAGGTGCTTATGTCATTTTCTTAAATTGTGTTTTAACAGATGTTCTCTGTAGAACAATAATTTAATCTGTCATTGCCTTGTCAATTTCATGAAATATGGCAATGTTGGTTAAAAGCACAACTATTATTTGTTTTTAAAAAGGAATTTATTTTTGTTATTTTAAACTTAAAGTAATTTTTTTCTTAATCAGGTTAATTATATTTTAAATTGGCTAATATTCCTCAAATAAAATTTCAGAAAAAAAATTTTATTTTTGGAAGATTTTTTTTTTAATGCAGAGAACTATATTGCGATGAAAGATGACTAAAAAAAAAACACAAATCAGCTATTTTAGAAAGGAAAAAAATCAAATCAATTCTAATCAATATAATATTTATCTGAAATACACCAGAGTATTTTGCTTACTGGAAATATTAGGTTGTCCCAAAAGTTTGTAAACAAAAATTTGAAATTTTACTCGCAAAAACAACAAAAATTATTGCTCAAAATAAGGACCATCATTTTCCAAGACTTTTGCCATCGACCTGCAAGCTTTCGGATCTGGTCAAAGTACCATTCAGCCGGCTTCGAATCAAAGAATTCTTGACACGCTTCCTCGACTTCATCAAATGAGTCAAATCGGCGGCCCTTCAGAAAGTGTTGTACTGAGCAGAAAAGGCCATAATCTGATGGAGCGCAGTCAGGACTGTAGGCTAGATGTGGCAGAACCTCAACGCCATCCAGCTCTTCAAACTTGTTTTTGGTCTTCCTGGCGGTGTGTGGCTAGGCATTGTCCCGCTGCATTAAAGTGCGCTTTCGGTTGATCAGAGCCGGGTACTTTTGCTTTAACTTTTTGTAGACCCACTCAAGTTGCTGACAGTAAAGTTTGGCACTGATGGCACGACCATTTGGAACCAACTCAAAATGCATGATTCCTTCAAAGTTCCACCAAACGCACAAAATGACTTTCTTGCCAAATTGATCTTGTTTCGAAACCGATGGTGTCTCTTGCCCTTTCTGAACCCATCACTTGTCTTGATTGTGCTGGACCAGATAGACCCATTTCACAAGTATTTACGAACTTTTGGGACAACCTAATAAATTTAATTAGCTTTCAATTAAAGCTAAAATGAAAGCTTCAAGAAAGCTTTTTTTTTTTCTTTTTTTTTTTTACACATTTATAAAAATTCATTTTAAACCTTAAGACAGAAGATAATGATTAATGTTGCATTTCAATTTTGAAGATGAAAGTTGACTGTGCAGCAAGAAGCTGGTAGAGTGAGTTCCATAAAACTATATTTACTAATTATAAATGGAAAAGCTTAATACAAATTATCAAACACCAATATTTTAAAAATAATTTACTTTTTTTTTTTTTAATTAGTGTAATAATTGTGCCAATTTTTGGAAGTACAGGTAACTATACATAACATTTATCAGAAAATAAGTGCAATGACTATAGTAAATTTAAAGCACAAATTTTTAAAATTCAATAAATCATTCGATTATGGGAAATATTTTCCTAAATTTTTGAAATTACTGAGTACTTGAGGTGGTTACATCATTTTCTTCAATTATGTTTTTACAAATAAAGTTTGGTGAACAACATTGGATCTATCATCACCTTATCAAACTGGTCAAAAAAAGCATTTCTTTGATATTTTTAACTTAAAGTAAATGTTTCAAATCAGATTAATTATACTTTTAATCAGCTAATCTTCATCAAATAAAGATTCAAAAAAGTATATTTTATTTTTAATTTTTTTTTTTTTTAATAAAGAGAATCACATTGCAATGAAAGACAATTAACAAGGTTGCTAATTGGTTATTTAAGCAATGAAATAAGCTATTTCCAGTCAATTTAAATTAATTTTTGATAAACAGCAACATTTTACTTATTGGAAATATTAAATTTAATCTCAGTTGAGTGCCATATGTGATACACACTTGGGAAATAATGTCTCAAAAGAGACATTATTGACTAGGCAGAAGATTTTCCCACAGTATAAAATTAAAATTTTATACTGAAATAACTTATTTTATTTCTGTATGTGCATGAAAAAATTGGAATCATGCTTCCCCTCTTGGTAAAGATTGTTTTAAGCCAAATCTTTTTTCCTTTGAAAGCACTATTATTGATGACACGTCACCTGGTGCGATGGATAAATTGTCGTCTAAATTATAAAATAACACTGATATCTCATTTTAACAAATATATTTACCAAAATTACACAAAAATATTTTGAAATATAAGTAAATTTATTCAATACGATTGCCATTGATTTGAAACGCATCCTCCAGACAACTTCGGAATCTTGATGGTCTCCTTGTTTGAGTTGGTGAATGCTGCCATATTCTTTGCCTTCAGTTCATCTTTAATGTTACAAGTTAATATTTTGTTGGTCTGTTGCTCAACTTCACCCCCACACATAATCAAGAGGGTTGCAATCTGGGGAGTTAGGTGGCCAGATATAAGGGGTGATGTCATAGCAGAAATTGTCTGACAGTCATGACTGGATTCTCCTGTTTGTGTAGCATGGTGCAGAGTCCTGTTGCCAGGCATATGGTTTTCTAGCAACCACCTTCTTGACTCAAGGCAGCACTAGAGAATTTGACATAGGCCTCTGTGCCGAGTCTGAAACCCTCACCAACAAATTCAGGAGTTAGAACGATCAGTGGGGTTTTTGAGTTGCTGTACCTTTTGTAATCGCCATTAAGCTCGTCCAACTCTTTCTGAATCCTCTGCACTGTCTTCATATAAAATGGCAACAACTTATTTTAATCAATTTATATTCAAAATTACAAACAGAAAATTTGGCAAGTTTAATATTTTATTTCCAAACTATCAGTTTTGAGATTAGGCATTTTTATTAGTTTGTCTGATAGCAGTTACTATTTTATAGCTCATTTTTGCTAGATTATAAATATTTTGTACAACTTAGGATTTTATATTGTCTAATTCTGAGGACAATTGAACTTGTTCTTTGTGTTAGTGATGTTGATACCTCAAAGGAAAACTTTCGCTTATACAACTTAAAAAGGCTGCTAAATGAATAGATCAGCTAATTTTTTGGCCCAGAAATATATAAATAAATATTATGCAGTTATATATATATATATATATATATATATATATAAATATTATGCAGTTATATATATATATATATATATATATATATATTTTTTTTTTTTTTTACTATGTTGACTGGAATGAATGTATATTAAAATCTTCTCCACTTTTCTATAACTATGAAATTATTCTTATTGCAGTGTAGATACATCAATAAGTCTAGCTTTTCAATATAATCTTAGTCTACAGTTATCCTCTTATTTAATTTAACAGGTTCTGTTCATTTATGTAAAGTTTGAAAGTGATACTGTTTTCATCATTATTCCAGTTTCCTCTTATTCCTTTATTTTTATGAATCCATTAATATTTTATCTGCAAATTTGGTTTAGCAAAAAAAACTACCAATTAAACATTTCAACTGAAAAACAAATTTTTGCCTATAAATATCTATATTATTGGATTATTAACTGTGGCTCTTCATACTAGATTGATTTTCATCTTTGATTAAAAATAGGAATTCCTTTGTTTCTAAATATACTTACATGAATACTAAGATTGTATTCATTTGCAAAAGCTTTGTTTAACCTTTAATCTTAATTTAACCTAAATTGTTGGTGGTAGGTGGACTTTTCTCATGTCTTGAAATCATAATTTCTGACAAGTGTTGTTTTAATTTTTTTTTTCTCTCTCAATTAGTAACAAGTAATATAATGTAGATCTGTAATTTTAGTAGAATTTATTGAATTGTTCACTACATATGTAACCAAAGATTTTAAGGGTAGCTATCTAGATCTTCAGGAAATTGGTAGTTTAGTTCTTGGATCAGCTATTACAGAAATATATTCTTGGTGGTGTTATTCAACACGATGAAAAATAATGTTGTAAGTTCTGAAATTTCCTAGGAAGTGCACTGGATTGGCATGAAAATGTATTTCTGTGGATCCCATAAGTATCTTTCTGATCATCCTAACATAGAATATGATGGGTACTTGAGGAAAACTAGAATGTACAGTGGTAAAAATGTGGTAAAGACAACAAAAATGAGAAAGCTTATCTGAAATAATCTGTAATACCATTTACCAGCTTTTTTTTTTTTTTTTTTTTTACAAGGATTCATATTAAATAGGCTGTATTTTTTTCAGCATAAATATTTGGTATGATCACAAAGATCACTAGTTTTCTGCTCCATGAATCTAATGCTTATAATCCTTTACAAATAAATCAGTGAAAAATGAATCTCAAGTTATATTGTAGTAAAGTTGTATTCATCCTTACAATTTACATTCTTTTAAATAGGTACATATGAGGTAGTTCTGAGAAGTCCTTGACTTGACCCACTGTCTAAAATCAGTATTTTAATGACCAAACATCAGAATACTAACTTTTGAACCCAAAACTTTTCACTACCCTCTTGTATACAAAATAATCTTAACAAAATGATAGTCAACCAATGGCTTCAATGTCTACCAACTTAGTGTCATCAAATTCTCATCAGTTTTTCTTTTAAGCAGGAAAATTGAAACAAGATTAATAGGTCTAAATCGAAAGTATCTATAGCATCTATTTTTCCTGGAAAGTTACCTCTAATGTTAAAAAAAAATTACGAAACTGCATTAGAAATTGGTTAGTTGCATAAAGTGTTATCTTGACTTTTCTAATTTTTTAATCAGCCTATAATCTGACAATGCTGTTACAATTTACATATCTCCCTCTTCAAAATATGGAAGTTTCAAGAATTTCTAGCCCTGTTGGTGGGGCATCAGAATGGGGCCACCTGTTGGCCATGGGTGGCAACCCGTGTCATCTGTGGACAGGATCCTGGTGATTGAGCAGGCCACGGCCCAGGTGCAAAAAGGTCATGGTCCTGCAACACATCACTTCGGCCCTTACCTGGGCTAGAGGGGTGGTCAGAGAGGCCTGATCTGATCAACCGGCTAGTTAGGTCAAGTCCTAACATCTACTCCCAAACATACCCTCCAAAAACATTTTCTACCAAGACTGATGTATCCTACCATACATATTCCACCCCTCCCAAAAAGAAACAAAAAACTACCAGACCATGGAAAGTTATATATAAGAAAACTACCACCAGCTTTCTATGAATAGATGTTAGAAGGTGCTGGCTAAGGGTCAATCAACGTGTAAGATACGTAGGCCTGGACATGGCTGCAAGCCATCCAACTGTGCACCTACATTATGGGGCGGTGCACAGGGGGAGGAGACAGGTGCTCCGGGTCTCTCGCGCCATCGAGTATGTTGGAGGGGAAGTCCCTGATCTGTCAGGGCGAATGGGTTTCCCCCTTGACAGATCCCGTTCGTGGGCTCCAGCCTGGTTTGGTGGGTGGGGATAACTCTCCAATGAATAATATATTATATAGTATGTCTAATAAATATTCCAAGCACCCCCATATAGAATCTCCATCAGACTCAGAAAGTGAGTTAATTATTACAAAACAATTTCTTCAGTTTATTGTTTTGGAGTTGTTAGAAGAAAAACAATTAACAAAGATATCCCAACTTGTTATTGAAAAAGTACTTTCTGGTGCTATAGTACCAAAGATGGTAAAGAAACTTAAAAATGGTACGCTATTTGTCCAAGTAGAGAAAAAATCATATTCTGATAGACTTTTAAAAATGAAAACCTTTTCTGAAGTAAAGATAAAAGCATATCCACACAACACGCTGAACAAATCTAGAGGTGTAGTCAGAAGCACTGAGCTTTCACTCTGCATTATCGAAGAAATTAAGACTCAGCTAAAAACACAAGGTGTATTAGACGTACGACGTATTCAAATTAGAAAAGGAACAGATGTCATCGAAACAAACACATATATATTCACTTTCAACCTCCCCAAAGTCCCGAAGGAATTAAAAATAGGATTTACAATTGAAAAGGTCAACCAGTACATCCCAAACCCTCTACGGTGCGTCAATTGTCAATTTTTTGAACACCATAAAGAAAGGTGCATGAGTCTTCCAACATGCAGAAGATGTGGAGAAAGAGACCCTGTCCACCATGGGCAAGAATGTAACAAAAAAGCAAAATGTGTTAATTGTCTTGAAGATCACCCATCAGACGCCAAACAATGTATAATCTGGAAAAAAGAGATCAACACTATCAAGTTTACACGTAATATATCCTTCTCTGAAGCTAGAAAGATAGTCGAAGCAACTGGCTTATTCCCCACTAAATCATATGCATCAGTTACTAAACCAAAACCAAACAACTTTGAAAAACAAGAATGCCATTCTTGCAAACTCCTACTCAGTAAATTATCAAAACTTACACCAGAAACATTCCCCGCTTTCTTGAAAGAAATTAATCCACTCACTGAACCTTCAAGCATAGAAAAACCATCAACATCAAATACCTCTATGGCAGATCAAAAACCTCTTCTCCAGAGGGAAACTATCCAAAAAAAATCGACTTTACAGAAGGAATCTGTCCCCTCCCCCAAAGAAAGTCACTACTACTCAGGAGCAGACTGTACAGAGATCTTCTTCTAAACAAAGAACTATGGTGGAGAAAAACAACAACAAAAAAAACAAAAAAAAAACGATGCACATCTGTAGATTCAGAAGACACGGAAACGGAGAGTATCCCTCCTGTAGAAAACAACCACCTCAATACTCAAAGATAAACGGAAATCAAATACATAAAATTTAACCATGGCCAGCAAAATAATTCAATGGAATTGCAGAGGTATAAAAGCCAATCTGAACGAACTTCTACTAATATCCATGTCCTATATGTTTACAAGAAACTTTTTAAAAACCAACTGAAAGCATTAAACTCCGCAACTTCTGAATACAACCACATAGTAAATAACCCAAGTAGAGCTTCCGGAGGAACATCCATTCTTATCAATAATAAAATAGCACAAAGCGAGATAAATTTACAAGCTAATTTACAGGCAATTGCCATTACAACCACCTTACATAGGACTGTCACAGTTTGCTCTATTTATCTACCTCCAAATGACCCTATAGACGAAACAGAAATAGAAAATCTTATTAACCAACTCCCTCATCCCTTCCTACTATTAGGTGGCTTTAACAGTCACAACACTAGTTGGGGATGCTCAGACACAAACAGAAGAGGAATCATAATAGAAAATGTTATCAATAATAACAACCTATGTATATATAATAAAAAACAACTTTTATTTACTCTGCTACAAACATATTCTCAGCAATTGATCTTTCTATAAGTGATCCAAGTATCTTTATGGATTACGACTGGACTGTTCATGAAGATACATGTGGAAGCGACCACTTTCCAATAACATTAGAATATACTGGCCCTGAAATAATCTCAAAAATACCTCACTGGAACCTTAAAAAATCCAACTGGAATAAATTCAAACAATTATGCAAATATAAACTCCTACCTGGAAAACATGAGAAAGACCCGATCACTCATTTTACAGATACTATTATTTCTATAGCTGAGGAATGTATCCCAAAAACTTCATCAACTAAACATAACCGGCCTTGGTTTAATGACGATTGTAAAAAGGCTATCAGGCTACGGCGTGCTGCATTAGGAAAATTCAACCACCAACCTACTGCTCAGAATTTAAACCATTTTAAAATATGCAGGGCTAAAGCACGCCGAATAATAAAAGAAGCCAAACGGGAGTCATGGAAGAGCCTTGTTTCCAAAATTAATAACACCAAAAGTAAAAGCATATGGAATATGGTGCGGAAAATTTCAGGGAAAAACGTCAGTTCTCCCCTCAAACACCTCTGTATAAACAACAACAAAATAACCCAAAAAAGGACATGGCCAACCTGCTAGCAGACTCTCTTGCAAATAACTCGTCATCCAAAAATCACAGTAAAAAATTCCAGACTATGAAACAGGAATCAGAAAAAAATCAAGCTGAATTTTAAAAGTAATAATGAAGAAGAGTATAATAAACCTTTTTCTTTTAATGAACTGAAGGATTCATTAAAGAAGGCTAATAACACAGCTGAGGGACCAGACGAGATATCGTATGAGTTCTTAAAACAACTACCTGATCAATCATTGAAGTACTTACTATCTATTTTTAATGACATCTGGATCAGTGGTAATATCCCTGCCATATGGAAACAAGCCATAGTCATTCCTGTAGTAAAACCAGGAAAAGATGCATCTGGCCCCTCCAATTACCGCCCCATAGCACTAACAAGCTGTGTATGTAAGACTCTTGAAAGAATGGCAAATAACAGATTAGTTTTTTTTTTTTTTTTTTTTTAAATCAATAAAACAACCAATCTTCAATGCGGTTTCCAAAAACAGTGGAGTACTATGGATTATTTAATAAGACTGGAAACTTTTATTAGGAATGCCTTTATCCAAAAAAAAACATATTACTGCTATTTTCTTTGACTTGGAAAAGGCATACGATACCACATGAAGTTATGGCATCATGAAAAATCTCAAAGAAGCTGGACTGATAGGAAAACTACCTATTTTCATCAATAACTTTTTAAACAATAGATTATTTAATATCCGTGTAGGAGCATGCCTCTCGGACCCCAAGGAACAGGAAATGGAAGTCCCACAGGGGAGTATTTTATCTGTCACATTATTTAACTTAAAAATCAATGATATTGTTGGATGTATAAACCCAGGTGTGGATTGCTCACTGTATGTCGATGATTTTTTTAATCTGCTACAGCTCAAAGTATATTCACATAATTGAGCGGCAGCTTCAACAATGCATTGACAAAATAAAAAAAAAATGGTCAACCAAGAATGGATTTAAGTTCTCCACTAACAAAACAAAATGCATGCACTTTTAACAGCTTAGAAAATTACATCCAGATCCTCTGTTAAAGCTGGACGGGATTCAGATTCCCGTTGTAGACCAACATAAATTTTAGGACTAATACTGGATAAAAAGCTCACCTTTATTCCACACATCAAACACTTAAAAAACAAATGTAACAAATCTATCCAGTTGATGCGAGTTATTGCCCACACATTGGGGAGCTGATAGACAAACCTTACTGAAGTTATATAGATCATTAGTGCGGTCGAAATTGGACTATGGCTGCTACATATATGGCGCTGCCAGAAAGTCATATACAAAGTCATTAGACACTGTTCATCATCAGGGGCTTAGACTGGTCTTGGGAGCCTTTAGAACTTCTCCCATTGATAGTCTATATGCAGAAGCCAATGAACCGCCATTATCAATTCACCGCAACAAACTAGCTTTACAATATTTGACCAAAATCCTCTCTTCCCCATCCAATCCTGCCTACGCCTGTATTGTAAACCCATTATATCACCCTCTCTATGATAGGAAAAAGAAAACAATTAAAACATTTGGCCTAAGGATGAAAGAAATCATCAGAGAATCCAATATAAACCTGGAACGAATCCACGAATCACTCATTTCAGAAAGCCCTCCATGGGAAATCATCCACCCAAGAGTATTGCTAAATCTCACCAAATTCCCCAAATCAAAGACCAACTCTACTGATTTCTACAAAGAACTGAACAAGATTGTCGATAGTTTCCCTTCCTATAAACATGTATACATAGATGGATCGAAAGAAGGTGAGAAATGTGGATGCTGTGCCCTACTAGATAACGTCACAAAAAAAGACGTCTACCTGATGGAGCATCAATTTTTAGTGGTGACGCTACAGCTGTTGAGCTGGCACTTGATCTAATCACTGACAATGTAAGTGACAGCTTCGTTATATTCTCTGATTCACTCTCTGTACTATTGTCCATCCACAACAAGAATCTTAATAACCCGATTATCATTAAACTTTTAAATCGATTAAACGTGATGAACAGAACCAAGAATATTGTCTTTTGTTGGATCCCCAGCCACATTGGCATTAATGGTAACACTAAAGCGGACATGGCTGCAAAGGAGTCTCTGAGAGAGGATATCTTCAATATGAAGGTCTCATTCACAGATCAAAGGCCTGCAATAAAAAGATATATTCAACTCAAATGGCAAAAACGTTGGTCGACCTGTCAGAATAACAAACTCTTCCAAATTAAACCAAATTTGGGAGATTGGAGAGGTGCATCAAGGAAATCCAGAAAGGAAGAGGTAATACTGGCTCGAATTAGGATAGGACACACCTTTTTTACCCACTCCTGGCTGTTAAGAGGAGTAGATCCGCCCAAATGCTCTAAATGCCAAATGAATAATAGCATAAGACATATACTAATTGATTGTACAGACCTGGCAAAAATTTGTCAACAGTTTTATAAAGTACAGAACTTAAGATCTTTATTTGAAAACATCAACATTGACAAAATACTAGCCTTCCTTCGGAAAATTGACCTATTTAATAAAATTTAACTTTATTATATAGCTTCAACATAGACATATAAACTATAACATTTCATCCTAGCTATGGGTAACTTTCATTTAAAATGAAAATACGCTTCCGGCGTTAAATGATGCTTTAGATGTTGATAGGCCGTTAAACAGGAACAAACAAACAAACATCAAGAATTTCTGGGATTTTATGCATTTTAAAAACGTAATAATAAAAAAAATGAACAGAAACAGGATAAAAAAGTGATTTTAGAGTCAGAACTTTCTTTGTTGTCCTCACTTATAACTATAAAGGCAATTCACAAATCCAGATATTCTGTTTAATTTCAATGTTTTGTAGCAATCAACTCTTGCCAAAAATTAATACTTGATGTTTCTAGTTTTAAGTTTTTCTACAGCAAGTATAATCAAAGTGGACAGAAAATTTTTGTTTTTCTTGTGAAACTGGAAAACTTAAAAAAATAATTAGGTTAGACTTCGTAAAAGTTTTTACTAACTTTTATTTTAACTCCGTTATTTGTAAGTTAAAGTATTAAAATACAATGAAAATATTAAATAAATGTAGAAACATGTTGACATTCTTTCCTTGTTTTTAAAGTTTGCAAAAATTAACTGAAAAAGCTTGAACAAATATAGTTAAACAAATATAAAAAATTCACCAATAACATTCTAATTTTCTTCCAGATAATTAGAATCTTCAATTTTCCTTGTTTCTTGCATAGCTACATCTGTTGAATTTTTGCATTGTCCCAAACTTAATATTCCCTCCCCACCCAATCTAGTTAACCGTTAGACACAACTGATGAAACACTTTTCTTCAATAGCAGCTAAATTGCTTTGAATATTTTACTCTGAATGCAGAGTTGTCTTGTATTTTGTACACAGACATTAAGGGAAAGGAATTACATACCCCCCATCCTTTATAATTTTGCTCACACTAGTTTGCTGGCAAATTTTGTTGGTTGCTTCAGCTGAAAAACTGGTAAAATGTCATGCAAACAATAGACACAAAATTAATTTAAAATACCTTTAGTATATTAATATTTAATGCGAAGCTTTATTATATATCTTATGTTTCAGGTTGTGGATCATCATGGCTCTCTGCAACATATTTATTTTATTGCTCTAAGTAACTCTTGACCATTGATCATCCCTCTTTGTTCATATTTTACCATCCTTTCATTATAACTCCAGTTGTCTATTAAGCTTTCTTTAATTTTACGTACTGCCTATGATATAAATTGAAAAACTGATACCACTTTCTAACTTCCAGTTTTTGTACACATTAAAAACTTCTATTATATTCTTGTTTTCCTTTTGTTAGGAGTAGTTATAGAAAAAAAAGTTGATCTGTGTTAATGTAATTTGAAGAATCTGGAAATGCTGAGTTCATCCTGTAAGGATGGGTTAGACGTTATGTATAACAAAGATTTTTCTTGGTGTAGTGCATTCAATAAAACTAATTTTTTAAGGTTTGGTTATTTTGGCTCTTGCAGGTTAAAACAAAATAATACTACTAAAAAGGCTATCTTGTATTGCAGCTCAGTTACTTGCTATAGAATTGAATTAGTATCCCTCAGAGAATCTCACTCTTTGAAAACGGTAATGTATTTCTATCACAGTAGCAATTGACCATTTTTATTTTGTAGAAGAAATATAGTTATTAAAGTCCCTGTAAAAGAAATGAGTCATTTTTCTGTTTTTATATATATATATATAGTCTTCAGGTTTGCTAGACGATAGAATTAATATTTTGATATTTAGCATAAACAGCAAATTTTTTTATTTTTTTTTTATTTCTCTCCTCAGATATGTGGGTTATAACCAGAACATTGTTACATGCAGGTTTTCAATATGCTAATATCACTTTTTAATAAAACAGTAAAATCTAGGAATTGGTTTGGACATTTTTTTTTCTTTGCTACTTGAAACTTGTTCAGACTGTCACCTTTGATATCCTATTTTAATTATTCTATGTCAAAATGTCTCTTAATTCTCTCATAACTTGTAACTTATATTCTCCATACACATGTCAAACTTGTAAATGTTTAATAGTAAAGTGGTAGGGGTTGTTCTAGTTACTATTTGATGTATACATTTTCTGACCTAAGAACCAATTAGTTTGTCATCTGATTACAATCCTTCCAGATTAGTTGTGTAGCTGTTTCAGACAAGCTGTACAAAAATCATACTAATTAAATACAGCCTATTATTTGATTACTGGAATAAAGCTTTTGTTCTTAATCCACATTGTTTACTGAACAAGTTGAACATTTGTAACTTCTTTTCATTTAACAAATTCTTAACCTATTTAACAAACATTTTTTTCTTTTTGTAAATCTTTTTAATCATATATTTTATTTAAATTTTCAGTTTACATATACAAGTGAACTTAATCAATATCCTAAAGGCTCTCATTAAAGTTACCTTGTTGGAACTAATCTTTAAAATATGAATTATATTTATTGCCTTACATGTTATATTGAAACCAGGTACTGTAATAGACTAAAGACAGGAACAAGAAATTTGATCTTTATAATCAGAATGACACCAATGAGCAGTAAAAATACGAGACATAACTTTCATAAACTACACAAATATTTGATCAGGTACAACACAATGATCTGAACTTCTAGGAAAACTTTATTAAAAAAAAAGATATTAAAATAATCCAGAAGATTTACTAGGAACAAACTTCCTGCATATGGATAGAAAAACTTTAGCAAGTACACAAAAATAGAAAAGTGTGTATCTTCTCACTAGATTTATTTGGTCTTTATCAAATAAATCACTTTATAGCAAGGTGATCTAAAAGTCCTATCAGAAGATTGAAGGTATTGTTAGTAAGAGAGAAAGCCTAATATGTGAGCTATGAATTGGAGATGTGAAAATTGATCAAATATGGAAGTTTTGCTAACTGAAAATTGTTTTAACAGATGACTGAAAATGTGACAAATCTGAAGGCACATTAGAGTAAGGAAAAATTATTTCTAAAAGCTAAAAGAATAAACAGGAAATTTTTTTTTTTTTAGAAATAATATGGTGAACTACTATGTAATATCAATCCTGCTATACAGCAGTAAATGCTGGACAATTTCTTTACTTGAAATATGGTTCTACAGATGGATGCTGAGAATACATGGACAGACCATATCAGCAACAAGGAAGTTTTTATGAAAAATGGAAACAAAAGGATATTTAATTCAGCTGTATTTCTGAGACACACAATGAGGAATGAAGGTTTTGAGAATTTGATGTTCACAGGCAAGAGAGAGGGAAACAGTAACTTCTAACGAGCTTGTATAAATGAATAGCAGAATATAGTGGGAAGCATAGTAAAGAGACAAACTTTGCTTAGAGTTGCAAATAACAAGTTATGGAGCCACGATTCTCTATGTTCTCAAGGAACATGGCCCATGAGAGAATGTAATACATAAAAAATATCTTAACATTTTCAGAATTTGAGTATTTTGTCAATTATTGTACCTAGTTTTTTTTTTTATTTTTTTATAAAGCTTAAAATGATTTTTGGTTAGAAGAGTTGAGTAGGCTATTAATGGCAGATTTTCATCTATATAGAAAATAATGTAAGAATCCTGTAAGCAAAAATTGATGGGCTCTTTGACATGGTGTAATAGTTAGAAAGTCTTGCCAGATCAATTACGACTGTGTAATGAGTTCGATCTTCACTGGGTTCTCCATACTTTCATCCTTATGCCACGAGTAAGCATAAATGAAAGTTTATCTCCCTTTTACATAAAGAAAAATTAACTTTAACCAATTGTTGTTGACATTGATGTAAACTTTGAAAATAAGACATTTCTAAAACTGATCATTTCAATTTTATTTAAATTGACGTTTTTAAAGTTTTAATGTACTGATTATACTAACTTGTCCCTGTGAATCACTTTTTTTTTTCTTTAACAGTAATTCTTGATAATTATTTTGTTTATTTTAACATTGACAGTTCTCCTTACTTTCATGTTTTAGTTTGCCTTGATTGATTACAGTTAGTAATTGGCAAATATAGATCATTCGAATTTTTCTTCTGTGTTTAACCGAATTGGTTTTTTGTCACTTATCTGTTGGTTAATCTATAGCATACAATTGTTTCAAAGTACACTAATAACATCAGGTGGAACAAAGAACAGGTGAAGCTCTACAGTGGACAAATGAGTACCTCTTGTGTCACTGTGTCCATTGAGATGGCACTTCCTCACCTACTACTCACTACTATAAGATTAACTGTCATGTGTGTGTACACAAGCAATACTTGCACATGCTTTCTCTTCTTTTTGCGTGTTGCAAATTACTTTTTACACAAAAAGGTTACTGATCTTTTTTTCTTTATGGAGTGTTTATATACCAGTTCTTGAATTTTTGCAGTTTGTACTTTTCTGTAAGAATATATTTTATTAAATTTGTATTGTAGACTTTTACACTGAAACAATTAAAATAAATAGCTTTATAATACATTAACTTTGTTTGTTTTCAAAAGCTGTAAACAAAAAAAAAAAAAAAAATGGATTACATGTATGAATATTTGCAATGAAAAGTTGGTTAAATCTGTTTGACCCTTATTAAGTAGATATCACTTGGATTTTTTATGACAAATATTAATTATAATTTTTATATTATAAATTAAGTTTTATTAAAAAATAATAAACAAATCTGTTATGTATTATTTTTTAAGATGGGAAAATATTACAAAATGATATACTTGCAGTTACATTCTGCATGATACTCCCAACACTGATCTTTTTACCATTGATCACAGATGATATTTAAAAGCATTTTTGTTAAAAACTTTTTGTCTCTAAGTTTTTAAAAAATGAATTACAGAATTTATAAAGTCATTGTTTCTTTGTCAACCATTATAAAGATAAATTATGAATTTTGATTATTACTATAAATACTATAAACTTTTCTAGATTTTAATTTATAAAACTTTTGTGAATTTTTAGTTTGTATAATACCTAATCGACACAAAAAACCAAATAAACTACATAGCAATAAACAGGAAATTCAGAAATACACTGGTTCAATGCAAAACCTATTCAAGTGCCAACTGTGGAAGCGACCACCTCCCAGTCATCTATAAACTAAGGATGAAACTCCAGAGAATGAAGAAGCCTAGTGCAGCACCAAGACTGCAATACATGCTCATGAATGACCTCAACCTTCAGAAAGAATACACTAACAGCATGAAAAACAAATACGAAGAACAAATTGGAAAAAGAAACTTGAAATGGAATTCACTAAAGGAAGCGCTAGTGACATCAGCAAACAACATTGCCCCAAAGGAAATCAGATGCAGAAGAAAAAACAAGTGGATGACTGAAGAGGTTCTTGACATGATGCAAAGGAGACAGAAAATGATGCCAAGACATGGAATGGAATACAGGAAATTACGCAAGGAAGTAAGGAGCAAATGCAGACGGGCTAAAGAGGAATGGCTCAACAACAAATGAGCTGAAGTAGAGATATTGAGCAGGACTAATAAAGCAGACATGGATAAAAAAATAAGAACTGACAGGACAAAAAAACCTGCTTCTCAACAGGATGTATAAAATCCAAGGATGGAACGATCATATTAAAGAAAGAAATACTCCGATAGGAAGAATATATCAAAGATCCTTTCCAGGACAAGAGAGAACAACCGATAATACACAAAGATGAGGATGGACTGGAAATATTAAAGTCCGAAGGGAAAGCTGCAATGGGCAAACAGAATAGAAACAAAGCAGCTGGACCAGACGGCATTGAAATAGAGTTGCTGATAGCTCTGAAAGAGTTTGATGTAGAAGAAATCAAAAATAATAAATGAAATTTATAATAGTGGTGTAATACCAGACGATGTAAGCAAGTCAATTTTCATACCACTGCCTAAGAAGCCAGATAGAAAATTGGCATGGCGAAGGACTCAATCCAGAAGCTGAGTAGAGTATTAAGAGACTGGAAATTTTCACTAGAAACAAAGAAGATAGTACTGGGTTGTTATGTGATGTCAATTCTTCAATATGGCAGTGAATGCTGGACAATATCATCAAAGATGAAGGAAAAACTTAAAGCAACTGAAATTTGGCTCTACAAGAGGATGCTGCAGATATCATGGATTGAACATGTGAGCAATGATGAGGTTTTGGAAAGGATAGAAAATAAAAGGAAATTAATACTGAGCATCAGGAAGAGACAGATGAAGTTCCTGGGACATGCAATAAGGAAGGAGGGCTTGGAGACCCTGATACTAACTGGCCAGTTAGAGGGAAGGAGAGACAGAGGAAAATGGCATGTAACGTACTTGACTGGCCTGAGTGGGTGGATGGCAGAACTGGGGTTGCATGGTGTAACAGGAGAAAGCGTGCTAAGAGCCACCAGGGATAGGGAGATGTAGAAGGCCATGATCGCCTACATCTTGAAAGGACAAGCCACATAGAAGATAATATCTAATATTGTTTTAAGATGTTAATTACTCTTTATTACTTCTTACTACTAAATCAGTGGTTCTCAAACTATTTTGATTTTTTTTTTTGCATGGCGGTATCTTTATAATATTTTAGATGGCTTGTGGACTCTTTTGTATTAACCACAGTTAACATATAGGCTACTGAAAGAACATTTTTGGCAAACAAATATTTATTCAAAAATGGCAACCAATTTCTATTGAAACAAAAATATTTTTCATTGCGAAAATGGCAACCTTAAACATCAAAAGTACATTCAATAGGATGGGTGCATTTGCTTGGCCTCAACCAGTTCTTCTAGATTTGCCTTTGTTTTGGTGAGTGTAACTCTCATGTCATTTGTTGCTTCTAATCTGTTCTGGGATTTTGTTTTGAGGGCAACTAATATGGAAAATGCTATCTCACACTCATAGGTGGTTGCAAATGGAATCACCATCTTTAGAGCCATTTTTGCAACATCAGGATAGAACTGTACAAAATCACTATAAAACACTTCACGGAAAATGTTTTGCATCTTGATCATTAATCAAATCAATAAACTGTTCTTGAATCAAGTTGTCCTCTGAAAGCAGATCATTAATGGAGAGTACAAAAGGGTTGTGGATAAACTGACGATATTTTTTCAAAGTTTTGTTGGTCAGGAAAATGAGAAATTTCTTCATGAAGCATTGATACATGGCGTTTCATCACCTCAAAACTATCATCATCATCGACGTTAAGCTCATTTTATCAATATATATATATATATATATATATATATTTGTGGAAATGGGGCAAAGTTCTTTAATTTGGAATGCGACAATTTGAGCTTCATTTTAAAAGCAGTCAATTTATCATGACAATGGAGTACTGTGATCTTGCAATGCTAAATTGATGGAATTCACGAATTCAAATATATCCACAAAAAATGACAGGGATAAAAGAAAGTGCATATCTAAGAATGTTGCGTGCATGTCTGGTTTGACATCTTTCAAAAATTGTTGCATTTCTTCACGTAGTGTGAAAACTCTTTTTGAAACTTTCCCTTTGGAAAGCCATCTAACTTGTGAGTGTAAGAAGAGTTTCAAAATCGGAATCACTTTCTTTGCATAACTCAGAAAATAAACGAGAATTGAGTGCATTTGCTTTAATGAAGTTAACAGCTCTAATCCGAGGACATTGTTCAACTCATCAGGCACAGTTTCCATTACTAAGGCTTGGCGATGAATAGTACAGTGTATATCAATAATATTTGGGAATTTTTGTTCACATTTGATACCATGCGCCTCAAAAATCTGTCTACTTTATTGAGTATTTTCATTGCAGTTGTTCTGGTGTCGAGAGTTTCACAAAACATAAATTTGTCTTCTAAGTGCTTGTCATATTATATATCACACATAGACATAAAGTTGGGCTAAATTGAAGACATCTGTGGTTTCATCAAGCTGGATCACAAAAAAGTTGAAAGTTGAGTTATGAATCTGAAACCACCTGTCATTTGATAGACACATGCTTTAATTTGTCAAGTTCAGAATTTCCAAGCACATTTGATATGATATCTTTGCAACTGCTTTTCCCCTTATTATATAAATAAAACATAAGCAAGGGCCAAAATAGAACTAAGGAAGGTAACTCAAGAAATAAAAGTAATGCACACAAAAGATAAAGGAGGTAAATATAGGAGAGTTGGAGATGAAAAGATATAATCTCTCTTTCCAACAACAACATTGCTTTTATGACTTGGTAACAATCTCAAGTAGCCAATAATTTCAACTGAGTGGCTTCTTCACGGTCCCCCTAGGGGACTGTGGACCCCAGTTTGAGAACCACTGTACTAAATGTTAATGTCTTTTTCGTACTTAGTTTAACTAAGCTACAAAGCACATGTAGTTTATAAAAAAGGTATAAATATTGGTACTTTCTTTTATTGGCCTGTATATAGTAGTCAACCATCTTGTAGCAGCAAGAGACAAGATGTCATTTATTTGAATTTTTTTAAAAAAATTTATTTTTATTAAGCTGTTTTTGCTTTTTATATGGTATTTTATTTATTTATTTTATTTATTAATATTGAAAAATGTTTTGGTTTAGATCATAAAGGGGTTGAATATTGCACAACTTTTCCCCATGAATCTCAGTATTAATTTCAGAATGGGATGATCTACAGAATGTTCTGACATTTGGTCATTAAAATACTGGATGGTTTCAATAAATCCAGTAATATTTCTGAGATAGGAATGCTGTAAATTTTTTTAAAAATTTTAACAACACAAACTCAAATTAACAAATAGCATCTTGTGAACATTTATTTGTGTAAATGCTTTCTTTTGACAATTATCTATTTAGCTATGTGTAGCCAAGGAATCAAATGATTCTTCAAATAATCATATGTTAGTGTTAAGCTTTTTGAGACTCTTGCTCGGCAATTTTGGAGAGTACAGTTCTTATCGACAGAACTAGGTTTTGGGGATTTACTGTGTAGAATACATCTTGATTTACTTGGCAAGTGAATTGTCTGGGTTCTTTAACAACTTGGAAAGCAAATTTAGTCAAATTATTCACTTATGTGAAATGTTTTCATTTTGTAGAATATTTTTAATTCAACAACAAATTCAACTAGCTCATATACAGCCTCTATGGCTTCTACTTCACTGATAGATGTCATTTGTCTGAATATTTTTACATTTGGTTCATTCACCATTGCTTTCTTTTACTTTTTGTCTCTCACTTTGTGGATATTAATTCAGTATCTTTTTGTTGTTTTTTTCTTTTTTTCTTCAATGATCAAGTTTTTGCTTATGTTAATCTTTTCACCATGACAATGTCAGCAGAATCATTGACTGCTATTTTAGCTTTTTTTGCATATATGTAAAGTTTTCCCTGATTCTTTTTCTGGCAGATGTAATTTATTTGGCAATTCTTTCAGCTGTTTCATTTGCCATTTCTTCTTTGTACTCTTTTTTTTTTTTTTCTTTTTAGGTCAGATTCAAAGCTTACATGTTCTGTGGTCAGTTTTTCTTCCATTAAGCTTTTTGGAAAGCATACATATCCTCTAAATTAAAAACAAGTTGGATGTGAGGTTCCATAAAAACCTACTCACTACAGAAACCACAATGTTAATGCTTGGCATGATGAGGCTATCTTTTTATTCTCAACAAGTGAGTTTAATGGCACTGAGGACGAGGAGAGCTTACTTCAACTTGATCCTGATTCTATCCTATCCACATCCTTAACATCTTTTTAGCTCTGAAATCTTCTGACAGAGGATGGAAAGTGTGACATTGAAATCCAAAGGTATATTGGGATAGCCAGATGTATTCCAAAAGTTAGGCAAAGTACTATGAAATCTTTGCTACAATGAAAATAGTACCAAACTGTTATGTGATATTTGTTGTCCTGCATGGTAATCTCTACAAAGATGAAAAAACTTGAAGCAACAGAAATGTGGTTCTACAGAAGGATGATGAGTATACCATAGACTGAACATGTGAGCAATGGCAAAGTTTCAGAAAATGGAAGCAAAAAAGGAAACTTATACTTAACATCAGGAATAGACAGTTGAGGTTTCTAGGGTTCATAAGAGTGTTTGGAAAATCAAGAGATACAGAAGAAAACAATGCATAACATACTTATTTGAGTCAATGGAATGTAGAACAGGGTTTAGAAGAAATAAAACCATTTATTAAGAGCTACAAGAGACAGAAAGTTATGGAAAGCCATGATCACCTGTGTCCTGAGAAGTAATGCCAGCAAAGTTAATGTCATTTTTCTTTTTTCAGTATAAATCTATCAGCAATACCAGTTAATGTTGTATAGTACTTCTTACACTATCTATAGCCTAATTAGAAAGGAAATAAGCATTTTTTTTATGCAACAGATTTTATTTTTCAGTGTTATTGCCTTCTTGTGAGTAGACTTAATAATGGGTAATATCAATCATGTGGATAAAAATTCACTTAATTGCATGAAAGATTGCAGTTTTCTTGTATTTGTTGTTCATATGTTATAGTTAAAATAGTTACTTGCCAAACAAATACTGCCTTGTGTGCATGTAACCCAAAAGCAAAAATCTGCATTTATATACAAAACTAAGTGTAGTATAATTCAAGAAGGGGTAGAAAAAAAATTCTCTACTCATTTTGTCTTGCATCTATCTTGTCATTTTTAACTGCTGATTTTCTGTGGCTTCTAATAAACTCTGATCTTTTATTGTACGTTTGTCCTTGATTAGTTTCACTTCTGGTGAGTCAGCCATTACAAGTGATTAACCAGCATAATGGATGCTAATCACTTTTTTTTCTTTTTTTTTTTTTTTTCCAAAAACCATCAGAATAATTTAAGTCCTAACATTGTCTAATGGTATCAAAAATAGCTAAAATAAATTTTTAGCTGTGCAGGGCAATTATGAATTTTCAATGCTGGTAGACTTGATATCATTTTGATAGTAGGTTTATAGAAATTTGTTTCTGTGGTTGCTTACCATTACAGGCTGATCCTGTTTTGAAATTCATGATGGAATAGGCCTATCACCTCTGATGAACCTATCAGTTTCTGTTGTGTACAGTTACTAAAAACATAAAATCAATACATCAAGCACCAATCTCAACTACATGTGTGTGTTCAAAAAAAAAAAAAAAAAAGCCAAGAATTTCTTATTCCAGTGATCAATCTCTGGACAAATTGAAGTGTCTTCCCTCCCCTACATTTTATGAGTGTATATTTCAAGTTAATAGTGATTATTGCAAACTTATTTCATGCCATGTCTCCATGTTGTAACCTCAAGAATTCTGTATATTAAGTGTTTCTCTTTTTAACTGTCAATGCAAACAGGATAGGATGTCTCTAAGATTATTTATCTTCTGCTGAGACTCTTGTTTCATTTGCATCCTGGAGAGTTTGGTGGCCAGTTGTGGTTGCAGAAATTGTTTGATAGCCATGACTGGGTTTTCCTGCTTGTGTGGCATGGTTCATTCCTGTTGTTGCCAGACAAAGGGTCTTCCAGCTGCCACCCTCTTGATTCAGAGCAGCACTACCTCTTCAAGGCACTTGATGTAGGCCACTGCATTCAGTTTGAGACCCTGTGGGAAGATGATTGGAAGCATAATGTCCTGATCACTTCAAACACCTTTGTAATCACCATTAGATTGATCCAATTATTTCCAACTTTTCTGCACTGCCCTTAGTTATACCCAAGCACTCTACAATGCCCCATATTAGACCCCCCCTTTGGTATGAATGCTCATGGTGCTCTTTTTCTCACAGACAGTGCTTAACTGATCCTACTGTACTTGCAGTTGACAAAATCAAAAATTGCACATGTGCAAATTTAAATATAAAATGGCAACAATTTACCCCTCACACCCTCTGTATGTGTGTGAGAGAGAGAGATGTGATTTAAATGAAGCTTCTCATAACTTTATCTACTCAGTCAGTTTTATTCATTAGCATTAAAAAAGAATTTTTGGTTTCTTTAATTTTATATATGAATGAAAAGTGGCATGCTGCTTTTGAGTAATAATTGTTTAAGTCACCTTTAAAGACTGTTTCCATGTTTCTAATCAACTCTGGAAAATCCTAAAGGTTCTTGCTTGGATGCTGTCATATGCTAAAGAAAAATCTTTAGGCTTGATTTTATCTTTGCATTTTTATTCTTGCTTCATTCTCTATAATTACAAGGGGGATACTAAAAATTGTTTTTGCTTCATTAATCTATTTAAATCTAACCAAATGACAAAACCCCAAAAATTTGTTTGAATCCTTTCTTAGTTAAGCTGAGAACTTTTCATAATTCTAGCATGCAGATTCAGTAGTTGGCATTAATAACACGTTTTCTTAAAGTTACTATCTATATCTTGCTATCTTCTTAACCATTTAATAAGGTTAAGATTTAGTTTTAGTTTCTTTGATTAATATGGGAAGGTCATATATTGTAAAGTTAACACTGAGCTCATAAAATTTAATAATAGAAATCGTACTATAACTTTCATAATATGTACAAATAGCTTAATGGTTTTTGGCATAGAAAATAGAATCAGAGCCATGTTCAAATACTGACAATCTATTACATTAAAATGCTTTTTGTGGAGCCATGAATCTCTTTTCTCTCTCGAGCTTTGTTTCTCAAAAGGTCATGGCAATTCAGATATTTAAAAAACATTTTTGGTAGACTTGTGGAAAGCCATTATTATTTAAATAATTATTATTCTTTAAAAAATCCCAACATTGGGTTAATCTATGGTTAGCAAGTTAGTTCCAGAGACAATTGTTAATAATGCGTTTGTTTTTGCATACTCTAAGCTTGTGGTTTTTCTACCTCTTTTTCTTTGTCGTGTCCTTTCAGGACATAGGAAATTATGAACTTCCACTTACCCTTATCTCTTGTCACTCTCAACAATTTTCCTCTTGGTATCCCTCTCAAATCCCGCTCTGCCATCCACTTGCTCAAGCCCATCAAATACATCTTGTGCTACTTTCTCCTGTCTCTTTTCTTCTATCTGTCCTGCTAGTATTGGATTCTCTGAGGCCTCTTTCCTCATTATGTGTCCCAGAAACCTCAGATGTCTCTTCATGATACTAAGTATAAGTTTCCTTTTCATTTTCATCTTCTCTAAAACCTTGTCATTTCTCATGTTTGGTCCATGGTATCCTCAGCATCCTTCTGTAGAATCACATTTCTGTTGCTTAGTCTCTCTTTCTTCCTTGAGGAGATTGTCCAGCATTCACTGTCATATAGGAGAGATATCATATAAGTCCAGTACTCATTTCTTTCTTTCCAATGAAATCTTCCTGCCTCTCAATACTCTGCTTAGCTTTTGAAATGCATCCTTGGCCATGCCAATGTGCCTTTGGATTTGTCTCACACTTTCCATTCTTTGTCAGAACACTTCCCAGGTATTTAGATTTCCGCACATGTTTGATTTTAGTATCTTTAACCTGTAGTTAGCATTTTGGGGTCATCTTTTTGCTGATGACCATGCATTCAGTTTTCTTGAAGTTGATATTTAGCCCTTTCTTTTCACTTTTCCTTGCTACATTCTGTATGAAATCTTGTATTTTCATATGTATGTATATATTTGGTGAGAAGACATATCCTTGTCTTACACCCCTTTCTATTTTTGTATATCTGCTGAAATCATTTCCTGCCCATATGCATGTGGTTTGCTATCACTATAGGTTCTTGATTATTCTAATGTCCTTCCCAAATATATTAAAGTTGCTGATCATCATTAACAAGACTTTGGTGTACTTTGTCGAATACATTTGTGTAGTCTATAAAACACAGGTACATGTCCTTCTGCATTTGTATTGTTCTTTTTGATAACATTCTGAGCATAAATATTGCATTCCAGTGTCTGTGATGAACCCACACTGTTTTTGTCCTATCTCTGGCCCAATTCTGATGCATGCTCTGTTCATCAGAATCTGGATGAGTTTTGTTTTGTATCTCATTAAGCTAATTGTTCAGTGGAATTCACATTCCTTTGTGGCTGGTTTCTTAGATAGTGCTATAAAAATTGATCTGCTTAGGTCTTCCAGTATATCACCAGTATTGTAGATTTTATTTATTTTTTCTGTAATCCTGTCTACACCAAAATCGTCTAAGGCTGTCAGCATCTCTATTACAATGTCATCTGATTCTGCTTTGATCAATTTGACCAGTGCATCTCTCACTTTGATTTTTTTTTTTTATATTTTTGGTCCTTCGGTATTTGTGTAATACTGGCTGCTTTCTCGCTGACATTCAAACCATCACTGAAGTATTTTTCTTTCTCTGATATGACTATTTTTCTTTGGATTTTGTGCCTCTGTTGCTGAGCATCTTTTTTGTCCTGTTAGTACCCTTATTTTTTTTTTTATTCATACCTCCTTTAGTTGTTGTGCTCACTCTCTATTTTTACACATTTATCATTGGGCCATTTTTCTTTAACCTGTCTGCTTGTGTAATTTTGTTCCATGTCTTTGCATCTTTTTGTTCTCTTTCTATCATGTCAAGAATTTTATCGGTGATCTACTTTTTTTTTTTTTTTTTTTTTTTTTTTTTTTTATCCTGGGTATGATGGTAAACTGCATCTGGAAGCAAGGCCTCTGATTGGGAAGTTGTGAGGAGAATGGAACCACCTCTTAATTGCTGTTGTTCCCAGGTCCACCCTAACCCGGAGTGATCACACCTGTTAAGGTCCCAGCTATGGGCAAATAGTTTATCCTCAAACTTGGGTCAAAATAGACTTTTATAGAAATATACATATGAAAATAATTTTGTAAAAAAAATATACATTTTTGAAGGGAGAGTATTAGCAGCAATACATTTTTGAAGGAAAAACTAGAAGGTATCTTCAGTTTTCTAAAATAAAAATATAATTAAAAAAAATTTCATCAAAATCTGACTAAATCAACCCTATCACTATAACCGGCCATTAAAAAAAAAATACCTTAAAACCTTACCTTTTTGGCATTAAATAGCACACAGAGATTGATATGCTGTTAAACAAAACTCACACATTTTTTTTTTTTCCTGTGTTCATTTTCTTTTGGGATGATGTTTGCTGAACTTAGTGCATCTCATTCAGAGTTTGTGTTTCCAATTTGTCCTTCATATTTTCTTTTTACACTGTCTGTATATTTTTTCTGCAGGTTTGAGTCATTCACAAGGCTTATGTATTGCAATCTGGGTGTTGTGTTAGGTTTTTTGAATCTCCAGTTTCATCCTTAGTTTGCGTATAACTGGGAGGTGGTCACTTTTGCAGTCAGCACTTGGTTAGGTTTTGCAGTAGAGAACATGCATTCTTGAATGTCTTGTTGATAGATATATAGTCAGTTTGGTTTTCTGTTTCTCCTCCTGGGCTTATCTATGTCCACAATTGTCTTGGGTGTTCTTGAAACCAAGTGTTGGTTATTATCTGGTCATTTGCTGTACACCATTTGACCCATTTCTTTCCATGGTCATTGTGGTTTCCTAGTCTGAAATTGCCAACTGTTTCTCTTTCCTTCTGCTTGCCAACTTTGGCATTCAGATCTCTCGTGATAATTCTAATTTCTTGTGACTTGTACTGAGCCTTGGTGCTGTCCCGCATGGAATTATATTTGATTTCTTCTTCTGTACTTTGTGCTGTCAGTGCATATACCACTATAATAGATATGTTTGGGGGGGGGGTCCCTTAATACCTGCTATAAAATATTTATAGAGGCACAATGAAGCAATTGATGGGGGCTTTCACATTTTCCAGAATTAGATGCAGCTTTGACAAAAGTTACCTTAGAGAAAATAATTTTCATCACATTCCTCATCCCAAAATTAGTAGTTTCAGGCATGTACCTTCAAATGGATACATTTTTATGGCAAGTTCAGGATGGCATACTTTTGACCTGTTTTTATCCTACTGTTGTGTTGAACTTCTGCTTTGTGCATGGCGTAAATGTTTATTTTTATTTTTTTATTTTTTTAACATATGTATTACTGAAAAAAGTTAGTTTCATCTCTGTACAATGAACCCTATTAAAGAGTTACAACTGGTGAAATTAAATTTATGAACAAAGAGACCATGTGTGTGTTTTTTGTCAAACTCTGTTTGTATAAGGATTTTAGATATCTTGAAAATAAAATTTTAGCTTGTGATACCTATTATCTGTTCAAGTCACTTACCATGAAAATTTATTATAAATATGTATGAAGTAATTTACTTGTTCTATACTTTAACAAAAACTGGAAATTTTTCAAACCTTCAATTTTTCATTTATTCTCAAATTAGGCTATTAATAATTTACAAATTTAACAGTTGTAAATAAAACTGGACTAATAATTATTTAGAAGTAATTTTTAAGTTTCATTGTTTTAATATTCTGATAGTTGCTGTCCCAAATGTTTAAAAGCATTTTATGATTAGATTAATTTTATTTGTACACTGAAGTAAAATTTCAACATCAGGACTTTTGTAATTCTATAAACTCTGTATCTGCAAACATGTAAACTGTTTCAGTTTAAATTCCTACCATGAATGACCATACTCGTTTATTCTTGTCAATATAGTTTTATAGTCCTATTATGAAGGAAACATACACACGTGTGTGTGTGTGTGTATGTATATATATATATATATATATATATATATATATATATATAGTTATTTGTCTTTGTAATAGTATTAACGAAGCATGTCTAAAACATTTTTAAGTACTTTTATTGCAGTAATTTTTATTGTCTTTTAGTTATAGTTTACTTAAGAGTATAGACATGTGGTTAGAATGTATGTGTCGTGATCATGAGGCTGAAGTTTAAATCTCATAGTGGTTGATTTGTCAAGGAAGTGACTTGATAATATTAGCAATGATGGTTATCAATTTAAGTATGTGGCCTAAAAGCTCATTCATGTATTTATTCAATGAAGCTATCAATGGTTGTGCTAGCATGAAATCAGAAGCCATCATGGCTGAGTGCTGGAGTGTTCTGGCCTCATTCAACTGTTGATCATTCCATGTTATGCACTAATAGGAAATAAGATCCTCTCAGCATAGTTGCAGTATAAACTACAGGTTGGGTCTATGGGTGTTAAAACAAAAATATGCTTAAGCAGACATCTGCAGCAAGGATTACCTAGTCATCCTAACAGGTGGGTATACTTGAAAATGAGCAGCCAGCCATTCATGGCTCAAGATTAACATTGTTGTAAGGATTATAGAACATTAGTTTGGGGTGACTGGTTAGCTTTTTGGCACAATGTTGGGATGGTACATTTTTAATTGAAATTCTCTTGTATTTATTCTAAAAGGAAATTCTTCTCGCCAATAATCACTGACTTTTTACAGAGCATACACACATGCACATGTTAAAAATAAAACTTAGTTAATTCTTTTTAAACTGGTGAATGAAACTTAAATTTAGATATTTCTTTTATTTGTAAATGTGAAAAACTACAATATAATTGTAAGAATTGAATTTGCTTTTTTGTCTTTTTACTGCTTATAAACTAAACTAAAAAACACACATAAAAACAAAGGATAATTTAAAAAATAATAAACAATATTTGGTCATGTTGCAAGACCAATTATAAATTAAGATCTTTTGATAGACAAAACTTTTGGCAAGTTTAACCTTTTGTACCCACAAAAAACAGTTTGAAAAGAGACATTTTCTACTGACACTAGTATCACTGTGTATGACTGAGACTACCCCTGTAAAGTTTATTTACAAGATTATAAAAAATATGTGCACAAAGTGTGATATTTATTTAACATTTTATAAAGATTTATTACTTTGAAAAATCTTTTTTATAAAAATCTACATTATAAAAATTTGTTAACCAATTACAATGCAATATTATTTACCATTTTATTTTTCATAATTTTATAAAAATATCTATAAAGTATGGAACATGAAAATTTAAATGTGATCCTCTTGGATATAACTTTTCTCAAATTATTTTCTATCTCAGATTACATTTTTAATTTTCTAATTTTTTTTAATGATTGGGATCATGGATATCTAATTAATAGAATTATTGTTAAATAGATTATTTATTGTCAGTCAAGAGCTGACTGAAGAAATCTTAAATGAAAAGTGGATGCTAATTACCTTGACTAAAGCAATTGGTAAAGTTTGTAAATTATGTTTTTTGGATGGGGGGGTGAAAGCAGTTAGTCTTGAACCCTGAGGTTATTTGTGGTCCTTTTTATTATCAGCATGAATATATTGTTAGCTCTAATTCAGATTAAATGGGCTGCTACAGTGTTTTTTCACAAGTGTATGTTAACGTTTATCTTAATTTCTGTTGTTCATTTTTGCTTTGTCTTTGTTAGTTTCTTCTTTCCATAAAAGGAATTGATATTTTTGTGCTGTCATCTGTAATATTCTATGTCAATGACAGAATTGATAACCTATTTGATTGACACCATCTGCTAGGCCTATCAATTACTTTTCTTGGTTTAATACCTTGACCTTCAGCTTTTCTTTTTATTCTCTATTTTCTAATTTTATACTACCAAATCTGATTCAGAAATTTCAGAACAATATATATAGCATATAATCACACACACACGTGTGTGTGTGTGTGTGTGTGTGTGTGTGTGTGATACTGGCAGACAGTACAAAGATGGAATTGATTACTTCCTAAAAATGAGCTTTTTGTCTGTTCTACACATGCTTGAGTAACTTAATGAGTAGACCTAGCAGAAATATGAATACAACATAGAGCCTGTAATTAGAAAAACACAAATTAGGTTGAGCGTTTTTGAACGTCACTGCCTGAGTGTTGCATGAGTTTTGGCATAGCATGTAGAAGCATTTGTAAAACTGACTTTGTTCCATTAAATTTGTAAGGTAAATTTTTGGATCAAATAATTCAGAAATATATGCTGACTTAAAGTAGGAAAATTGATAGTTCCTCAAATTTTCAATGGCACCAACAATATAGGACAACTAAAGATATCCTGGATCAAATAAAAACAGTTGAACTTCAAATTCTCAGACAGTTACAGAATGTTATTAGTACTTGAGTTCAGAGTGTACCATAACTGAAGCATTGAGGTTAAAAGCAACAAATTAGGAAATTATTATTATAAAAGAATCATAATACATTGTGGCAAAAATACACCTCACATAATGGTTAGACATCTAGCTAATGTCTTACAATTATGTGGAGGTATTTCTGTCACACCTTGTATAATAATCTGTTATTTTTACTTGGTTTTTATCATAGTCATCTTGCAGTCGAGAAGTTAGAGAAGTAGACAGAAATGCAAATTTTTTCAAAAGGAGTGTAAAAACATTTTCCTTAGCCAAATAAATTAATGCTTGAAGTCATAGGAAAATGTTCTATTCTTTCTTTCATAATGAAAACATTTATAAGGTTTTATGAAGGACACTTGTGAAATATCACTGCTGAAACAAGTTTGTTGATGATTAGATAGTGATAGAGAAAATCACTTAGATTTTTCTTTATTGCAGATTGCTAAAATATTTTGTTTTTGTTTGCAGCTCTTGAAGATGAAAGACTTTCAGCTGAAGAAATGGATGAGAAAAGAAAGCAAAATATGGCATATGAATATCTTTGCCATTTAGAAGAGGCCAAAAAGTGTGTATTTATTTTTTTAAATTTTATTTTTTTTAATACAAGTTGGGAAACTTGTTTTCTGAGTTGCATATTGATCATAACAGCTATATTTAACCTTCATTAGAATTTGGGTTTGAACAAACATAAGAAAAAGACAGTATTTAGTTTTTTTTTTCCTCTCAATGTATTTGAATATATGACAATAGTACTTAAAATAAGTTAATTTACCAAGCAGTAAACGTTAGTTTGTGTGTGAGATTTTTAAAACAGTGCTTATTTAGATTTTCAAAATTTAATATATTCATCTTCAGGCAGTTTCAAGTTATGAATTTTAAAAAAAAAATGTCAGATGTTTCAAATTGTAGGATTCTGAAAATGCTAGTATGATGCCAATAAACTATTTTTCCTGGCATTGATGATATTAATGTTCTTGATAATGACTAGAAATGGCTGAAGCTACTTAATAAGTAGTGCGTGTGTAACACACACATGCCTAATAGAAGTAGGTTATTTATTCTTATATATCTTTTGAGTCAGTTTTTCAACTCTTAACCTATGAGCGTAGCCTGTTTATTACTTTCACATTCTTTGACTTTTTAAATTATCCCCACCTCATATATATATTATTTTTGGAAAAATTTCCAAGCCTATAATCATTAGTATTTTAACTTGAAGATTTTATTTATAATCTTTCCATAGTAAATGCATACATCTTTTATATTTTGATATTTCTTAATAAATGTAAATTTCTGTATCTAATTAAATCATCCAATTTTTTTTTTAAACAATCATAAATTTCATTTTAAGACTTTCAAAATAAACATGAAAAAATTCAAAACTTTTAATAGACAATTATTCATATGCATTTTTATTATCTACTTATAAAATTCATCTGTTTATAACTATCTTTTTTTTTGTAACTCTATTGTAATTATTTAGATAACATAGTACTTGACTAACAAAATAGTTACTCAGTTTCTATTTTAAATTTTAGAAAACTTTTAATGAATCAGCAACTAAAAAATAAATTTTCAATTACTATAGTTAAACTGAAGAATGTTTTACTGCACTAATCAAGTATTATGTATGCATTAATCGAATTTTGATATATAAAAGTTTTAGTGCATTAATTAAAGGATTTCTTATATATATATATATATATATATACACACGCAAGTGAGAACAAATTGATATAAAGAAAATGTTCAATAGAAAAAAGAAAACTATATTTTCAGAACATTTGTTCATCTTAGTAAAACAAGTTATTCAATAAAACTACTGTCAACTGTGAGGAAGTTCTCAGAAGTAGCTGCATGACTAGATCAGGTAATTCTCATTGATAGTGGTATTCAGCAAATCTTATCGGATGGATAATTGGTATTCCTCTTGATTGTGTCTAGACATAGTAATCATAAGGTTCTAATCAAGATAGCTAAGAGGCCACATGTTTGAATAATGACATAATCATGAAAATTCCCAGCCAACAACTAGGACACATGAACTATGTAGGAGGAACTAATTCTGCTGAAAAACATAAAGTTACCCTATCTATCCAGGGCTACATTGGCACCCAAATGTATGTGGTGGCATTGACACTGAGGTCCTGCAGGAAGTAGGGAGATGTTATAATCTGACCCTGCTTGCTCACTACTCAGGATCATCAAAGTCCTCTTCATCTGGCCATTTTCAAGTAGCTCACTTTGCTTGGTGGCTCATGCCAGGAGCATTAGGGAAGGTTTTATATATATAACATTATGCTAAGTGTGAAAGGTTGGGGTTTGATATAAGTACTGACACAAAAAATTAAAATCATAGATCTTACCGATTTTTGATCACTTAATTTGAAAGTGTGTGTGTGTATGTATGTATGTATGTATATGTATGTATGTATATGTGTATATATATATATATATATATATATATATATATATATATGACTTATGGTCATATCGTGTAGAATATACCAGTTCTCCTGATCACCGAAGTTAAGCAACATTGATCCTGACCCGTACTTAGATGGGTGACCACTTGGGAATGCCAGGTGTTGTAAGCATTCTTGATGGATGTGTATTGTGGTGCAGCTGATTTCTTGGGATGAAAAATCAGGGAGCTGAGTTAGAATTTCAGTTGAATGCCCTGCAGTCAATCACATGCAAACACCCTTGGGAAAGGTATTAATCCATCCCTTCCCTCCAGTTATGGGTTAAATAACAGAACAGCTTGGGTTGTATAGCCTTGGCTGACAACCAATCTACTAGAGCAGGTAGTGGCAACTTGTTGTAGGATAATTAAAGAAAAAAAATGCCTACCTGAGCACTGTGGAGCACATTCAGGGTACAGTGAAAAAAACATCACTGTTGGCCACCCACTGCATCCCTGACTGTCTTTGCTCAGGTAGGCATTTTTTTTTCTTTAATTATCTCGCCTATGTCATGCCACCAGACCCAGGTGGAATGGGAAGAGAGTGAGGCTGACAACCACATGCAACTCTCCCTCACTTAAATCCAATTAAAGTGCAAGTCATGACTTCTACCATCACTTCAAAGCCCTGCGGCAATGGACAAACTGTAAAATGGTAAATGATTACAGAAAAGGCTAATTAATGAATAAGATCTTCAGTCAATTAAGTGTCATACATGATGCATGCTTGGGTAATCCTCGCAGAAGGTTGCCATTACTTTTTGTAGTAGACTGGTTGCTAACCAAGGCTAGTTCTGCTATTTAACCTATAAATGGAGGGAGAAGCAATAGATTAATACCTTCCCAAGGATATTTGTGCCTAAGTGAATGCAACAAATTCAGCTGGAATTCACTCAGCTTTTTGATTTCTCAGGCAGAGCTTATATCCACTGCACCACATCACATCCACTAAAATCTTACTCATAGGTCATAATTAAATAAAAACAAAACTAGATGAGTGTACTATACTATAATATTTCTGTGTACAAATTATAAGACAAAATGTTTTAAATTTATATTTATTGAAAAACACTAAAACTACTGCGCTGTATAGCATATTACATAATAACAGCTAAATAGTTTGGTATAATTTCACTTTAAAGTAATTGAAGGTCTTATTTGATGGAACAATTATTTAGTAATGTGCTTGTGCCTTGCTTCTTGTCCATATACAATTTGTGAAATTTCAACAGTTAATTTAACTGCTATTTCTACACCTTGCAAATGTGCAGGTAACTTAGGCAACTTCAATGTTCCATTCATTAGAACCTCTTGCAGCTCATTATTTGAAAATTGAGAAAACCCTTCTGCAAGTGCAGGTTCACAAACTTCATTTTATGACTTGTTAATTAAATTTGACCTGTGTAACTCCAGATTTGATGAATGTAATTTCTTTTAATGTTGTCTTTGATGGTTCACTACTTCTGAAACAAAATATTTTTATTGAAAATTTTACACAAACTTAATTATATTTTTGTGATGTAATTTGAGTAAAATTTTAAAATTAGTCTTGTAAATTAATGTATAAATAAATATTTACTTATCTAATTGACTTCTCTTTTTTTTTTTTTTTTTTTTTTTTTTTAACTGCATATATTTCAATTATAAATTTTATAAGTCAGTGATATTAGCCTGATCACCTGAATGAAATTCCAATGTTCTAATTTTAAACAAACAATCTTTAAATTAATTTCTTAAAAAAAAAAAATTAAAAAAATTAAAAAAAAAAAGACTAATGATTTTGATAAAAATTGTCAAACCCTAACTTTCAAATTGAATGCAATACCACAGTTCCAAAATCAACCTGCCCTAATGAGCATGCTCTCATCTCTTGTCTCTATATATGTTAAATCTTTCAAACATTGTTAGGATCTCTTGCCTGTAAGATTTCCTGTGTTAATATCTGGCACATTCTCTGTGTGCTTATTTGTAAAAATTAATGCCGCAGACTTAATAAAAATAGTTTATCATCAAAATCTTTGGGTTTTTTTTGTCTTAACAGTAACAAAGTATTTTTTTTATTATTGAATTATATATCATTTTGATCATTTTTATGAACACTTGAAATTTCTGTGAAAAATTTTTACTTTTTTGATTTGTGGCAATCAAATATTAAGGAAAATTTGAATATCACTTTTGCCATGAAAAACAATTTGATTTGGAAATTATCACAAAAATCAAGTTATCAGATGTTTAATAGAAAATCTCAGTAAAAACTTGGTGACATTTTGAGAAATTCATTTTTGCATCACTTAATGTTTATATTAAGTGCAGAACACCTTGGAGAATTTAAATAAAGATTTATTTTTTATTTTCCTTTGTAACACCAAACCTCCAGTTAACAAAAATCTATTCTAAATCATAAAATAAAAGATGCAATAAAACTAAGAAACTGCTTAATTAGAAAAGCTTTTAATTGATTTATGAATAAAATACATTATGGACACAATAGTCTTAAGAAAAAAAATTTTTTTGATGAATAATGAATTTTTACAAGAATTGTAAAGTTTTAAATCTTTTAAAATTCTCTTAATTTATACCAGTTAGGTGATGTGAAATAAAAACTATATTTACTAATCATAAATGGAAAAGCTTACTACAATTAAGCTGTATTTAAAAAATTTTGAAATTTTTTTTTCTCTGTGTGTAAATGTGCTCATTTCTGTAAAAGACTAGTCAACCTTTAAGCTTTGGTTGATTCTGCCCACATTGTGTTGTTGATCTCTGATTAACCAAAGCAGGATTGCTTATCACTTGATGAGGGTGGTCCAGACATGCAAGGGATTGGTATATAATGAAAACCAAATTTAAGACTGCAACGACATTGTGTAGATTTATTTATATATATATATATATATATATATATATATATATATATAAAATAAATACAAGATTACAATCAAGTCAAAGTAAGTGATGAAAAAAATATCAGTTGGCTGGTATTTAAGTAGCACAATAATATTTGTGCGTGTATTATTTCCATGGGACATTGGTTTATTCAACTTCCAGTTGATTTTGGACTGATCATCTCTTGCAATATCTCTCTCTCTCCTGTCTCCTTTCTAGCAGCAGGCCCCATTTGACTGTATTATTCAAACTGTCATTCAGATCTCTTTCCATCTTTTCATCCCAAATATTGAGGGCTAAACTAAATAAATTCGTTTTGCACTCTGGTTTTATTAAACAAGCACCCAGACCAGAGTTGTAAAGGTAGGTATAGGGTTTCTATTTCCCCCTCCCTATATATATATATATATATGACTTACTATTTTGACATAATATTTAAACTTCCATGGCATGGAGAGGAAAAACCCGCTCCCTGTTATTGTCTGCCTGCTCTTAACAAATTCTCAAGGCCGTATTTTGACCTAGGGTCACATGTTGTCAAAGACCATTGACAAATATTTTGACTAGAATTAGGTAACTAACTTCGATAAATTTGCTTACTTCTCTCAACAAAAGAATTTTGCACTCAGTGAATCCTTGTATCTGTATTTTCCACTTGTTAACATTTCAGCTACTTTACCTGACAAAAATAATTGTATTCTCCAATTTTAGAGAAATCTCTTATCTTGAAAATTAATTAAAATTAATACCAGCCATCTGAAAATAGGGTTACAACTATAGTAAACTTAAAGCCAAAGTACCTAAAATTCAATGAAATATTAAATTATAAAGAATACTTTGCTAAATTTTTAAGCTTACTGGGTAGTTAAAAATTGTATAAAAAAAGGCACTCAAATTATATTTTTCAAGTAATTTTTGTATATATGTCTCCCCACTTCCAACTCCATTGAAAAAAATCAGATAAACTTTCAGCTATCTGTAAGCACCTAATCAAATCCTCTACCTTGATATTAAAAAATGCATTTCTATGATATTTTTTAACTAAAAGTAATTGTTTAAAATCATATTTAAACTTTAAATCAGCTAATATTCTTCAAATAAAGCTTTAGAAAAGTATAATTTATTTTTGAAAATATTTTTAATAAGACAGAATTACATTGTGCTGACAGATGACAAAAATCAGCATTTTTTTATTTTATTTAACAATTTGAAAACTAAAATTCCTTCCATTCAATTTAAGTTGGTTTTGAAATGCAACAGTATTTGCTTAATTGGAAATATTAATTTTATATATAAACTTGAAATTAAAACTAAATGAAGAGCTACAAAAAAACATTTTTCATTTAAAAAAAAAAAATTGGTATTGTTTCTTTGGAGGTACTTTATTTATTTTATATATTGTTACAAACCTGCCTATATTGCCAATATACTAATACAAGGAGGTATACAACATATATTAAAATATATATAAAAATATTTTGCTAGACATGATCAATGAGATGGAATTGATTCTCAAATGAACAAGATGGAAAGCCAGTGACAAAGGCAATGATGTTAAGGATTAAATAAATATCTTATTTTGTGTATGTCAGTCAGTTAAGTGCCATACGTGATACACGCTTGGGCGATCATGTCTCGAAAGAGACATGACTGACTGGGCAGAAGATTATCCCGCAGTAGATTGCCATTGCTTTCTGCGGTAGACTGGTTGCCAGCCAAGGCTATAGAACCCAATCTGTCCTGCTATTTAACCCATAACTGGAAGGAAGAGACGGATTAATACCTTTCCCAAGGGTATTTGCGCGTAAGTGAATGCAATGAATTCAACTGGAATTCGAACTCGGCTCCCCGATCTCTCGTTCCGAGCCGATATCCACTGCACCACAATATAGTAAAAAGAAAAATATATCTTGGGTAATTCAGAATAAAAAAAAAATAATGAAAATACTACTAGCAATGGGAATAAGAGGATCTCAATATGAGACAAAAAGAGGGATTCTCCTATCAGAAAGGTGAACAATACTTAATGAGCAATACAGAATCACCTGATGTGCATTTCAAACAAGAACCAAAAGTCAAAATTAAGTCAGAAATATGGACTCATCTAAGGTTTACAAAAGTGTCTTCTCTTTTTCTTCAGTGTGTATCATATTGCTTCTATGCTTCCTGCTTTTTTTATTCTTATAAAAAAAATAAAAAAAAAGACACTAATGAGATGATTAAATGAGCTTTGGATTAAAAGAAAAAAAAATCCACCCCTGCAAAAAAGAACGGGAGAAATTTGAGAAACAGTTTTTCATTATAGGATTTTATATTTTAGGGGTGGTGAAATATCAGAAGTTGCTAACTGAAGGCATCAATAAGGAAGTAGTAAATATTGCAGCAAAGTTAAAAATTGATAGCAGAATAAAAAAAAAAAATAAGCAATAATAATGCCTAAAGATCACAAAGCACATTTTAGAAGTAAACTCCCATGTAAGCTAATTAACCCAACTGATAGCAAGGATTAGTATGGTTATCTTGGAAAGGTTTTGAGAGAAACTCAGAAATATATCTGACAAAGTGGAGAAATAATGAAATAGTCATAAATTGGTTCAATAATATAAAAGAAAAGAAGTATAGATTCCTGCAATTTGATATCAAGGAGTTTTACGCTATCTTTGAAATTCTGCTAGATAAAGCTTTAGCTTAAGAGATTGTAAATTTAAGTGAAGAGAATTATAGCCTACTGTCAGAGATTTCTGCTTTTCTATAAAAATGAGATATGGATAAAAAAAGATAGACTTTGACATGGGGACTGGTAACTATAAAAATAGTAGAAATTCTTCTGTTATAGAAGCTATCATATGTCAGTAGCCTACAATTCTCCTTATTCCATTTACCAACAGATTATAGGTGATTTTTTTTTTTAGGTTAGCTGCTAATTTTATTTTATCAAGCTGATCATACTTACTATTAAGGTAGGAGTAAATAATTAACACCAATATAGATACCAAGTTGAGAACTGAGGACATCAGGAATATTGTTGATGGAAATTAGAAACATAGATTCAAGGATAGTGCTGGGGAATATCTGCATTTATGCAAAAAGATCTACAAAAGTGGTCATTTAAGCAACTTTTATATCATGATTTGATAAAGACTAAATCATTTAAAAACTTGTCCTGAAGTACAATGACCTTTCATTTTGTGAAGAAGGCCATTATACCAAACTCTGTCAAATGCCTTCAAGATATCCAAAATAACAGCCCGAGCTTCACCATGATCTAATGCTTGATACTCTTTCAGCATTAATCATTAACACATCAGCAGTTGACCTAGAGAAATAAAAGCCGTATTGCTTATCTGAAAGAAGACCCTGTATTGCGAGATGCTTAATTCTTGTTATTTTAATAATTGTAATACATAGATTTTGACTGTTAACACATTGCTTGTTACTTTTGTATTATTTTTGCTAGAATTTTAAATGAAAACATTTTTTTATGATTCCAGACTCATAAACACACACATTCATATGATTCTCATACACATATTCATTCATGATTTTCTCTTTTTATTTAAAAAAAAAAAAAAAAATTGTACCATCACTTGACACATGTATACAATACTTGCTATATATTTTGAACAAAAATGTATTTCATTGCTGTCCTTCACATAAACATTATCAACATATACACACACTTATAGTTTAAATACGCTTGACACGCATTATTTTCGCTTACATATACTTACTCATAATAAACAGCTAATGTTTTTATTACTTGTGGTACACACACTTAAACAAACAAGTTTTTTTTTCTTCTACATTTAATATTCATTCATTGCTTTATTGCACATGATGCATATCTCACCAATAAAAAGCATACCTCAATCAACAAACTGTCTCTTGGAGTTTTTGATAAGATTTTTAAATCATTTGTCTTTAAAGAATTTCTGAAAAAGCTTGTTAAAGTGAAACATGTTAGATTAAAGAACTTTTTTCCTAATTGTTCTTTACTTATTCTATTCATATTATAACATTCATGTCATAAATTTTTTACATACATATCTATATCTATATATCTATATATCTATATATATATATATATATATATATATAAAAGGCAATTTGTGAGTCTGTGTGACTGTTCCCTATGCATGCCTACATTTAAGCTATGCTATTCAAACTTTCTAGGGACACATATCAACAGGGAAGCCAGGTCGACACATACTTTTTGAGTTTAAGTTCAGCAATTTTTACCTTTCGCACATTTTGGCTAACATAGCTGACCGATTGTTTACATTTGCTCCGTAAAACATCTAAGGTGGTTGCTAGATTACGTCACAGAAATCAAATCACACATGTCAAATGCGACAAAAAAAAAAAAATGAGCCTTTATATTTAATATTTCATTCTGACATTTTAAAAATTCATTTGGTCAACTAAAAAATGCAAAAAATTTTCCCCTTAATTTTGAAACAAAAGAAATATTTAAAAAAAAAAAGAAAGTGTTTTTTCAAACAAAGTATGTTTTTTAAAAGGGTAAATTTTCATTGTAGGACCCAAGGGCTAATATCCTTTCAAATTTTTCTAAAATAGTCTTATTTCCATTCAAATGTATATGCTGAATTCAAATCAGCAACTAGATATTGAAGAAACTGACCTTTTTTTATGTTAACGACCAGAAAAAAAAATCAGACTTCTTCTCGTTCTTTTTGTCAGCCATTACTAGCTTAGTGAGAGTCATTCACTTCGGAACGATTTTAGGGATAGAAAAAAATTTGGGCCTATTTACTTCCTTTAAAGAAAAGTCCTTGCAAAAATTAGTACGTTTTTTTTTTTTTTTTTTTTTTTTTTTTTGGGTACTTAATTTCAGAAGAAAGTTATTTACATTGAAACAAGTGAAAAAAAAAAAGTTATTTGCGTGTGTTTGCGGATATAAGGGATACTAGCCTTCCGGTCCTAAAACGAAAATTTACCATGTGTACATTTTTAAATATTCTTCAAAAATTTCTGAAATTCATTTAGTCAACAAAAAAATGTAAATATCCCCCCCCCCCTAATTTTGAAACAAAACCAAACGTAATGTTTACAATTTCACACAAAACATCAACTCACGTTTATGCAAAACAAAAGAAAATAGTTTTTTTAATGGAATTTTTTAACAATTTTTAAACAATTTTTTATATAATTAGCAGTATAGCTCGGCGTTGCTCAGGTGTAATGAAAACTTTAAAAATAATCCATGGTCCTGGAGCTCAGACTCTTTGGACGTTGGCAGGAAAGACTAAAAAGCAATAGTTGTTTCCAGTTAAAGCGAAACCGTAGACTGAAAGAAAAATGAATGAATGTAAGTCAAATTTTGATTTTCTGGTATCGATATCAAATAAGTTGTTTTCATCGTAAACTGAATTTTGAAGGCTAAATAAGTCATCTGAGTAAATGGTATCATGACTGAGACTAAGAACTACAATTATACCTACTTAGAGCCAAACCCGAAGCTAAAATTAAAATAAGAGCTGAAAAAATAGACATACAGGTAGATAAACAAACAAACACACACACAAACATCTTGCCTTATATTATCGATTTTCTGCACTATTGTAAGAACTGCAACCTTGAAACTTCTGAATATCGTTTCTTATGTCTTTGTCTATGAGTTAATCAAATTTGATTAAAATCGGTCTACTCCTTCTATAACCCGATTTTTTTTTTTTATATTTATCGGAGGTACCTTGACACGAAACCTAGCTAAGAACACTTGCAGACACTGAGAGTACAACTGTGTAAATTTTCAAGAAAATCGGTTCAGCCGTTTCGGAGTCTATAGGTAATGGACACGTGCAAACACAGACACAGTTCCATTTATTCATAAGTTTAGATTATTTTTTATATAACTGAGTTTTAAAGTGAGGCGGCAATTACAAGCGCTTGGAAATCGCAACACACTGCATTAATCATCTAATTAAAAATGTTTTGAGTTGCACGGGCAACGCCAGGCTATGATGCTAGTATACCAATAGAAGGCAGTGATCCAGCTTTCTCTTCCACTGTACTTGTCCTTGGAGTGGGATGCTATGCATAGATATACATAGTTAAGATAAGAATCTCCAAACAAACAAAATAAAAAATAAACATCCTCTACATAATATTCCAAGAAATAGAACTCAAGACAAATGTTTCCAAAACAGAAGTTATGATCTAGAATTGGAAGTAAAGAAGTGATGACGTATCCTGAATCCACCATAAAAAATTCAGTATGTTGATTTAGTAAATACCAAAGATGTCAAAGTTAGGGATCCATTATAAATTAAGTCTAGGAGATAAGGACATTAAACATAGAATAGGCTGTATTAGAGATAGTTTTGACCAAAAGCATGTATTGCTTTAAAACCAAAATATTAACCCGAAAAATGTAGTCATGTTCGTAAAATACTTTTGTCAGATTGAATTGTTCTTATAGATATCATACATGTTGCCAGACCCATTCAGAAATAGTTAAACTATCAGCCATATACAAATAATTTCTCAGGTCAGTGGTTAAAAATAGCTTTGGGCAAATGAAGCCTTTAGGTATTGGCAAAGATCATCTTTCTTCGAACCTTGTGAAATCACACTACAGAATCACAAAATAAAGAATTGTACCTGATAACAGAAACATCACTTGACAATTTTCAAAAACAGCAACAACTAAAATGGATATCATATGTAACTTGAAAAGAAAATGATATAATCAAGATGTTGATGTTCTACACTACTTCAAACAAAATTTTGGGGAAAAAAACTCCCGCTAATACTGGAATAAGTGATAACTACTGAACTTGTGGAATCTACTTTTTAAAAAAAATCATTTTAAGAAAAAGATTTTAATTTCAACCAGCAAATCCACTGGCTGTTCAGTGATATTGAATGTTTCCTTATAAAGAAATGGCTAATATTACATTCCCTTTGTAGTATTTAAACAAAAACTTTGTACTTTTGCATAGCTCATAATGCTAATTACTTTTGTTTCTCATAAATTCCTTAGCTGTAAGGATTTTTGACAGCTTTCATTAGTATTGGAATTCTTTCAAATATGCTTTTACTTTTGGACATTAGGAAATAAAGGAAGTTAAATATTGAACTTTCTAACACATCGATTAGACAAAGAATCTGCCATAAAACATTTGTCAGTGCAACTTGTACAGAGCTAAGATGTTCAATAGAGCAGCTTGTTGAGTTGCATATGCTTAAACATGAATACAGAATCTTTTAGAAAAGATGCTTGGAACTTCTGATCTCTCCTTTTTCTCTCTCTCTCTCTACCCTCTCCTACTTCAATTGTATTCGGATATTTAAAGTGGCTTTCTTTTATTGAAGATTTGTTTTTAGTTAAAAAAAGATTACTACTTTAATATCTTAACCAGAATATGTAAATTCTTGAGATACTTTACATTTTGGTTAAAACTGTACAGTCAGATTTCATGTAGTAAGATGTTTAAGTTTCTATCATTTTCAATTGTTTCTATCTTAGGTATATTGATTTTGAAATTGCTAATTTAAAAAGAAATGTCATCCTTCACTGTTGTGATTAATACCAATTCATCTTAGAAGTTGAGATATAGTGAGGCATGTGTCTCATGCATAAGACAGACTTGTATATATTGATAGAAGTTAAAAGTAACACCTCTTAACATAGCTGAAAGTTTATGTGCACTTATTTTTTGAAACAAAATACTGGATCTATAGACAACTTCAGTGCTAAAAATGTGATTATTAAATTTAAGCTCATAAGAATGGTGGAAAAAGAACTTACTATTGATACATAAAATATAAGTAAATATTTACAAATCTAATATAACACATCACCCAAATTCTGGGTCCAACTAATAAAACAACTTTTAGGCAAAATTTGACTATTCAATAACATAGCCTCTTTCTAGGGTGATACACTGATTCCAACGCTTCTTTAACAATTCGATGATAACGGTCATGTCACGTTGAATACACCGGTTCCCGCTCGATCACCGAAGTTAAGCAACGTTGAGCCTGGTCAGTACTTACGTGGGTGACCACTTGGGAATACCAGGTGCTGTTAGCGTTCACGGATGTGCGTTGTGGTGCGGTGGATGTCGGCTTGGAGGGGGAAATCGGTGAGCCCAGTTCCAATTTCAGTCGAGCACACTGCACTCACTTGCGCACTAGTACCCTTGGGAAAGGTATTAATCCGTCCGTTCCCTCCAGTTATGGGTTAAATAACGGGGTAGGATTTGGGACCCTGCCCTTAAACAAATCCCAATGAGACTTGCTCCGTCAGGGAGGAAGCCCGCTCAACCCGACTAGGGTGAATGCGGCATACATACATACATACATACAATTCGATGCCTTTTTTTTTGTAGAATGATTTGTCTTTGGCCTCAAAATACGCCTCAGTTTCTAATATCACTTCTTCATTAAAGCCAAATCTCTTTCCCTGGAGCATTCTTTTGATGGCTGCAAACACCCAATAGTTACTGGGGATTAGATTTGGAGAATAGGGTGAATGCGGAAGCAATTTGAAATGCAATTCATGTAATTTTGCATTCGTTACGATCGACTTGTGACATATATGTTGTCTTGGGGAAAAATCACCTTTTTCTTCATTTGTGCCCATTTTTCAGTGATTTCCCCCTCCCCTTCAAACACACCAATAATGCTATATAATATTCGCTATTGATGGTTCTTCCTTTTTCAAGGTAATCAATGAACAAAATACCTTGAGCATCCCAAAATATGGAGGCCAAAACTTTGCTTGCTAATGTTTGCATCTTTGGTCATTTTGGACAGCTTTCACCTGCTGCTGTCCACTCAGCTGATTGCCAATTTAACTCCAGAGTGAATTGGTGGATCCATGTTACACTCATTGTCACATATTTATGAAAAAACTCCTTGTTGTGTTGAAACAGTTGCAAACAATGCTTTGAATTATCGAGATGTTGTTTTTTATCAACTGTGAGCAAACACGGCACCCACTTCGAACACAATTTTCTCATTAACAAATGTTCCTGAAAAATGGTAAATACACTTCCTCCTGATATGTTCAACTCCTTTGCTATTTCACACAACTTCAATTTACGATTGGCCAAAAGGAGTTTGTGGGTTATTTTTGGTGTTTTCCAAGACTACTGCTGATTTTGGGTGACCTGAGTGTTCAGCATCATTTGCATCTGTACAACCACACTTAAAGTCAGCATACCACTTCTTAACTGTTGTTTTCAATGGAGCAGTTCGAATAACTTATCAAGCCATTGCTTTGCTTGAACAGTATTTTTCCTATCAGAAAGCAATACTTTATCAACACATAAAATTCAGATTTTTCTATTGTTTTGAAAATTTGTAGCTTCACTTAAATAACTGTAATTTGTAAACTAATGATCTGATTGGGATGAAATTTTGTCATGTGCCATTTGAAGGTTAGTACTTCATAAAAATTGTATACATTTTTTATTAGTGGCAACATCTATATGACAGGCCTGGAACTTATTGAGTGATGTGTTAAGTCATTTATTTCAATTTACTATGATTATTAAACATTAAAGTATTTAAATATTGTTAAATATTTTCAATAGCTACACAATTTTAGAAGTTTAAAAAATTTAACTATTTAAATTATGAAGTTTCTATAATGTATGTTTTTTTTTTTTTTTTTTTTTTGCAGCAAGGTTTAAGGGTATAACAGCAGAAACTAGTCAAAATGAATCAGTATTTCTGAGTAACAACACTTTATTTAAAAATATATAAATAAAATGTCCTCAAAATGGTAATAACTGCACAGAAAACAATTTAAAAATACTTTTGTATATATTACTATCAAAGAAACTTAGTTATATAATCATTTTATGTAATTTTTTTATAAGATTAACATGAATAATTATAGTTGCCAACTACTGAAATTAAAAGGTACTTTCCTATGCAGTAAAAGAAGAGTAATATATATATATATATATAGTGTAATGGAAAATCCTGGAAAAAACTAGAATCTGTAACTCATTTAACAACATCTGCCCTTTATTCCTGAGTGAAAAGCTGCACATTCTAAGGTACACCTAACAATGGTGAACTATTGAACCGTAGGTATGAATTAACAGTATTATGTAAACATCGAAAATATTTATTAAAATTTAATTAATCAAAAGGTGCCAGTTATAACTCGTGCTCTAATATATATATATATATATATATATATATATATATAAAAAATCAACTTATAGTTAAAATTATTTACCTATTTGAAGTATTATGTGGCTCCACTAGATACCTTACTCAGATAAAATAATCATCTCCAAAAGTTAATTAATGTCCATGTTTCATCCATAAAAAAAAAATGAATATTATATTAATAAAATAAACCCATACAATACTAAAAGGTCACTCTATTTCATCCACTCATAGATAGTCAAATAAAAATTGTCTACTCATTTAAAAATCTAAGGTCCCACTATGTGATTTACCCAGACAAAACTAAAAAGTAACCTGTCTAGGAACTAAACCACCTCGCCCCACTCTCCTAACCCAAATCTGTATCTCTATGGTTACAAACTGCCAAGAACCAGCTTCTTCTTCTATGTGCCCTGTCCCTTCAGGACATAGGCGATCATGGCTCTCCACGTCTCCCTATCCCTTGTGGCTCTTAGTATGTTTGCTCCTGGCAACCCCCGTTCCGTCATCCACCTGATCAGTCCCTGCAAATATGTTATCCGCAGCTTTCCTCTGTCTCTCCTTCCTTCTATCTGTCCAGTCAGTATCAGGTTCTCCAGGCTCTCCTTCCTCATTGCATGTCCCAGGAACTTCAGTTGTCTCTTCCTGATGCTCAGCATCAATTTCCTTTTTGTTGCCATTCTTTCTAACACCTCGTCGTTGCTTGTATGCTCAGTCCACGATATCCGTAGCATCCTTCTGTAGAACCACATTTCGGCCGCTTCCAGTTTTGTCCTCATTTTCGATGATATTGTCCAGCATTCACAGCCGTATTGAAGAACTGACATCACGTAGCAGTCTAGAACTCTTTTCTTCGTTTCTATTGAGATTTTCCTGTGTGTTAGTATTTTGCTCATCTTCTGGAACGCGTCCTTTGCCATGCCAATTCTCCTTCGGATCTCCGTGTCGCACTTTCCATCTCCTGTTAGAACACTTCCTAGGTACTTAAATTCTTGTACTTGTTTGATTCTGTTATTCTCCACCTGTATTTGGCATTTTGGATTGTATCTTTTGCTGATGACCATGCACTCAGTTTTCTTAAAGTTTATTTGTAGTCCCTTCTTGTCACTCTCCACTGCTACTTTCTGTATGAGGTCTTGTAATTTCCTTTCCATGTCCGCAATCAGCACTGTATCGTCCGCATATCTTATGTTGTTCAGGTTGTGACCTCCAATAACAAATCCTGGCGTGTCATCTAGGGTCCTCAAAATATTCTCGCTGTATAGGTTGAACAAATCCGGTGAAAAGACACATCCTTGTCTTAAGCCTTTTTCTATCTTTGTGTATCTACTGAGGTCGTTACCTGTCTGTATGCAGGCCGTTTGCTGCCAGTAGAGATTCTTGATTATTCTTATGTCTTTGCCGAAAATGTCGAGATTGCCCAGCATCTCCATCAATTCTTTGTGTCGTATTTTGTCGAATGCCTTCGCGTAATCAATGAAGCACAAGTACAAGTCTTTCTTCATTTGCAATGCCCTTTCAGAGAGCATCCTAATCATGAATATGGCGTTCCTTGTTCCAGTGTCCTTGACGAACCCGCACTGTTCCTGCCCTATCTCTGGCCTGATTCTGCTTCTCGCTCTATTCATCAGGATTCTGACAATCATAAGAACCAGCTTAGACATACTAAATTCCCATCCCCCACATCACCTATATATCACATTCCCAAAAATAAATCATTTCCACCATTTATTTTCAGTTTCATATATCACCCGAAGAGGAGCGATTGGGCTCCAAAACATGAAAATTTTTGTGTAGTGATACTATGCTTTTATAAACCATTGTAACAACTATTACAATATAAAGCTCTACTCTGTATCCAGCACTCTTTATAAAAGTAAATGCTTGAACAGTGGGTTTAAAATCTATGTTCTGTCACTTTCTCACAATATATATAATGTGTGTTTGAATAATTTTTTTTATAATTATTACCCTATGAAAGGCAATAAAGCAGCTAAAATGCAAGGAGTTAGTAAAAGTTAGGGGAAAAACACTATTAAGGAGAGAGAACAATGGAAAAATAGGAATTAAGAAAACAAGATGATGATTGACATTGCATTAAATTTTTGAAGATCAAAGTTGACTGAGAAGCCAGAAAAAGAGTTCTACAAGTGACAGTATCAGAAGAAACTATTAGCATATAACTGACAAAATATTTAAAAAAAAACAAAAAAACTATAACCTCATTAAAAAAAAATTTCTTTTACTCTTGAACCTAAAAATATTTTTGGTTACTGGTTTTTTTAACTAAAAATATCAACTTTTTTCAGTGTGGACAAGAACCAATTATTGTATTTGTTTCCAGTTTTATCTTCAACAGTTTTTTATGTTTTTGAACTATTATTTTATAGAGAATTTAAGTGGATAAAACTGGTGCAATGCTGTGACGGGTTTTTTATCAAAAAAATGAATTGGCACTTGGTAATCTAGTAAGAAAGAAAAATTTTAAAGAAAGTATGTAATAAATAATTTAAAAACTATGTAAAAATATAAGAAAACAAAATTCTATAATTTTCAACAGAAATATATTTTTATTTCCAGATGGATTGAAGCTTGTACTAATGAGGAATTACCTCCAACTACTGAACTTGAAGAAGGACTCCGTAATGGAGTTTATCTTGCAAAATTAGCACATTTTTTTGCTCCTAATGGACCAAAGCACAAAAAAATCTATGATCAAGAACAAACTAGATATAAGGTAAGTATAAATTTTACAATTTATCTAAATTTTTACTGTAGATTTATTAAATTATTCTCTAGTGGGTTTTTATTTTTGTTTTAAATTTTTTTTTTTTTTGCTTTTCAGTAATAGTTGGATTTAAATAATTATGTGACCTTCAGTATAAAAAAAAATAGACTTTTAGAATATTCATTAGAAATTAGAAGGAAAATTGTAAAAAAAAAAATAATAAATCTTTTAACCTGAGTTTGATATCATTTTCGTTACATTTAGAATTCTAAATAGATTGAGAATATCTATAGAATTATTTACACTATTTACTTTCAGACTATTGCCCTCCTCTTTGTTGCTGTTATCACAAAATTTCAGCCATTCTACAAGACAATAGTGTAGTGAATTAAAGTGTTGGTTTGTGAATTTGATATGGTAATTGTGAGTTCATTCTCTAGGTCAGGCAGTGTGTATACAAATTTGATGGAAACAGTAGCAATAACTGAGCATTAGTAAATACAAGAACTAGATGATATATCTCTAGACACTGGCAGTGCAATGAGAACAGTCCATCTCCATTAGAGTAATGACATTTTGTAAAGTAATTGATTTCCTGTATCATAATTTGATGAAGATTTGTTAAAAAAATAATGAAAGGACTTAATTCAGTTTATTTTTTTAAATAGCACCCCCAACACAATATTTATAAAATTGTATATAAGTATAGTAGAACCATTTAGAGCTTATTTTTGTTTATTTGTAAGTTTGTATGTTATGCTATAGCTATAAACTGCTAGATGTGTTAAAAAATACATAAGTACTATCCAATTACATCATTAGCAGATTGAAAAATAAGGCTTCTGAAAATTTTTGTATTTTATTTTTTTACTCTTACTGCTGATATGGTAAAATCAAATTTTCAGTTTGGGATGACCTTTTTCAAGAACTAAAACAAATTAATGCCTTTTTCATTACTTTTGAACAAAAGTTCATCAATTTATGACACCGGAATATCAGATTACAAAAAAAAAAGTCATAACTCTAATCTCCATATATTAATTAAAGAGTTCTGTTTGGAATTCTTTGTAGGTTACTCACATTGGTATACACCTGATGAAAGCCACTATAGCTGAAACATTGTGATAAGATGAAGACAGTAGTTTGAATGTAAATAGTATAACTTCTTATCTCAGAAATTCAAATAGAAAATCTAGAATTATTGTTGTATTTTATCTGCTCCTTCATTTGCCCCACAAGCTTATCTTACTTAAATATTTTAAAATATTTTACTTAAATGCCATTCCTGTATATGGCTTAAAGCAATTAGGGAAATAAGTGACTTGTGTACTACTTTAAACATGTCTACTTGGTAACATTTTACTGTTGTTATACTCAATTTTGAATATAAACATAGCTTCTCTTCCTGTGAAGTAGTATCAATTCATTGTTACTAAGAAACTCTTTAGATTTGGTTATATGTATATGTAATTTCAATGTACACTATCTTGTTTTATTTCACATAATTTTAAAATAGCCACCAAGGTGACAGTACTGAAGATTTTTTTTTTTTCATTTCGTGTGTGTGTGTGTAGTTTAATAACTTTAAAGTACATATAAAACACTTAAAATTGCAGAACCATTTAATGGTCTTATTCAGCAGTAATTGATATATTTAAGCCTAAATAAATATTTTGAAAGCATTTGTATATTTCTGTTATATATACAAGTCGTAGGTGGAGGAATTTTGTGTTGATATACACACAAGAATTAAAGTATGTAGTAAAAAAAGTGTCAAAGAAGAAGTTGGTACCTTCTCTATATATTCTGAAACAGTAACTTCAGTGAAAAGAGGGCTGAATAGAACTTTTAGAGCTGATTATTTATGCTATCAATTTCTACTAGACACACACCAAAATCTTGTCTAACACTGCTTATATTTGGTAAGATCCACTGGCCAGTTTTCTACTTTGCTTTCTCTCTCCTTTTTTTTCTTTTTGACTCTGCCTCTCCCCACCTGTATTGGCTCCTGAATCTATATTAAAGTTCTGAAGATATGTAAAACTTTGATTGCTAGAGTAAACATTTTCACTCCTTTATTCATATTGAAGACTGGTATAAAGACAACAAGTTAATTCATATTGAAAAGGGAAGAAATATATAAGATGTGTACAAAAAATATAATAATATGATGCATACATGATGTAACAGCATTTACAAAGTTATGAGAAAGTACAAGCTTTGTCTTTTGCCCACTTGGGCTGTATGTAGCACACAAGTTTTACAGAAAGAAATATTTTAGTAACATTGATCAGAATTCGGTATCAAATTGAAGGTTTCCGTAACAGTTAAATCCTGAAATATACCACAAAAGGCTGATCAGTTTTGGGCACTATAATTTTTTATTACTACTAATAGTATATGTAAAAGGGTAAAAATAATTGCTGGTTATACACTCACACACGTAAATGAATTATATTCATTTAAACTTTGTTTGCATAAACACCTGATGAAAGCAGTCAACCTTTTAATTTCTACAGTTTAAGCTCCAGTAACTGAATGAGAAAGCAATTAAGAACTATATTCTAATTTTTTTTTTTTTTTTTTTTTTTTTTTTTGTAAGCTCTTAAGTGGCGCTTGAAATAATCCAATAATTTAGCAATTTTTAAGTAGAATTTTTGCTTTATATAATTATCTGAATCCATATACATGAAGTTAATAATTGCAGTATTTAGCAATAATATTAACATCAGTTTTTTCAAGTAACAGTTGAAAGAAAAGGAAAGCAATTCATTATGATGTTGCCACTTTATTTTTATTACTGCAGTGATTGTTTTGCAAATTATATGTAAAAAAAAAAATTCTCCTATAGTTTATGCATAGGAGAAAATGATATATAAATTTTTATGTACTAGAATCAAAATATATTATTCTACCTATCAACTGTATCACAACTATAATTGAAAATAATTTATTTAAGCTTAACATAAAATTTGTTACTACTTCTGAAACAATAAAAAAAATTCATACAAAACAAAATAAAGCTAAAACTTGAAGGAAAAATTTACTAATAATTGCCATAATACATAGAAACTTTGAGGAATTCAGATAATAGATTATATGAACAATAAAATGGGATCTATTACAAAACCGCACACTCGGTGCATTAGTTGCTCACTGTAAGGACCATAATTTTGATTTTAATTTACTAAGATGAAAGTATAGAAAGGGCTTTAATTGCTAGATCATCGACAGTAAATTTGCATCCAGATTCTTACAATTCACCTTTCTTAACAGATATTCTGTTATCACAATGTGGGAAATTTAAAAGTGATAAAATTATAAAGAAAAAGAAACTAAATGTAATTGGCTAGACACCCACAACAAATAAACATTTAAAAGCTTAAAATTTCAGTGTCCCCACCCCCTTCTCTTTTTTGTATACATATGTAATTACGTCAGGCTAAGCATACTTTAGTCTGAAGTTCAAAAGTATGAATTGCTATTTCCCATTCTAATATGTATAGTAGCATAGCATTACAGACAAAAGCTATTAGCAATATAGTAAATAAGACTGAAAGCTGTTTGTCTTTATAGATGTAAGTGTAGAATTCTGTAGATTAAAATTTTCTTTTCATTCAGATTTCTGACAATAGTTAACCTACCAATTGCCCACTTAATTTTCAAACAAAAATGTCAATAAAATGGAACATAACAAAGCATTTTTATTGATATTTTCAAATTCAAGACTGAACTAGTTCAATTTTAATCAAAGGAGGAATGAAAAGAGTCTTTGAATTATTTTGTTATCCATATTAAACAACAGAATAAAATTGGAAATTATAATACAAGTATACATTTACAACTTGTTTTAGTTTTCTCAACCTAAAAAGCATTTTATCATTCTCATTTTTTTTTCATAAGAACTTTTGTCATGTGCTTTCAACATGTGTGTGATCATGGCTTCCTATAACTTCCTTTTTTTTGTTGCTCTATGTAATTTTTTCATCCTCCTTAGTCCTTGTTTTGCTATTCAATCACTCATACTTGTCAAGTAGGTTACTCATTGTTTTCTCCTGTTTCTCTAATATGTTCAGTGAGTGATAAATTCTCCAAACCTTTTTTCTCATTTGTCTCAGATTTTAGCTGTCTATTTTTTATTGTAAGTATCATTTTTCCCTGTAGTTTTTATTAGAATTTGTTAAAAACAAATGGTAAAAGTTACTGGGATAAAATGGAACAAATGTACAAATATTTAAATATGGTCTTTGAAATTTACTTTAAACTTTTGTTCTGATCCAATAATTTTGTTAAATTATTTTTCAGATTTTTAGATAATTAATCTTGTTCTCTATCACACCCATAACTTTAACAAGAAATCTTTGCAATTTTTTTGATCTGATAATTGGTTATTAGAAATATTGATAATTACTTTTGCTCAAAAAATATTGATCAAGACTTATTGTTCAATTATTGACTGTGGCAGACATGAGATAGAACCTGGGATGAGCACAACTGTTTGCGACTTGCCTTGTCCCCGCCAAAAAAAGCTACTGCAGTTAAAATGAAGGAGAAAGAAAAAGCACTTACTGCTCTAACCGTAATCTGTCCTCGGCTAGATAGATAACGTAAAAGAATAAGGGGGGACTTGCATTGCATTTTTATGCAATGCATTATGGGATCGCATGAAGACGCAAAGGATTATGGGTATATGGACAAATATAAAGGCAACTTATTTTTCCCAATGCAGGGTTCTTGGAGTAACGTTCAGAGTTTGCAGCTGGAAAAGTCTGTTAGTGCAATTCTTGAGACAGAACTCAAGAAGGAATGACTCTAGGTTGGAATACCAACTGGGAGAGCTTGAATTTACTTGCTGGTTGCTGTTTTCACTTTATTTCTCCACAAGCTATTTCAGCATATTAATTCTTCAAAATGGAAGGCAGGATCTTTGACGTCCATTTGATTTCAGAATTCAGCGGCGCCCCAACAGATATGCCCATTGTTGAATGGGTAGAGAATGTGGAATTGGTCTGCGAACTTTGCGCCATGGACAAGATCGAGCGCATCATGCCTCTACGACTATGAGGCGGTGCCCCTGCCATGTATAGACAACTTAGTGAGGAGCAGAGGGCAGACGCGGAACAAATTAACCAGGCCCTTATGACTGCATACGCAACTGACAGTTTTAATGCATTTGACCAATTTATGGGACGGCGTCTTTGCCCAGGGGAAACGGTGGATGAATTCCTGGCTGAAATGCATCGTTTGGCGCGGCTAATAGAACTGCTGCCTGATCAGTGGATGACATGTGCATTTGTGGCAGGGTTGCCCCATCATGTTAGGCAGCTTCTCAAAGCTTTGTCCAGGATGGATGACATGAATCTAGAACAGATTCTGACCCAAGCAAGGGCTATTATGATGGATGATGAAGGGTGCCAGGTATTGGCAGCCGCATCCGTAGAACTATTGCACTCAGAAACTGGGGTTCCCCCTGCCAAACCTGGTAGCAGAACGATTACCTGCTACAAGTGCTCTGGACCCCGCCAAAAAAGAGCTTGTATTTGCTTAAAGCTACTGCAGTTAAAATGAAGGAGAAAGAAAAAGCACTTAAGACGCAAAGGATTATGGGTATATGGACAAATATAAAAGCAACTAATTTTTCCCAGTGCGGGGTTCTTAGAGTAACGTTCACAGTTGGTGGCTGGAAAAATCTGTTAGTGCGATTCTTGAGACAGAACTCAAGAAGGAATGACTCTAGGTTGGAATACCAGCTGTGAGAGCTTGAATTTACTTGCTGGTTACTGTTTTCACTTTATTTCTTCATAATCATATAAACTGCTTTTCTTTTTCTTTCTTTTTTTTTTTTTAAATTTCTAGTATGAAGAATTATCATTTTTTTCTCACTGACACTGATGTATTTGAACTAATATCCTTATCTTGTTTGTTATTGTCAGTTAAATAAATTTGTCCCTTGCCCTATTCTATATTTTGCAGTAGCATTATTGAGCTTGACCTACCCACCTAGTGCAAGCACAGTCAATTTTAAAGTTGGTAAGATCTATTCTAGCTCCTCTCCAATGAAGGAAAGAAAACTCTCTCTCTCTCTCTTCCCCACAGCCATCTATACATCATGAGACAGTACAAATGCACTTTAGAACAATGTCTATTGTTATATATATATATCTCACTTATATCATAACAATATCAAAACTTTTAAATAATTTGATAAAGTGAAATATTCTATGATTGGTGTCTTAAAAGTTAATACTTAGTTCACCTACATTAGTAATTTGTGTCAATTTAGAAATTTAAACTAAGCCAGCTTTAGTACATGATAATGTCCATGGAATACCTAAAAAATAAAAATAATTAGCTTGCAAGAGCATTTCATTAACCACTGAATAATAGTGCATACTCTGATACAAATATTTTTTGAACTAAACTTTGGCACAAAGCCATATTCATGCACATGAATGAACTATTAATGGCTTAACATTTAATACTTTAATGCACAACTAGTGTTCCGTCAAAGTGACTTAGTATTTTCAATTCTAATATATTAAATGGGGAAAAAATTTGGTTTGAAATATAGATACAAAATCTATGGTATACTGTGATAATGCTAAATTCTTACAAAAAAGAATCTAACTATTCATCTAATACAATGTATCACTACTATAAATAATTTAACCTAATTTCTTAATTTGTCAGGGTTCTTTTTAGAACAAGTTTTAACAAGATTTGTTTTGAAGATCAGTGTATTCTTAGGAATATTATTTAAAATATGTCATGAATAAACTGATTAAAAAAAATATAAACATATTTTTTTTATCTCCCCCATAAAAGTTTACTAAGAAAAATACCACTTATCTCATATAATCTTGCATTCATATTTAAATGCTTCTGTTTCTCAAAATGAAGTTTTAGGTTGGAAAGTACACAAATTTTATTTTTTAAACTGCATACTATTTTTATTTTTTAAACTGTCAGGTCACAGTGAATGTTAAGGTAAAGTGGATTTCAGTGTTTAGCAAGGACAGATTTGAAAGGTATCTTTGAATATAAATTATGGAATTCCCTGTATCACCTGAATTATTATGAAGATTAGCATAATGGGCTGGTCTGATCAGTATAGTTGTATATTTGCCACAGTTTTTGTTTACAATATTGAATAATCCTACTTGAAAAAGAATGCCTCCACCCTGCCTTTCCATATAGTCTGTTAAAATGGATTGGAAAAAAAAAACATTAATAATGATAGCATAAAAAATATTAATGTTGGAAAATGGAAATTAACAGTTTTACTATTCTATACAGAGATATTTAAAGACTATATAGGAAATCATGACATTTGTATATTTATTACTGATAAATTTGACAGAACATGTCAGTAATAAGAGGTAAATAAATTTATAAAATTGGTTAAAATAAGGTGATTATAAGCACTGCCTGAAAATTAGTAATAATGTTAAAATGCATTTTAATTACAAAAGGTTTTACGTTTTTATGACTTCTGTTGTTTTTTTTCTTAAATTGATGCACTTTCTGACATTAGTGATAAATGAAATTTGAAAATATTTCCATTTTTTTTCCTACCCTTGTTTATATATATATATATATATATATATATATATATATATATATTCTTAATTTTATTTTTTCCTTGTTATAATTTTACTAGATTTATTTTGTTTTTATATATATATATGTAAGGACTGTGAATAATTTCACTGATTTTTCAGGAAAGTAATGTTTTATTTACAAAAATTAGTCAGAAACATGTCACTGAAAGTACTGTTTATTGCTAACCACTGCTTTTTCTCATCTTTCTGGCAGCATTTGAATTCCATGTCAGAAAAATAACACATATTTTGAGACTAACCACAAGTCATCCCATTTTTTGGTATCTTCATAAGAATCAAAGTGCTGCTCAGCCAGGCTATGCCCCATCGATCGTAACAAGTGATAATTGAACAGGACAATGTCTAGTAAACACAATGGGTAGGGTAGGCCTTCCTATTTAAGTGTCTTCAAGTAGGTTTTCACCTGTTTTACAGCATGTGGTCTAGTGTTGTCATGTTGCAAAATCACTTTGTCATGTCTCTGCTCGTATAGCAGTTATTTTTTCTTCAATCCTCAGCTCAAATGCATCAGTTGCAGGTAACAGTAATCTCTTGTGGTGGTTTCAGTCAGTTTGAGCAGCTCATAATAAGCCACATTCAGTTGATCCCACCAAATGCAGAACAGAACTATAGATATTCGGCTTTGTTGCCAATGTTAATGCATGGCTGGGCTTACTCCATGATCTTCTACGCTTAGGGTCATTGTGTATACACTTTTCATTGCCGGTCATGATATGATGCAAAAAAAAAAAAAAAAAAAAAACCTTTCTTTTTCTCCTATTGAAGCAGCTTTTAACACTTGACAAGACACCTTTCAATGTCTCTCAGCTTCAACTTGTATGTCCTTGGTTTTGAATTATTCTTAATGTTTTCAAATGTTTCAAAGCTGTTGTGTGATCAACTCTTAATGATTCTGCAAGTTCAGCTTGCACCTGACATGAGTCTTCATGAAGTAATGCCTCCAATTTTTCATTTTCAAACTTGTTTGATGCACCAGAGCATTCTTATCTTCAACATCAAAATCATTATTTTTTTAAGTATTTAAACAAATTTTTGCATGTTATTTCTAACAGAGCATGGTCACCTTAAGTCTCAACAAGAATTTGTGTGCTTCTGCTGCAGATTTCTTTTGAATAAAGTAGTGCAGTAAAATTCCCTACAAATAATCTCTTTGGCACAAAATCCGACATCTTTAACACTATGAAAAACAAAATTGTTTACACTTCGGTGAAATGACATACATTGAATTTCAAGCTTGCTTATAATGTTTCCTTTTAGATATGTTACCATATGAAACTACACGCATACAGTTCGGTGAACGCCATCTGTTGGAAAACAGCAAGAACTTATTCAAGGTCCTAATAGTAGCTACATCTCTTCACAAAATCTATTCCTTTAAATCAATAGATATTAAAGTTTATGGAATTCATTTGGAGACAAACTGCATGCATTTTAAAAATATGTACAGTTTAATCTGGTATAATCCTATGTATATTTTATAAGATCTGTCTAAATTATATTTAAATTCCAATTAATAAATTGGAAAATTTTGTACTTTTAGGCTACTGGACTCCATTTTAGACACACTGATAATATCAATCATTGGTTGACTGCAATGGAGGAAATTGGATTGCCCTCGGTAAGATTTTTCTGCTTAAAATGAACAAATTTAATTATGGAAGTTTTTTTTTTATTTGATATTGTTATTTTGCTAGATTAGTATATTTAATAACATTGCAACACTTGCTAGGTCATCAATATCAATTTCTGTTTTGTGCTACTCTTTAATTAAAAAATAAGTGCATGGGACTAGTTGTCCAGACCATAAAAACAAAACAAAAAATTAAATATAAAACTTACTTTTTCAATTAGAATCTATTAAATCGAATAATCTATTAAGAAATCATTATAATTAATTTTTTTTTTCTGAATGAACTTAATAATAACTGCCTTTAAAGTAAAATAAAATATTAAACAATTCACCAATACACTTGAAAGAGTAGCTGAAATGCTTAACAACATATTAAAAATAAAGTTTCAATCATGTGATTCTGGCCAAACTTAGTGACAAAACTTCCAAGTAACAATTTCAGTTGTCTGTTTCATAAACTATTATTAACTCAAAAGATTAACAGATTATGAACTATAGTCACAATTCTCATTTGATGGTGACAAAGGAAGTAAAATTTCTTGAACTGGAAATATTGAATAAGAAGAAATATTGAGTAAATTTACAGACATGGCGGAAGTTGAACAGGCCGACCCTGTTTCTCCCAGAAATTTTACATTCACTATAATTTCACCTTCGAAATTAATCCTTTTCCCCATTACAGATTTAGCAATTTTTTTTAGTGCGTAACATGGTTGACCTGTTCAACTTCCGCCATGTCTGTAAATTTATTATTGTTAAGTCTGACCCCGAATCCAATTGCAATTTGATCTTCTTATTCAATACAAATACAACAGGCTTCCATTTGGAAAATAGTCCCTGTGATTTTTCAGCAGATGATGGACACCATGCTGACCAGACAAAATTTCACCACAGCTTATCTGGATGATATTCTAGTTAAGTGATAATATGGAAGACCATGCAACACATATCAAGGAAATTTTTAAAAGATTACAGGACTTTGGGTTAAAAGTAAAAGAGAAGAAATGTGATTTCTTCTTGAAAGAAATAAAATATTTAGACCACATTATTAATGAGAATGACAGGAAACCAGACCCAGAGAAAGCTTCAGTAATTAAAAACATGCCTGAGCCTAAAAACATTGCAGAATTAAAAAGCTTCCTCGGTCTTGCTAATTACTATTCATTAATAGCATGCATAAATTGAGGGCACCCCTCAACAAATTACTGAAGAAAGATGTCCAGTGGAACTGGTTGAAGGATTGCAAAAAGGCTTTTAAGGAAATTATAAACAAATTAACATCGGACCTAACATTAACACACTTTGATCTTAGGCTGGAGATTATTAATGCAAGCAATGCAAGCTCACACGGTGTGGGAGCATGTATTCTACATAAAATGCAGGACCGTACAAGAAAACTGAAAAAAAATAGGACACACAGATGGACTATCAAGGCTGATACTTATAAAAAGTGAACCCTTAGAAGACTTGGTGATAGCGGTGCTGAGAGCTGAGGATGAAATCAACAAAGTATTAAGTAATACGGTGAAAAAATTAATGGTTGCACTATTAGAAATAAGAAGAAATGCAGAAACAGACAAATTTATAAACACCACAAAGAAAAAAATAGGAGACAAAGATACCAACTTGGTAGACATTTCTCAATTTGCGACAGTGTCCTCTTATACAATGAAAGGGTTGTGATACCAAAGACTCTACAAAGGAGAATTTTAAAAGATTTTCATTTAGGACATCCGGGAAAGAATCGCATGAGAGCACTTATGAGAAGCTATGTGTACTAGTCAAACTTGGATGATAATATCGTGCAGATGGTAGAAAAATGTAAGGGCTGTGCGACTGCAGCAAAGTTACCACTGACCATACAGAAACCATGGCCAAAGACAGACAAACCTTGGTCAAGAGTACATGCGGATTACACAGGACCTATCGACGTCTACTACTATTTAATAACAGTAGATAGTTTCAGTAAATGGCCTGAGGTTTTCAGATATAAACATCCAACAACAAACAACACCATAAACTGTTTACAAAAGCTATTTGCTAGGTTTGGCATTGTAGACTGTTTAGTAATGGACAATGATACACAATTTACTTTAAGTGATTTTCAAGAATTTTGTGAAACATACTAAATAAAACATGTAAAAACAGCACCCTATCACCCATGGGTGAATGGTTTAGCCAAAAGATTCGTGGATACCCTAAAGAGAGCGTTAAAAAAAGCTGGAGATACATCATCAGAAAAAGCGTTACAGCAATTTCTACAAGTATACTGAATTACACCAAACCAAAACACACCATCAGGACTTTCACCTGCTGAAGTGATGAGGTGATTCGATTGGTCTTCGATAAATTGCTACCAGGCAGAAACAATACCAGGTATACACCTGTAATTATGAAAAGATCGTTCAAACCTGGTGAACAAGTGTACTTCAGAATATTTAAAAATAACATGGCATATTGGGAACCAGGAACAATTGTAAACAGAATAGGAAACGTGATGTATACTATAAAAAAAGAAAAATTTACGCATAGAAGGCACGTTAATCAAATTCAAAAAAGAAGTGAAGAACGAAGCTCCTCACCTTTAAAAGGTAAGGATACTATGGAAGAAATTTTCAAAGCCTTCGACATTCAGAAACCTCAAACTAATACAGAAATCAGAAGAACCAACAGAAAACAAAAGTTTGCGGAGCCATTAATGATAGATCCCGAGCAGAAAAAATACTAACCCTTCCTAAAAAGAAGCTAGGGAGGGGTTGTTGGGATCACCCCTTTTTGGATACAAGAATGGACTTGCCAATGTGTACATATAATCTTGCCTATACAGAGAGCAGTAGTTGAGTAGTTGTATCGCCGTTAGTTGGTCAGTAAGGATATAGACTCATTACTCAAATATACTTCTTCACTACAAGATTGTATATATTGATTCTTACTAACAGTATTTGTAGTATTCCTGAATTGACTAACCCGTGTTCCAGTTTGTATATTTTTGTTCAATATAAGATAAAGGAATGTTGCAGTTATTTATGCTATTTACATTGTTTGGGGTGTTGAAGACAACTGGATCATACAACAGCAGAAATGTTTTGAATGTGAGAACAATATAAAGAGTGTAAATAATTGCAATACTTCATCTCAAATATGGACAGAATGTTACTGTGTAATTATCTTTGAGATAGAATGTTAATCAAAATTTAACAATAATTGAATCATCATAACAATCAATAAATCAGTTCAAATTAAACTTAAAACAAAACTGATCTCCAGTTGAAGTATCAATACTGCTGAAATCATCAAAAACTTGAATATTACATTTGTCATGTGGGACAGCATTACCTTAATTGCAATGTTTTAGTATAAATAACTTGATATTGTTAGTTTTATGTAGATGTTGAAGTGTATATTTTCAAGGAAAAAATTACTTGATATCAGTTCAGTTTTCACCAAAGTTATAAATGTCATTTGTGTCTCTTTCTTTTTTCTCTGTCTCTTTTTTTTCAGGTCAAGGTCATTCACTATATTCAGTAGATGTATCTATCTTAGCCTTTTAAGAAGTATGAGAAAGTACCTTAAGTATATTTTTGGAAATGATAATGTGTTAAAAATTCTTTTTTCTTTAAAGATGATGCTATTATAAATCCAAATGTGGTAGAATATCAGGCAATAAGTAGCTTAATAGCAGACAACTGGTTTGTTGTTAAAATAGATATGGGGATTGATGGATTGGGTAACTGGTGTTAGTGTAGAAATTGAAAGAGATAGGCAACAATGAAAACAAAGTTTAACAAATTATAAAATGATTACAAGATGTTCTTAATGTTTTAAAGTTTGAAAAAGCAAAATATTTAAAAACAGCAATAAAAAATATGCGATTAGAAACAGCTAGCTTGTGCATATCAGATGCAGGTTATGTAAAGTTAAACATCCCTGCATTTTCAGCATTTCTCTTGATGTATAATAATGTAAATGATCCTAACATCTAATCTGAAGAAGTCCTTTTAAAGTATGAAATGCTTTTGATAGAATTTTTCTATCTTGTCTTTCATTTACCCAACACACACATATTGCTAATGCTGTATTCACTAATTTATAAGTAATGAGCAATCATTTCACAAATCCCAAGAGTCTAAGAAAGCCTGAATTTTTTAAACAGTTCAACAATATTACTGATAATAATTTTCATAAAGTTGTTTACCCCAAATCTTTCACCAATTTTTTCAGTTTCTTCTTGCTGTGACCAGGTTTTTAAAATTTTCTATTGATTCGTTGTTCTTTATTTATTGTACTGTTCAGCATAGCCATCACATTCAGTTCAATTCTTTATCACTATCTGTAAGTGCTAATGTACAAATTTTTAATATAGATAATTCTGCCTGAATTTTTGGAAAAGTTTGAAATCTTTGTATTCTTGATAAGATTTTGTTTTTTTCAGTAAGCTATATTTGGCATTGACATTTGAATATATTTTCATTGCAGATTTTTTATCCTGAAACAACAGATATATATGATAAAAAAAATGTACCGCGAGCAATTTATTGTGTACATGCTCTTAGGTAAGAATGTTTTGCATATAATTATTCTAAAACCAGTAGTATTGCTTGGTGGTTCCTGGTTTAAAATGAAAAAAAGTATGTGAAAAAAAATGCTTTCTCACATGTAAAAGTGAATATACATTCACTAAAAATCAACCAATTTTGATCAGCTGTGTCCACTCTGCAGTGTATAGAATGAGGATGGGCTGAAAAGTTTATAGGCTGACTATGAAGGAGTAATGTTAGAGATGTGAAATTTTGCATGTATTAATTTCAACTCTTAATAACTGCATTATTTCTTACCATCTGACTGTTCAAAGAAGACTGTTCGTCCTGTTAGTTAAAAAAATCATTAACAGCAGATATAATGTCATCATTACTGCGATATTGATTCTCAATCAAGTGTTTTTTGATGTTGGAAAACAAACGAATGTCAAATGGGGCTAAATCAGAAGGATAGGGAGCGGGATCAACCAGTTCAAAGTCACAGCTAAGCACAGAAGCTATTGTGTGCTAGAGCATTGTCCTGATGAAACAAGACACTTTTTATCAGTTTTTCTGGCTTTTGGTCTTAATAGCTTTTCTTAACTGCCTCAGCAAGTTGGCATAGTACTCTCCATTGATGGAATGACCCTTTTGAAGATAGTAAAAAAAAAAAACAGTACCTTTTTCATCCCAAACATCTTGATCTTCTTTGGAGCAGGTGGGGGAGAAGTGTTTCCACTGCATAAATTGTCTCTGGTTCAAAGTTGAATTAGGAAATGTTTAAGGAATCTAGCTGGATCTGCCTCAGATAATGTCAGATTTTTTCATGATTTGATCAGCCTGTGCACTTTTAATCAGGTGTCAGATGAAATGGAACCCACTGAGCGGAAACCTTCCTCATGCCAAATTCATTGTGCAGAATATTCTCAGCTCTCAAATGGCATATCCTAATAGCAATGTTTATTTGTCGATTGCTCATCATCACCATATAGTGAAAACAATGTTTTCCCTGGTGATGGTGTATCAAGAAATTAATTAAAATCAACCTTCTTCTTCACTTTTACAAAAAAATTCACAATGACGTGTGAAATCCTAGTTTTCCCAAATAGAAAAAGGATTGACCACCTGCTTAAGGAAAAAGTCGAAACCAGATTTTGCAAGTAGATGTTAAAATGATTTTTGACCAATGGGAGTGACTTGTAAGGCTTTAAAAGATTTAGTGATCCAGTGCGAAATTCAAAAGGACATATAAATAACTTTGCAGTGTCAGAGACTCAGATGGGAGTTTATGAAAGAGATTCTCAATACTTGTGTCAGCAATATTAATTTTTCTTGTTTACGTGGTAGATATCACAAAAATCTTTTTCTAAAAACAACTGTTCTATTCTGCTAAGGAAGTAATCATACTTGAAGGAAAATTATTTTTAAAAAAATGACAGAATGCACACAATTATAGCACAAGTAATAAAAAAAACTTCAAGTTAAAACATTGTAACTTTATTCAGTATATCCAACTGACTCAGAGAAGTATGTAATATGCTTTATAATCTCCAAACATGTTTACCTTAAAAAATTATTTACTAACAGTATTAGATAAAAAAATCTCTTATCCTTTAAGAAATTTCTATCTTTTGTGGAACAATGACCCAATTTATATATTAGCTATATCACTACCAACACCATTTTGTCACAGTGGATAACTGCCACTTTGGTCAAAGCACAATCAATATCCACAGACTATGTAGTGTTGATGCTCTTAACACATTCAAATCCTTTATGGTAACACCTGTATTAGATGACTTTTGATATGTTGGTTGTACCAAAAGTCTTCATTGTTTGAAATACTTATAAAATAAAAATTAAAAACAAAAACAGCCAAATAGGATTTTCTTCAGTTAAGACAATAAGATTTGTAATCTATTTAATATAGATATTCATTTCAGAAAATTCCTTGTTTAGCATGTGTATACATGATGCTAAATGTTGAAATTTTACTTCAGGAAGCTGCTGCTCATATTATAAATTCTTGAACTTGAAAAAATAAAACTAAGTGCTTGAAATCAAATGACTGCAAGTTTTTTCAAATGACCAAAGGCAGTTGAGATATTGAATTTCAAACTCTCATTGAAAATTTTCAGTTGCTTCTCTACAGTGGCAAGCAGATAGTCTTCATCAATGTCAGACAGTCACCTGGAATGTAGTTGATCATTTAAGTTAAAATCATCCTAACAGAATCTGTCAAACTATTTTTTGACTATCTGAAGGGCTGGAGCATGGTTCAAATAAACTTTCTTATTTATTTATTTATTTTTTTGTCATAATTCCAATGCTTACTCCTTTTTGAAAGTTATAGAGCATAATATGGCAAAAGTGCAACTTTTCACCCTCCATTTTTAAAGGATTAATTTGTGGACAAAACATCAACATTCAACAAAGTCTGACTCAACTGAATGGTGCAAGATTTTAGTTTGGAACACACCAGAAATTGGCACCAAAATAAATGCCAGTGTCATGTTGTGGTCATTTTTATATTAACAATGAAACTATGGTACAAACTTTTTGCAATAGTCTTATACACCAAGCAAAACATTTTAAAAACTGAATATATCCTAATGTCTTGGATGAGTAAATTCATATTAAGATGTCTTTTATTTCTATAACAAATTAATCATTAATACTTTTATTTTGCTTGGACTCCTCAGGATATTATTGCAGTTATTTGTAAGATCAAACAAAGTTAGTACCCACAGAAAAATCTATGTAGACAAATTTGGGAATTAATATTATTTTTTTCTTAATAATACAAACAATACATATTGAGATGTATAAAAAAAACAAAACTATTCACTATACTGTTACATATTATAACATCAGTAGTACACAAACATTTCATCAGATGAGTTATGTTACACCTAAAAGTAGAAGTACAGTGGAACCTACCATATGTGACCCTGACCACCTGCTATTAACGACAGCTTTTCTATGCATGGATGATTTGCTAATGTTAATTGACTTCCAGTGGACAACCACCTCTAGAACAAGACCAGCAAGCCATGCTTTTAGAAATAATCCATTTTGGCTACACTCTCAACTTCTAAAGTAGGAGAAATTAAATAAGCAATCATTTTGATTTGATCTAAGCCAGAAACACTTCCTCATTGTTTAGTTATTGTAGTGTTGTATTACATGTCGAAATGTATATTACCTGAGTTCACCTCATGGTCAAGGCTTCTGTTTTGTATCAACATGTATTACATCTGACAAGTTAAAGAGATTTGTCAGGCTCTGTAAAATCTTTGATAAATTCAGGGATGATGAAAATCACACAAAGTCCCTTTCTCAATGTCTATCTCTTTCTTTCTCTTTTTTTTGTTTCTGTATTACTCTATTTCTATCTGTGTATATATCTCTCTCTCTCTGTTTCTCTACCCTGATTGGTTCTTGGGATGATGTTAAACTGCATTTGGCAGCAAGGCCTCTGATTGGAATGTTGTGAGGAGAATGGAACCACCTCTTAATTGCTGTTGTTCCAAGGTCCACCCTGATCCGGAGTGGTAGCATTTGTTAGGAAACCAGCTATGGGCAAATAGTTAACACCAAACTGGGAGTCAAAACACTATGAAAGTATAAAAATAGATTTTTGTAGAAATATATACATAAAAATAGATTTTTGTAGAAATATATGCATAAAAATAGATTTTTGTAGAAATATATGCATAAAAATAGATTTTTGTAGAAATATATGCATAAAAATAGATTTTTGTAGAAATATATGCATAAAAATAGATTTTTGTAGAAATATATGCATAAAAATAGATTTTTGTAGAAATATATGCATAAAAATAGATTTTTGTAGAAATATATGCATAAAAATAGATTTTTGTAGAAATATATGCATAAAAATAGATTTTTGTAGAAATATATGCATAAAAATAGATTTTTGTAGAAATATATGCATAAAAATAGATTTTTGTAGAAATATATGCATAAAAATAGATTTTTGTAGAAATATATGCATAAAAATAGATTTTTGTAGAAATATATGCATAAAAATAGATTTTTGTAGAAATATATGCATAAAAATAGATTTTTGTAGAAATATATGCATAAAAATAGATTTTTGTAGAAATATATGCATAAAAATAGATTTTTGTAGAAATATATGCATAAAAATAGATTTTTGTAGAAATATATGCATAAAAATAGATTTTTGTAGAAATATATGCATAAAAATAGATTTTTGTAGTATATGCAAATAAAAATAGATTTTTGCATAAAAATAGATTTTTGTAGAAATATATGCATAAAAATAGATTTTTGTAGAAATATATGCATAAAAATAGATTTTTGTAGAAATATATGCATAAAAATAGATTTTTGTAGAAATATATGCATAAAAATAGATTTTTGTAGAAATATATGCATAAAAATAGATTTTTGTAGAAATATATGCATAAAAATAGATTTTTGTAGAAATATATGCATAAAAATAGATTTTTGTAGAAATATATGCATAAAAATAGATTTTTGTAGAAATATATGCATAAAAATAGATTTTTGTAGAAATATATGCATAAAAATAGATTTTTGTAGAAATATATGCATAAAAATAGATTTTTGTAGAAATATATGCATAAAAATAGATTTTTGTAGAAATATATGCATAAAAATAGATTTTTGTAGAAATATATGCATAAAAATAGATTTTTGTAGAAATATATGCATAAAAATAGATTTTTGTAGAAATATATGCATAAAAATAGATTTTTGTAGAAATATATGCATAAAAATAGATTTTTGTAGAAATATATGCATAAAAATAGATTTTTATAGAAATATATGCATAAAAATAAACTTTTATAGAAAAATATACATTTTTAAAGGAAAAATATTACCAACAATACATTTTTGAAGAAAAAAAAACTATTACCAGTAATAAATCTTTTAAATACAAAACTTGAAAACATCTTCAAATTTCTAAAATAAAAAAAAATTTTTTTCATCAAAATCTGACTAAATCAACCTTCTCATTATAACCAAACATTAATATAAGATTACCTTAAACCCCCACACTTTTGGCATTAAATAACCCACAGAATTTTGATATGCCATTAAACAAAACTCATACTTTACCCTTATCACTGTCAGTTTTTGTCTGTTTTGTTTCCATTTTTCTTTTCCATGTTTGATCACAGATCCTCTTTATTATCACTCACTTCTAAGAAAAAATTGAAACCTTATATACGTTGCAAATCTTGTTACATTACAAAAAGAAGCACCACACAGACTGCTGAATAAATTTCTTCACAGTTAGACCATTTTCTTATGTTCTCATTTATTTATTACCAGATTACATGGTAAAATTCTAATATGTACATTCTGGTGAGTGGAATATACATTCCTGGCATAGATAGGTCATGAGCCTTTAGTGAGCGACCACTTGCCGTATGCAACCAGTTTTTGATGACAGTAGAGGTGGTCACATATGACAAGTTCCACTGTATTATAGAAATTATAAAGATATAAATTTTTTTTTCTTTTCTATATATCATTTCTTTAATTTATTTTGAAGTTAATTTTATTATGTATTATTTAATTTCAGCTTATATTTATTTAAACTTGGGCTTGCACCCCAAATACAAGATCTGTATGGGAAAATAAATTTCACTGGTATGTATTACGGTTTTTGTATTTGAGCTTTTGAATGTTTGTTATAATAAAATATCCTACACCTCCTTTTTCCCTTCATGGACTTACTAATACAGAGAACTATATAGTGAACACCACATTCACCAGCATCTTGCTTCAGAGATTATTAATGTTTTACTAATCTCTGTGTATCCACTTATTGTACTCTCTATTGCAATAACCTTTTCTTCTTTCCATCTATTATCATGTTAGTTGTTCTTTCTCCTTGAGTAACAACCTTGTATACTGTAACCCTTTTCAAGGATACAACAATGTTGATAAATTTCTTTTTCTTCCTGATATATTCAATATTTGAGTTAGATATTCATTTTTTTTAGTTTAATAGATTTTTATAAACATTCAGTTGTTGCCAAGGTTGTGTTCTTAGCTGAAATTATATGTATTGTATACAACTGAAATTATGATATGTATTGTATACAACTCTGTAAATTTCTTTTTCTCTTCTGGCATATCGTTCAGTATCTCTCAGGTATTGTCTCTGACTACTACCCTTATTCATATTAGTAATAATTTTCAGTTTTCACATTATCCGTAATTGAACTAGTCAATTATTGGTTACATTTTCTTTTAACAAATGGATAATTTATAATGGGTTTTCTAATATAACTTTGCATTCTAGCAATATATCAAAATTCAACCGCCTCTTGCTTACGTTCTTAAAAAGTAAATAAAAATTTACTTTCTATTTATATGAAATATTCATAAGTTATTCACTCTTTGAAACAGCTAATCATTAGAATGATTAAATAATATGCATCATCTTCCTTATTGAAATACAATTTGGTTTTTATTCTATTTTTATTTTTTATTGGATGAATACTAACTTGGAAAATTTTTATTCATGTGATGATCTATTTTGGAAACAACTGGAAGATATACTTAAGAAACCTGTAATTTCAGCTAATGTTTTAAATATTTCTTTTGATATATAAATATGTAATAAGTATCATAAGTAATATGATCATATGTAAGGAAATATGTCAGTGTTGTTTTGCATCAATTTCTTATTTTCAAGTATTTGTTTTAAAACAGATCAAGCATTATGCAGCTAATTTTGTCACTAACAGCCATTATCTGTATAAAAAGTTATATTCTGCATTTTAACCATAAGACAGCTGTTGATAATTCTGCAAAAGCTTAAAGTGAATGAACCTTATGATTCTCCACAGTAGAAAATATCTTTATTAAAAAAAAAAATTGAATGATTCTATTTTTCTGGTTTTAACATTATTTTCTAATAAGCAATATTTTCCTTTTTATCTACCATGTTTATTTAATTTATTACTACTACTATTATTAGTATTATTACTACCATTTACATCCTTATCAGTATGCAGCAAATGTAATATAGTTGTAAGTTATGTTGAGTTTGAAACTTATTAGAATTATTTATATCTTGTGCATTAGACACAAAATGGGCTATCAGCAGACATTAATTCGGGTTTTTCAGTTGTGAGAATATTGTGAGCATATCAAATAATAAGCAAAACTTCAAATTGCACATCAAATTGCACTTTCTGTTAATAAGCTCAGAGGTTGCAAATCATTTAGTTCTCAGCTTGTTAGAAAAAGAAAATTTGATCATTAGTGATCTTTAGTTTTTATGCATGCCACATGAACCTACTACAAGGTATATGTAGATTTTTTTTTTATTAGATCTGCAGTGTTTAGTCTATTGTCCATGTAATATTAAGTGTTATCTTGAAAAAGGATATGGTTCTTCACCATGCATGGGCAATATTCACTATTGAGAAACTATTGCAATATTGCTATTTCAAAAAGGTACTACCTCTAACATCAGATGATAAATGTTATAGCTAATTTGGTAGACACAATTATTTTTTCTTTTACCCATTAATGCTCACCATAAAATTTGGTATTAACTATAAAAATAAAACTCAAATATTATTAAGTTTCTTTTTAAAAACAAATCTTGTATTAATTGTAGGTTTATAAAACTAGGCTTCTACATATAATCCGTTAATGCCTACCATTCCAAAAGTGAAACTGGATATTAATGGGTTATTGTAATAACATGGTCTCAAAAAGAATTTAAAAAATGAAAAAGCATTTGATAATTAATCAAGGGGTTAATTCTGAATTCACACATGGAGATATATTATCAGTTTCAGAAATCAATAGGATCTGTCTAATGAAATTCACCTGAAACAAATGCTTCTTTATAAAGGTTAGTAAGAAGTGATGAAATGTCTTTAAGTTTCACTGTTCTTCCTAGGAAGTTTGTAAACAATAGCAAAAATGTTTTTTTCTTCATCACAAAATCAACCTGCTTTTTCTCGTGACTATACCATTTTTTATGTACTCTTTTTTCAGTGACTATACTATTTTTTTATGTACTTTTCCAGCTAATTTGAGTTATGACCCATTCTTCTATAAAATAAAATTCTTTAGTTGCTATCAGACTTTAAAATGAAGTAATTTCACACACTTATAAGTAGTTTAAGGAGTTTTTTTACATCTATTTTTGTTATTATTAAAGACTATCGTAAGTACTTGACAATACAGCAGAGAATAGTTGAAAGAAAAATGTTAATAGAACACTATAGATAAGAACTCTGCTTAATGATGACAGCATAAATAGCCTCATTGATTAAGGTAATGTTCATAATAGAGCATTGTCCTGATGAAACAAGACACTTTTTATCAGTTTTTTTCTGGCATTTGGTCTTGATAGCTTTTTCTAACTGCCTCAGCAAGTTGGCATAGTACTCTCCATTGATGGGATGGCCCTTATATATGAGAATTTTACTGTTCTAAAAAAAATGTGATAAATGCAATTTTTATTTTTCATAAGCTTCCTTTTTGTATGCTACAATTTCTTTTTTAAATGAATGTACTTCATATTAATTGAAGTTATTCAATTCACTGAAGACTTAAGTCTCTGGCCTATCTATAATGAAATGAATTGACTAAACAGTAACTTTTCTAATATTATTACTGGACCTTGTATTGAGTGAAGGTTTAATAAAAAAAGAAATTAAAAAATGGATTTATTCTTCATGTTTCATCTCTGGGAAAGGATTTGTAGGATGAAAAATAATTAATCACCCACAAGGCTACATACACTTTTGAACTCTATCAATACAGGTAAATGAAGACTGGACATCTCAAGCTGAGATATGGCAGTAGTATTTTGGTTTGATTTGGCTCTTGTAAAGATATAGCATAGCAGGAAGAGTCAAATACTTTCTGGAGCAGCACAAGGAACCAACCATTTTTCCAGCATACTTAGCAAAGAATTGTATATTTGAGTTCTAATTGAGGAGTCTCATTGAAACAACAGCCATTTATCATTATGAAAGTTCAGGATTTGCTCAGTGGTGATATTTTTTTGAGGTATTGAATGTTACAAGCCAGTCCTTCATCCTTTGAACCACCAGAGCTAGGGCAGAGAAGAAACCACCTGCCAGGCTCTGGTTATCTAAATTTTTGGAAGTGTACCCATGCATGTGTGTTGTGGTGCAGTGAATATTGGCTCAGAATGAGAAATCAGAGAGCCAAATTTGAATTCCAGTTGAATTCGTTGCATTCACTTATGCGCAAATACCCTTGGGAAAGGTATTACTCCATTGCTTCTCCCTTCAACTAGAAGTTAAATAGCAGGATAGATTGGGTTCTATAGCCTTGGTTGGCAACCAGTCTACTGCAGGAAAATTTTCTGTCTAGTCAGTCATATCTTTTTAGAGACATAATCATCCAAGCATGTATCATGTATGGCAATTAACTGACTGATCCATGCACCTCTGTATCATCTGCATAATTATTATCAGAGCATGTTCTTAGGCAGGTTATTAAGATGAGTAAAAAGAGGTTAGGACAGAAAAGAGCCTTGGGAAATGCTTGTATTGATCTCACTGAAACTGTCTTTTGTTTTCAACCTTGGCTTAAACTGGCTGTGTGAAATTGCATTTTCTAAAACTCTTGCAATGATTGCAGGTAGTTCTGACTATACCAAGGGTTCTACTAAAATGTTCTCTGTGGTAAAGATAGTAGTAGTGTCTCTGATATGTTACGGCTGCAGTACACTGTATGATAAAACTTTCAATGCCAGAAAGGATCCATTCAGAAATGAAAGAGCTAGTTCTGGAAGCTTTGTTTTTGAATAATGCTGAAAGGAAAGCTTCTGCAATGTAAGATCTGAAGTTCTCAGTCAGCTTTGGTGTACATATTTGATGGCTGAGATAGCTCCAGATCTTACATTTCAGAAGCTCTCTTTTCAGCATTCTTTGATGAATTTCATTTAATTGGCCTTAAAAGATTTATATAATTTATAAAAATAATTTTTTTTGTTTTTAGAGGAGGAGATCAGCAACATGAGGATAGAATTGGAAAAATATGGTATCCAGATGCCTTCTTTTGGAAAGATTGGTGGAATTTTGGCCAGTGAAGTGAGTAATTAAGACTATACTTATTTTTGGCACATTAAAAAAACTTTTCTTATTTGTTTATGCAGCAAATTGACAATTATTTGAAGGATGTATATCATTAAAAGAAAATAGCAAATTGCCTATTTTTATGACTAATTTTTTTTATGTCCATCTACTCCATGCATTTGTCTATTTACAAAAATATAACTTTGAAGATTTCATTACTTTTTAATTGGTGAAATTTTAACATTTTGTGTCTCTTATATATCAAATTAGAACAAATTTTTTATTGAAAATGAAACAAATACTCTTTCAATAGTCATTTTAGTTATTTTGTGAATGACTTATTCATTTTTGTTTACAGTTGTCTGTTGATGATGCTGCATGTAAGTATATATATTTTCTTAACTCTGTTAGTACCCACCTAAAAGATTGAAGGTCTTGTATTTTTTTTAATTCAAAGCTGTACATACCAGAAATAATGTAATAAATGGCTAGTATTATGTCAAACTCTCACTTGGTGAAATGTAGCAACTCAACATGGCATTGATTCCACAAATGGTCAGACGGCCTCTAGAAAGATGTTGAGGAGCTATACCTTCTCTGTAGCTGTCCACAATTCCCTGATATCTGTAGGTGTTAGAGCTTGCATGTGAATAGGTCTTGCCATAGTGTTCGATAAAAACTTAATTGAGTTGATGTCAGGTAAATCTGGTGACTAACATCATCTGTGAAAAGTTTCCACAATAATCTTAAAACCAATTTTGGGGAACTTGGGATAAATGACACAATGTATAATCCTTGAATTATTGTTAGGATATATGAAGTCCGTGAATTTATGCAAACCCATTCTTACTAGTCATTCTAATAAAGAATTACTTTATAGGTTATTGTTTCACATGCTAAGTTTAGACTTAGAAATTCTGTAAACTGTAGTTGGCCATATTAATATGCTCAAGATTTGCAACTCTGAATAAACAAATATTGCTGTATTTTAAACTCCTCACTTATAACAGGTTAGAAATAATCTTCACTGTCATCCATTTACTATGATTTGATTTTTTTTTTATTTTTTTTTTATTTATTTTTTATTAGTACACGCAGCCATAATTGCTATTAATGATGCTATTGAACATGAAGATGCTCTAGAAACAACAAAAGCTCTCCAGAATCCAGCGGCTATGTTGGTCAATTGTGTAGAAGAATTTTCAGATTCTTACCAAATTGTGTTGTCAGAGGCTAAACAAATAAAAGCTGAAAATGCTCGGAACAAGGTGAGAACAATTTTAAATAACAGCAACTGACTAGATCTTTGTTTCACTTCTATCTCTGACTCTTGCCATGCTATGCAGCTTTGCCCTTAATATCTCCTTTCACATCCCATCCTCCCAGGAGCCCCAGACCAACAGAATATCTTAATGCTACCAAAGAGCAGACTGGGAGTCGTTCTATGATTTCTTGTGTGACGTCACTTGAAACAAAGTTTTTAGTCTTCCTGTTGAAGACTGTGCATCTTTTCTTGGGTTAAAGCTGGCATTGGTGCTTTCATCCCAGCCAGGAAGTTATGACTTAAACCCCATGCATCCCTCTGGTTATCTCCTGCTATTACCCATAGGAATCACTTCTTCTGTCTTTATCAGAGCCACGCGTCTGACCATAATAGGCGCCTTTTTGACTCTCCTCGTAATCTGTTCAAGAGGATCCTAAATGATGCTAAGCTGTTGTTTACTGAATGAATGAAACAGTATGTAGCATCCTGCAAGTTTGGCTCCAAAGACTACTGGCGGCTCTGTAAAAATGTCTTAAATAACAGCAAGCTTTCAATCCCCCTTAATCAATGAATCGCATTTCTGCAGACAAGGCTGAATGTGCTGTTTGCAGATTCTCCACCAACTCAACATTGGATTCGTCTGGGGTATCTGCACCCGACTTCCCACCTGGAATTGAGGCTCAACTGAGTGACATTCACAATACTCCCTCACTGGTCTCTAACATGATTTCAAAGCTTAACCCCCCATAAGGCAGAGATGACGGAATCCCAATCATTGTCTTAAAGAAATGTGCCCCTGAACTCTCCTCTGTCCTCTCCAAACTCTACAACTACTCTCTCTATGCTGCTTGCTTCCTGTGGCTCCTGTATTTAAGAATGCTGGTGAACCCACATACCCCTCTAATTATTGCCCTGTCAGCCACCTACCCATTTTTTGCAAAGTGCTCGAGGCCATTATTAATGCTGAAGTAGTTCAACATCTCACAGCCCATGGCCTCTTCTCGGATAAACAGTATAATTTCTGCTTCACTAGGTCTACTGCTGATATCATGACCATCACAGAGTGTGTGTGTATATATATATATATATATATATATATATATATATATATATATGCCAGGCCCTCGATAAGAACAGCAAAGCTTGAGCTGTTGCACTAAATATCTCCAAAGCATTTGACAGAATCTGGCATGAAGACCATCTACACAAGCTACAGGGCTATGGTATAACTGGATGATTGTTTGACTTAGTCTAGTCATTCCTTTCAAATCGTGTAATGAAGGTAGTATTGAATGGGCATGCATCCAGATACTATCATACAAATGCGGGTGATCTCCCATATGTAATCAGATCCAAAATAGGCATCTATGCTGACAACACAGCCATTTACTCCCACCTCGATAAGAAATCTGCCAAGGCTAACAAAGTAAACTTCACTGCTGATCTTGAAAAGGGCCTCTAATCCGTGGTGGACTGGGTAAGAAATGGCTTGTAAATTTTAATGCTTCCAAAACAAAGCTGCTATCCTTTAACCACCATAAACAACTGCTCCTACCCACCCTCTTCAGAATGGATCAGGCTAGTCTCACTGAAAGCAAAACACAGCACCTCCTCGGCTTAACTCTATCAGCCAACCTGAAGTGGAATGACTACATTGAATCCATAGCTAAATCTGCTGCTAGGCAGGTTGGTTCCCAGTGTAGAGCCAGGAAGTTTTTCTCATCTGAATCCATCTTGCACATATATATAAATCTACCATCTGCCTGTGCATTGAATACTGCTGTCACATCTGGTCAGGTGCCTCTGCTATTCATCTTGGACTTCTTGACAAAATCTAACAGAGAATCTGCAATGTAATTGATCCCAACATGGTAGCTCAACTCCAATCACTTTCTCACTGACACAATGTGGCTTCCCTCTGTCTCTTCTACAAATACTTTCATGGCTTCTGCTTCAATGAGCTTAGCTCCCTGGTGTCCCCTCTGCAGGAATTTACTCAAGATACTAGACTAGCAGCTAGGTCCCACCCTTTTACAATGAAACCAATTAAATGTAACTACAACTTCTACTCTATCAGCTTCTTTGCTTACACTCCCTGCCTGTAGAATTCCCTTACATATACTTGCTTCCCTGACAGATAGTCTCCAAGAATTTAAATGCAAAGTCAATTACCATCTCTTATCTCCTTGACTCTCATCCTTTTCCTGACAACCCTTGTATCATGTTCCGCTTCCCTTCCACTTTACTCTCATGCATCTCTCTTCACACCAGTGTTCTTATCGTTATCTTACTCATTCTCTGACACCCCCGTAAGTTGTTCCTCTCTCATCACTCACCTCTTATGTAACCTCCTATGCACCAGTGCCAGTTTTGCCTGGGGTAACATTGCTTGGGGTAAAATGATTTTTAAAAAAAAAGTAAATAACTATTCTAAATCATCACAAGTAATCATTCTCTCCCTTATTAAAATCAGTAAATATTGCTTTAGAATTTTTATTTAAACTGGTTTATCAATGATGTCATAAATGATGGCAATATTTAAGTAATTTTGTAATTGCATTGTACATATGAAATATCAAAGATTTTGTTGCTGTGCACTTTGTGTTCAATTTTGTTTTTTTAATGAATGAATAACATTCACCCTTGAATAATAATTACCACATCACCAGATTAATAATGTGTCACCAGAAAAGTTCACTACATAGAAATGGGAAGTTTGTCCATCACTAAATAATTAACACTTCTAATAACAGATGTGTTATGTGTACATTAGCCTATCACACTTACAGGTTAGTTAATAGGACCAAATGGCAAAAGCTAAAAAGCAATATTTTTAGGATTTATAATACAACATACTAAAAAAATGTTCAGTGTTCTAGAGTTTGTCAATATTAAAAATTTTCATGAAAACTGTTATGAAAGCATGTAATATTATGTTAGAGAAAAAAATATGAGATTTTAAAATGTTAATGTTATATTCTTTATACAAATAATTATCATTTCATATTGTTTTGATTAAGTGACTTTTATGTAATTTAGTGTAATTTCATTACAAATGATTTTCAACTTTTTATATTAAATCGAACAAGTGTAATGGTTTAAAAAATTGTTTTCACATGTGGATAATATTAAGAATTTGTAATATTATAATGCATAATAGATGAACTGTTGAAAGATGCCTATCACATATATAATAAACAAAAATAAAAGCTTAATATTGATGAAGTTGTTCTAGATTTTATTTTTATATTTTGTGTGGGGCCCAAATTTAAAAAATTGGTTTGATTATATGAAGTTTGATATTTGTTGTATTCTTATTTTTTAAGTTAAATGAAATTGGGTTTGCCATGCCCTACTCAGCTGGCGAAATAAGTGACACTTATTTAAGTATGAATTAATTAAAATCAAATAGTATCTCTTTTCATTCTATTTTACAATCTTCAAGTTTTAAAATACAAACACAATCAGGTATGTTTCTTGTTTTGCTTTGATCTACATTTATGGGTGCAGTGGATCAAATATATAAACTTGTACTGATAAAGCTATGCTGTTAAACATGGGCACTATTATTGTATCAAATTTATTGATATAATGCTATTTTTTATTTTTTATTTTAGAGTATTGATCCAAACAGTACATATGAAGCTGATGTTTATGATGAATTATTAACCCAAGCTGAGATTCAAGGTTATATAAATAAAGTTAATAGTAAGTGCATATTTGTTTATATCTACAAATTTATCTTTTAGTTAAAACCTATTAATGGGATATTAAAAAGAAATTACAAATAATTTTAAAATATACATATAAAAATGTCATTAGAGATATATTATTACTTTTATCATCTGTCTATATTTCTAAGATGAGGTATTGTAACTATTTACACTATTTTCATATTTGTCTGTTGTTCTCATCTTTATTGTAATATTCACAAGGAAGATTGTATTCTTCAGCCTTCTTAATGTGATATTTGCTTGAATTTCAAACCAAACAAAATAGTCATTCTGTAAGTTGGCATTTCTGAAGATTGGTTTGATGACATTTATGTAAACATTCTTCCTCTATTTATTCCCTGAAATGGGCTGACATATAACCTTCACATTACTGAGATAGGAGGGTACAAAATAACAGCACTCAGAAAACAGCCTTAGTCTTCCTACCCTATGTGAAGAGCTTATCAGAAAAAATATAAAAGATTTGTGGCTCATATAACATCAGAACAATCTTCAGGAGTGGTTCAACATTATGCAGACACAAGACAAGAAAGACTCCACACCACAACCTCCTAGAGGTGAACATTATTAATGACTGTATACACCAACTTTTTAGCTGTGGCAAGAAATATAAACAAGAGACATGCTCCCCTCTTAATATAAGAATGCAGGAATACTGGAAGACTATAACATGAAGAGAAATAGAAAAATCAGGCATTATTGACCACATATGGAGAGAAAAGAGAGATTGTTGCCTTCTGTGGGATGAAGTTGAAATAATACAGAACATCACTGGAAAATACAAAAGCTTAAAGAATCAGCTCATATGCTAGGCTAAATAAATCTCCTAAGCTGGCCAAGCATAGAAATGAATACAATATTGGAACCAGTAATACAGAGAGCTAGAGAAAAACAATAACAGTTGTAATATGAGCTCTGATTTTGAAAGAAAAAAAATATTAACAATTCCGTCATCAAGCCAGCCATTACTTTAAAGATCAATTTGAATTTATGCTGTAAAACTCCTTATATACTTCACACAATTTAAGGATGGAGACCTCTTTATTACCCACTGCTACAAATAGCCATATTGATTTATCCAATGTGTTCCATATTGATCAGAATAGTTATGATACTGTCCTGTCTAAAGTCAACAAAAGAATTAGCTGGAATAAAAACCACAGAAGATAGTCCCATTCAAAGAAAATTCAATTTTTTCCACCAAGTCCTGAAGTGCAGCAAATTTACCAGCACAAACTGCATTCTTCGCAATAGATGTGTCAATTTCAAAAACATCTATGGTGTGTGAGTTGTATACCAACACACAAAGGAACAAAATAAAGGTGCCAGCTTTTGCGTTGAAATTGCAATTCTTATCTATGAATGAAAGAGCAACAACAAACTGTGCAAAAAGAACTTGACCATTGCCTGCCCTATAAAAATATTTACAAGTGGTGGGTGAAGAAATGGAACAGATTCTCAGTGACTTTATTGAGCACCCCAGGAATGTAAAGGTTGTTTATCAGCCCATTTCAGGACACTTCAAAAACACCAATATATAGATTGACTATCCAGTGTTCAGTTTGAACTTCAAACAAATATCAGCTTAGAAGGCCAGAGAGTACACTGGCCAAATGCTGTGAATGTGACAATAAATATGAGGACAACAATCCAAACAATGTAATAGTGTAAATGTTAATTTTGTTGCAAATTTATACAAAATAATACAAATAAGGACAGAAACTTAAAAGTTTGTTCTGATGTTCTTGATTTCAAAAACAAAAAATTCAGACTGCACTTGAAAACAACAAAATTACTCTGTTAAGCATTGTATAGATATATGCACATAGGAATTAGCAAAAAAGAATCCTTTTACATCGTTGAAACTTTTGAGATAGTTAAATTTATTCACCAACTGTATTTGGATTAATTTGTATTAATTTCTCATGACCTTTAGTGTGTATATTGCTAAAATATTTACAGTTTATCTATTTAAATTGTTCAATATACCACTTGTGAACATTTTATTCTCAGGGTTCATTATAACTGAACTTAATAAAATTAACAATCACTGAAGTATCTTTATTCATATTGATTAGTTTTCTCTTCTTGTCCAATAAGCCACCATAAGCCACCAGGATCATAGAGGCACTGCATGATTATTTACTCAACAAGGTTTAATCAAATCTTTTGCCAGTTCATTCAACAATATTGATCATATCTTTCTTTGGTATCTCCTCCTCCTCCTCCTAATGTTCTAGTCATCATTTCCTTTCATTCATTAGTGAATAAGAGAACCAGAAAATAGTCTCTAAACTATAATCTATTAAATGTTATATCTATTAGATAGGGGCATAAAAATCCTTCTTTTACTCTTTGATTAAGGAATCAATTTTTAAAAGAAGCTGTTACAAAAATATGCAAATGTTTGCATATCAAATAAGAAGTTAACTTTATTTTTTTCATTTCTAAGCAATTTCAATGCTTCTATAGGACTTGCAGTTCTTCTATAACAAAAATGCCTTAGAAAATATCTTTTTTATTTGTATCAAATTCTCTTTGTTTCAGAATCATTTTTATTTTGAAATGCATAAGATTTGTAATAATTTAAAACAAATGTTTGAAAATTTCCAATATCTTGAAAAGTTCACTGTATGCAGTGATAAAATATAAATGATTAACTAAAACAAATTTCTTTATAGATATCCATTTCAATACATTATTCAATTTTTGTTTTATCACTTACGAATATAATAAAAAAAACAAAGTTTCTTCCAGCATATATAGTTTGTAAATGAACATGAACATTTGTTACACTGTAAATCTTATCCTATTGAAAAATGGTAAGATAATAAATTACATAAAAAATTTTCAAACCTTATGGAAGATGATATTTTACCAAACTCTAAAAATATAAAGTAGCATAACAGTATAATCTTTGTAGAAATTATTTTGTTTTTAGATTTTGGAATACTAACTTAAAAATGATCATCCATATGCTAAAATTTCTAGGTGTTTGTCTATTTAGTTATGTTCTTTATATTCAAAAACCCACTGACTTCATAAAGATTCCCAAGGACTCAGATTGATTGTATGGATAACTGAAAAATAAGTATTAACATAAGATATGTGATGTTGTTGTCAGAGTTTATTAGATTTCATTAAAGAGCATAGTATATAATTTAAGATATTGGGTTTTCTATGAAATACATAAATGCTTTTTTAGCTTCAATTTTGTCATAACCAGCAAGTAAGATCATATTTTGATCATTAGCTTCAACCTGATTTTACTATGCTTTTCTCATGACCATATTTGTTGTTCTAGGGTTGGATACACAAATAGCTTATTCATACTAGCATTCAGTTAGTAATGCACTAATATTGAGTACTCATAGACCTTGTCAAAATGAGTGATTACATTTTTGTTTGAGGCATCAGAATATTTTTTCATTTGTAAATCATTTTTGTTTAAAGAAATTTTTTTTTTTGTACTGAATAGTTATTTCTTGCACCCCTGCATAATGCTGAACATCTCTGCTAGGGATTTTTATACAGTACAAAATTCTATATTCATATCATTTATTTTTCAAATAAAAAAAAAAAAAGGATTGTTTCATAATGACTTAAAATTCTTTCAAATTTTATGTTGACATATGTATGTTATAAAATATTCCCTATTGTTAACATTTGAATTTAACTAAATTTCTATGTAATCCACAATTTCACAAATAGGACTTATATTTCTAATGATTATGTAGTGACATAGTAAAAGCACATATAGAAAATAAACAAATGCCAAAATTTCTAACATGTTTATCATGTGAACAGAGGTATTAAATATAATAGTAATTCAAATGTTGTCCATTAATACTTATTGATGTTCTTCTGGAAAACTTATCTAAAATATTAATTTTGGAAATATATACATGTTTTGGGCTCTTTTGCACCCTTCATAGAATAATTTTGATAGCTATTTTATCATATATGTTTGTCTTGTTGCATAACAGTAAAGATATTTCACAGGGACATAAACAATTATACAATTAGTGTTTAACAGTGAAATTTTATCTGATTTAATTGCCAAATTTTTTAAAAATAATTTTTTTATTTTTCAATCAGTTGTGGATTGAAATTTTTACTGTTCAGGAATTAAAGTGTTAATGACAGTTTCATGTGTCTAAAAGCATGTGTTTTTCTCAGTATAATTGAATCATACAGATTAGACATGAATTATGCTTTCCATTTGTTTTAAATGTAGAAAACATAATTGCCCAAACTATATTAACAAAAACATTTTTTACCAAATAAAAATAACCTCTCATTTCAGCTCTCATGTGCTTGGATTGTTTAAATGATGCAATTTTAAAAAATGATGAGGCAGCTCTATTGAATGCCTTGACATCAAATTTCCTTGCTTTGAAGAATGTTAATGCCAATAACATTGACTTTTACATGAAGACTCTGCAAGAAGCCCATGAACTAAAAAAGGTTTGAACTGTTTTAAATTACATTTATTGTAAAAAAAATTAGTAAAAATGTGCACAAAACTTTCAGACCTAAAGTGTGTTTTTATATATATATATATATATATATATATATGGCTTTAACGACAAAACATTTTTTAATAAAATTGGCCATGCCAAATTTTAAAATAAAAACACCAGTCAACCAGTTTCATCCCCTCTCATCAAAACTGTAAAACAGGAGAAAGAATTATGTAAAAAAAATGTTATGGGTGAAATGAATGAATGGAAGGAGAAAAATGTTTTTGATTTTTACTAAAAGTTATTACATCTAAAGATTAAACAGCATGTGCCTGCTAAAATGCTCAATAAGAATTTTTCATGTGATGATACCATTTGAAATACATACGGGTCTTCCATAGTAGATCATCTGATAAATAATCCAACTTGGATTATTTATCAGATGATCTGCTATGCGGCATTTTTAGTGTGAACTGGTTCTTTGTTTTGGCCAGATCACACTCGTTATTCCATTTGAAGGTGTTGGAGATGCTGATAATCAGGTCCCAGCAACTCTCACTTTGTTAACAAAGACAGGTTTGCTTGGGCTTGCTCTGCTGGGTCTCTAGCATCTTTAGATGTAATAACTTTTAGTAAAAATCAAAAACATTTTTTCCCTACTTCTGTTCATTCATAACAGATATTCTTTCTTAATTTTTCCCCCGTTTTACAGTTCTGATGAGAGGGGACGAAACTGGTCGACTGTTTTATTTTAAAATTTGGCATGGCCAATTATTTAAAAAAAAAACAAACTTTGTCTTTAATGCCATTAAAAATTTTGTACCATTAAAAACATATTCATATATATGAAGAGAGATTTGAAACTGTTTCTGTATAATGGAATCATTTATGTATAAATGTTAGAAAAATGTGAGAACTTTTCCTTTTGTTTTATAGTGTGATTTTTTTTTTTTTTTGTTTATTTTCCACACCTGTAGCATTTTGAATTCTTAAAGGGATAGTTGTCTCCAAGATGTAACCTTCCACATCTGAAATATGGATTAATTTTCCTTTTTCCACATTTTTCTTTCACTTGTATGCATGTACATTGTTTTTCCTCAATTTCTTCATCATTGCATGTTGGATTTAGAATTCTCTAACATTTGTCTAATATTTCTAGTAGTGTAACTTTATTCTTTTTAAAGTTTTGTTAGAATTTCTGTGTCTTTTTTGCGGTTAATTCTTGAACGAAAATTAACCCTTTAAACATATCCGGAGTCAGTTTGTTTAATCTGAATCTTTCACACTCTTTGTTAACAATTCCAGCAAATGTGACAAAATCTTTTTGTTTTTGTCAGATTCATACATTTTCAATAAGTATTGAATAACAAGCTTTTCTTGCTACAAATTTTAGAATATTTACTGTTTCTTCAAAACAAATTTCTCCTGGTTTTTTTGGTAGTACAAAATTACAGTATTTTTCATGTTCTGCTGGTGCTAATTTTCTCAGCAGAACTTTTGTGTTTTTTTTTTCTTTCTTTCTCTTGTATTCCCAGTCTCTGCATTTTTTGAAAATTTTAAAGGATGTTTTTTTTTTCTACTACCCCCCCCCCACCACACACACACTTTTTTTTTCCCCCCACACACTAAAAAGAAAGAAATTGAACACATGTGGTTCAAAATTCTTGTCATCACTGCTTTGTGCACTGAAGTAAGGTTTGTTTGTTTTTTTTTTGTTTTGTTTTTTTCCTCCTCCCCTAATTGTTATAACTTAGCATGAGTTTCAATATCTTTATGACTCCTGTTATGACTCATTTTCTAGCATTTATAATATTAAGTCTTCCTTAGGCTACTTGCCGTGACATCTATTAAAAATACTCCAACAGACTTTTTAGATTCACTTAAACTTCTTTCTTTAAGGTGTCTAACCTAGTTTATTTGTATTACCAGGGATGTATTTACTCTACAGCAGTTAAAAATATTAATTCAACACCCCCTTGTATATATTTCAGAATTTTTCAGACTATATTTTTCTTATAAATTTTTATGATTGACAAAGGTACAAAAAAGAAATGTTAAGATTTAACTCTAAATAACTATTGTATATTTTAAGATGAAGAGAGTGTAAAGAGAACTATTATATTTCATACATCTTTCATACACTTTTTTGAAACAAAAGATTTCAAAATGGGCCCTTTTTTTTTCCTATAACTAAATTGTGTTGATTTGTACATCTATCATATCACTATTTTATATTCAGGAAGACTCATGTTCATATGTATTACTACATTTAATTTTGCATCCATGCTAATTAAAATTTTTATGCCATAAATAACATGCTAGTTTAATGAGTAGATGCAGCACACACAACTGAAATCTGGTTTCTGCGTCTTGAACTTATTTGGCAACGTATCTTCTGACAGGTTAAATAGCTGAAATACTGAAGTTTAATTTTTGGACAACTAAAAGTTTAAGCATCTGGAATAATAATTCTGCAAATGAAAATCTATGCATCCTGATCTTTAATTTTTTGCTCAACAATTTAAATCTGAAATGTATTCTCATACTATATTGTCTATATAATCTTTTGAAATAAAAAATATATGTAATGCAAGCTTTAAAAAATGATCATTGAATTGTAACAATTTCACAAAAATTTGTCATCAGACAAGATAATTTTAAAATTTTGATAAAATCAGATTTATTAAAAATGAATGAAACTGATAAAACTCAAATTTTTAATGCCCATTTTGAAGATGGGCATTAATGGGTTATAGATAGCAATCTAGAATTAATACTGGATATAGTGGATGCTAGTGACTTAATCTATATTGTGAAAAAGGTCAATGGAAAATTTTCTCTGATCATTAAATTAGGGAGCCTTAGAAAAAAAATATTTTATTATTTGCCTTATTGCAAGAACTGAGTAAATACTAAAAGCTGCCCATTTTAAAACCTGTTTGTATAAAGGTTGATCAGAAAGTAATATCTGTTCTTTAATTGCAAAGTACACAAAGCATACCAAAATGAACACAAATATCTCAGGATTCCAAAAATAGTCCACAGCATAGTTGCCTTAGCAGTTTCAAGTTGTTTCTTACCTCATCATCAGTGGCAAACGACTGTCCTTTAAGTGCCTCTTTTATGGGTACAAATAGATGCTGACAGGACTATAGGGTGTATGAAGTAAAATGATCCATCCATGCACTATGATTATTTGTTTGTTTTTTTTTTTTTTTGGTTTTTTTTTCATAAGCCTTTTGTTCATTGTCATATTGCCAATGCACATCATTGATTTTCAAATCTGGCTTAGTTTAAAGAAGCTTTGCCCTGAGTTTTTCCTACCTGCTCATATAGGAATCAGCAGTGGTAGTTATCATTGGGCACCAACAATATTGACTTCTTTCTACTACCTAAACACAATAGCCATCACTGTCTATGCAGAGTCAGTTAGTTAAGGGCTATACATGATAAATGCTTGGGCGATCATGTCTCGAAAGAGACATGACTGACTGGCTGGAAGATTTTCCCACAGTAGGTTGCCATTACTTTCTGCAGTAGACTGGTTGCCAACCAAGGCTATAGAACTCAATCTGTCCTGCTATTTAACCTATAGCTGGAGGAAAGAGATGGATTAATACCTTTCCCAAGGGTACTTGTGCATAAGTGAATTCAACTGGAATTTGAACTTGGCTCTCCGAGCCACTGCACCACAACAAATATGATGCCTTGAACTTTTTCTGGGTGATACCACCCAGTAGATCTTTTGCTCTCTTAGTGGTAAGCTCAGTTCTGCTTTCTTGTAACTACTTATAAAATTGCTATCCATATGGTACAGTTCCAGAAGCTCTTGAATACCCATGGGTGAAGAAAAGAAGGTAACTTCTCAAATGTTTTCTCTGATTTTATTGACATTTTATAGTTTTATAGATTATGGCTAAAAATATTTTAGAGTTCTCATTGTCTTAAATTAGAGCTGGCATTACTTTTTGACTGACCTCATATTTTAGATAGTAACAATTTTTTTTTTCATAAGAAACTTCTTACTGATATATTCATTTAATTAAGAGCATTGATTTGACTCCTTCATTGTGGGTAGACAAAAAAAAGCTGAAAGAAGTGGTTCCTGTAAGTAATGTCGGCCAAATGAGCAGAAGAGAATCAAGAGGAAGAATGAGGCTTGAGTCGGAACTTCCTGGATGGGATGAAAGCATCAATGCTGGTTGGAAGTTCCTTGAAAGAGGGAGTGGAAGGGGATGTTAACAGAAACCATGGCATGATCAATTGAAACTTGTACCTCTTTCCTTTCTAGTTATTGATATTCATCTATCTGCAATGTTCACTTTCATATTTCCTTGAAAGTAAAGCTGTCAGTAAAACAGGATTTCATTAAAATAGCAATTTTGATTCTGATATTGTTAGTTAATTATAATCCATAAATTTAAACCTTTTTAATGAACTTCCAGTATTTATAAACAAATTGTATTATTCAAACTTTGTTACAAATGGTCAAATGAACTAATTTCTATTGCAGAATAATAATGGTGATGATGTTAGACTGGACAAGGATGACATTCAAATTGCTACAAATGTTGCCAATGAAAATGCTGATATAGAATACCAAAGTGTGTAACTTGATTTTCTGACATTTTCCCTTAACTTCCCCTACAAAAATGAAAAACTATGAATGTGTAGATTTTGATTTTTTTTTTTTTGTTTTTTTTTTGTTTACTTTCTGATTCAATTTTGAGAATTTTTTTTATTACAAAGCTTTTAAGCTAGATATAATGTACACTTCTGATAATGAAATATCAGTTTTTAAAAGTCAAATTTAGTATACCCCAAGGAAATATAAAAAAAAAAAAAAAACATTTAAAGACAGTTGTATATGTTTACATTTTGCAATAAAATTTAAATTAAATATCACAATTAGATACTTTTGCGGGCAAAAATTTATCCTCCAAGCATTAATTTTGGTGTTATGATTCTTTTATAAACAACTGTTATTTGATAATTTTATTTTGTGAGCATGTTAAATAAACATTGCTTTTTTTTTTTTTTTTTTTTTTTTTTTGCAAGTAAATATTTTTCTAGGTTTTATTTTGGAGATTGTAGCCATCAGAGAAGCAATTATAAGGAAGGAAGTTCCACGACTGGGAAGTGCAAGGAAAGAAACTGCTGGAGTAAAATTGACAGTTACATTTGCCTATTTCGATGGTAAAACAGTGGGACCTAGTTGCCAATCTAGTTGCATGGATAAATTGAGGAAATAATAATAATAAAGCTCATCAGAGCAGAAGCCTTTAAAATACTTGTAGAAAAGACAGAAGGAAGCAGCATTCCATTGATGAGAAAATGACTGAAGGTGAGCAGCCGAATCAGGACCAGTTATAAGATGGATTCTGACAAGAAAAACTTCCTGGCTCAACATAGTGACCCAACCTTCTTGGCAGTAGATGTAGCTATTGATTCAATGTATTTATTCCATTTTGGAGAGGATGGCACATTTCTTAAGGATGATAACTGGAATACCATCACATCCACTTGCTTGATGGAAATCAAGCTTAGAAATAGTGTTCATTCTATTAGCAAACAGCTTAGCATCATTTAGGACTTCTTCATTGCAAGCAGAAACAAAAAGCTGGAAGAAGTGGTTCCTGTTGGTAATGTCAACCAAACAAGCAGGAGAGAATCAAGGGGAAGAATGAGGCTCGAGTCAGAACTTCCTAGATGGGATGAAAGCATTAATGCTGGTTGGAAGTTCCTTGAAGTGGGGAGTGAAAGGGGATGTTAACAGAAACCATGGTATAATCAATTGACAAGAAGGCAGAGCTGCATAGCATGGCAAAAATCAGGGATAGAAGTGAAACAGATCTAACAGTATCCATTAGGGCTATTGAGGAAATGTGTGGGGAAATCCACCACTTGCATGAGAGATTGATTTATTAAATGTTAAAAAGTAACACATCACTCAATAATTTCTGGGCCTAATGGTGACACTAATAAAAAAAATCCATATGATTTTATGAAGTACTAACTTTCAAATGGCATGTGACAAAATTTGGGCTCAATCGGATTATTAGTTTACAAATTAGTTATTTAAGTGAAGATACTGTTGCAAATTTTCAAAACAATGAAAAAAATCTGAATTTCATGTGTTGATAAAGCATTGCTTTCTGATGGGAAAAATACTGTTCAAGCAAAACAAAAACTTGATAAGTCATTCAGACTCTGTTCTGTTTGAAACAACAGTTAAGAAGTGGTATGCTGACTTTAAACGCAGTTGTACAGACACAAATGATGCTGAACACTCAGTTCACCTAAAATTGGCAGTTGTCCTGGAAAACACAAAAAAAATCCACAAACTCGTTTTGACCAATTGTAAATTGAAGTTGTGTAAGATAGCAGAAAAGTTGAACATATCAGAAGACAGTGTATTCACCATTTTGCATGAACATTTGTCAATGAGAAAGCTGTATTCAAAGTGGGTGCTGCATTTACTCATAGTTGATCAAAAACGAGTTGATGATTCAGAGCATTGTTTGCAACTGTTTCAACGCAACAAGGAGTTTTTGCGTAAATATGTGACAATGGATGAAACATGGATTCACCACTTCACTCCAGTATCAAATCGGCAGTCATTTGCGTGAATAGCTGCAGGTAAAAGCCGTCCGAAGTGACCAAAGATGCAAACATCAACAGGCAAGATTTTGGGCTCCATATTTTGGGACACTCAAGGCATTTTGTTCATTGATTACCTTGAGAAAAGAAAAACTATCAATAGTGATTACAGCATTATTGGTGCATTTGAAGGAAGAAATCACCAAAAAATAGCCACAAATGAAGAAGAAAGTGATCTTTCACCAAGACAACACACTCACAAGTTGATCGCATTGATTGCAAAACTACATGAATTGCACTTTGGATTGCTTCCACATCCACCTTATTTTACAGATCTGGCCCCCAGTGACTACTGGCTGTTTGCAGATCTCAAAAGAATGCTCCAGAGAGAAAGATTTGGCTCCATGTGAAGAAGTGATATTGGAAACTGGGGTGTATTTTGAGACGAAAGACAAATCGTTCTATGAAAAAGACGTCCGATTGTTAGAGAAGTGTTGGAATCAATCTAGCACCCTAGAAGAAGACTGTTGATGAATATAGTTGAATTTTGCCTGAAAGTTGTTGTTTTATTAGTTAGGCCTGATATTTGAGTTATGTGTAAATAATTAGATTTGTTCAATTATTTGAATAATTGTTAATGTTCTGTTTTTAATTCGATTGAGTTCTAATTTGTAATTTCAATAAATCTTATGCATTCAGTGACATAGTTCATTCATGCTTCTAAAGAGTTTTCTGATTGTAGAAATTACTTGTTAATCATTTGATAACTTGGTTAATCTGTTTTGTTTAGACTTATAAAAAGCACAAAAAAATCTTAAAGAAGAGGAAATTCTTTAATGTTTTAGTATCCCTTGGTATTTATGAAAGTTGTTGCTTTAACAAAAAGAATGACCTTGAACCATGAAACATTATTTCATATAATCACATTTAGCACATAATTTCTCAAATATCTTTAACATTTCCAAAAAAAAAAATTCTTGATGTATATTGAAATATTGATTTCTTTTGGGAAGTGGTTTGGGCTGAGAACTTTTTATCAACCCATCTAATTGTAATGCAAAAACAAAAAAAAATATTTAAGTGAATCCATGTTTGGTATTTTAATCCTGATATTTTAATTTTCATAGCTACCAATTTAAGTAGCTTGTCTTTTTTTTCTAAGATTAATTTTCACTTATGCTCTTTTATCATTTCCCAGAACAAACAGCAGTAAAAAATATCAACAATTGTATTGAGAATGGAGATGCAATGCAACTTATGAAAGCTCTCCAGCATCCAGCAGCACTTTTGAGTCCTGTTGATGACACTGCACCAATGTTGTACTATGATGAATTTTGCAGTATTAGAAATGAAAAACAAGCATCTTTGGAGTATCATGAAATTTTTAATGCTGTCAAAAGTAAATATTTTAAAATTTAATTTTTTTTTTTTTTCAATTCTTTGTTATTAAATGAATTGGCACTAATGAAGTTCATAATTGCTTTTTGTATATAAGGTAACCAAAAAAAGTCCTTGCTATTTTTTATATTGTGAAGGAAGAAGTGATAAGTAATTGAGTGCATTGCATTCTAGGAAAAGGGCTGGTGCATTGCTCTTGATCTTGAGCTGGTGTGTTGTACACACATCAATCATAGCTCAAGCAGCATAAAGGAAACCTGTTGATGTCAAAGCAGGTCATTCTGGTTGTCTGATTTATGACTTTAAAATGAGCTTGTCTACAACCACATCAAATTATCAAATATGTCTGTCTTTTGGGGATAATGCTGTGAACCAACACACCACCAGTTATTGGTTCTGGATGTTCAGGTTGGGAGATATGTCCTTTTGTAATGAACTCCTCAGTGGCCAGCCATAAGTCCTGGATGATGAAGTGCTAAAGGTGGCCATAGAAGAGGGCAATAGCCAAAGCTGTGAGCTTGCTGAATGCTTCCAAGTTTGTAATGAAACAGATTTCACCTACTTTTTATAGGTAAGGTGCACAAATTGAGCAACTTTTTACTCCACATGCTTTCGCAAACCAACAAGCAACAACGAGTGACAACCTGTTTCTCATTGCTTTCTTGGCACTGCAACATGCGCATATTTGATTGAATGCTCACTGGTGACAAAAAAGTAGGTCCTGTATGAGACTTTCAAGTCTTCCAGACATTGGTTTTCACCACAAGACCATGTGTCTCCCACCAGAAAGACCACTTCTATGCCCCATGCAAAATCATGCTCTGTATCTGGTGGACTTGTCAACAAGTGCTGCTACCAATGGGCCAAATCATCATGGCTTTTGGAGTATGTGCAACAAGCACTAATCACAAGGATGTACTGTTTCTCCATGTCAGTGCCAAGGCCTCATGTGGCATGGGTGACTAGGGATATCATATGGCAACTTGGCTGGGAGACACTGCCATCCACCTTACACCCTGGTCCTTGCACCAACTGATTACCACCTCTTCCATTCTCTGGACAACCACGCTTGTGGGAAATCCTTCACAAATGCGTCAGACTTGTGACAGGCACTCAGACTTCTTTGCATTCAAGACACTTGATTTTTACTGCCAGGGTATTGTACAGCTGGATGCACATTGCAAAAAGTTCTGTATGCCATTGGGGATTACTTTGAAGGCTAATGGTATGTCAAATTTAATGTACACTTTTTTTTTTCTTTTTTTTTTTTAAGTGTCAAGGAATTTTTTGGTTACTTTGTACTTGTCATTTTTACTTAATATCATTTATTAAAATGATTTTTTTGTTTATAAGCTTGATTATATATTTTAGATTTAAAATAAATAAAATTTGATGGCATCATAAAAATTGCATTTATAAATTGTAAGTATTTGCTAGAAATTAGTTTTAAGAACTTTTGGAATGTACCTTTTTATTTTACCCTAACCAATTAGATTTGTTAAAACAATCTTCAGGCAGTTGAAATTGTAAAGTCGGTTCTCTAAATTGTGGCATTAAAAGGAAACACTAAATTTTCAGACGTTAATAGTGTTATTTATATGGACACAATTTTTAAGTAAGCTAACATGCTCCAGTATTCTGTAGTAAATGCTGCCTTTATTTTAAAATGTTTTGGTGTATTTGGAAATTTCAGAATAGATATGCCATTTATTCAATTTTTCCTACCTCCATTTGTTAATACATTTTTCAGGCAGCTCAACAAAATTTGAATTCTTGTCTTCCGGTGAACCTTTGTGGTATCTCCAGTAGTTATATTGCTTCAAACTGCAGATGAGCTCATTGCTTTTTAACATCACTTGATCAGAAGTTTTACATTTACGCACATTTGAAAATTACTAATAGGTTTCATTTGCATATATTATTTTACCCAACAGTAATGTTGAAAAAGAATTAAAATTCATGTAAATTGTTCATATGCCATCAGTTTCTATTTATTATTGTTGCTATTTTTAAAAGATCTGTTTCTACTTTAAAAAGACTTTCTGGTTTACATTTGAAATTACTTCATTTGCTTACATCAATTTGAATGACCTAATGAAGAAAAAAGGCATTTATTTTACTGTTTTTCAATATAATACATTTAATCTAGTAGTAAATACTAATCATATTGATTGAACATTATACAGTAAAAATTTGAGTTAACTGTGTGACAGATATTATTGATCCTGCTTTTAGTTTTATGTATTTTGCCTGTTTTTTTTGCATATATTGTTAAGATCATCCTCCCCTTTTAGATACTACTCTTGTGTCATTACATGTTATATTTGAATAAAGACTGCATTATCTAAATATTGTAATATTAGTGTAGTAATACAAGGTGATATTGAAAAGTTCTTATTAATCTGACCTTGAAACAAACCCCACCACCACCACCAAAAAAAAAGATCTGATGTTTATATATTTGGTCATATTTTAGGAAGTGGGTTAGGTAGATAACTTTTCAGTTCTTCTTTGTATAGCCTGGATTATTAAATAAGTAACTTGTGAAAGAATTTAACAGTAAATGTTCATTGTTGTTTATACATAGAATAAAATTTCAGTTGGAATTGAATTTTATAAATTCAAAACATTTTCATTAATTATAGATTTTGTTTCAATCTATTGTTATTTGGTTTAAATTTAAACCTCTAATGAGATTCAATTAACTTCATTATTTCATCAAATGAACCTGTTACGTAAGGAAAAAATGAGTTCCCTTGTACAATTTAAAATTAATGCAGAGTTAACTTATGATTGTTTTTATAAGCAAAAGTTTAAGGAAACTTATAAAAAAATAATTATCCATAACGAAGTGTTCTATCTTATAATTTTGCTAAATAGACTGTTCTGTTTTGTTTGTATAGAAAAGACAGAGACACTAGTTGGTTTCAGTGAAAACATGAGAGAGAGATCTTAAGTGTCTGTTTCAGTGAAATGTAAAAAGTTGTCAATTTTTAAATTTTTTTCATTTGTTCCCCCTCTTAATTTTAAAATAATAACCAGCATTCATATTTGATTGTTATTGCAATATTTTCTTAAAGTTGTTAAATGTAAATAGCTAACAATGTGATAGAAAAATTTCTGCAGATATTTTATTGTTATTAATATAGTACCATGAGCTTATTCAATCATTAACTTAAGAATTAAGATTCATCAGAAAATTAAAATAGGAAAATATTGAAATTTTCATGGGTCTTTCTAGTAAATCAGTATTGTATCATTAGCTATCACTGAAAATTGTTAATCTTGATAGAATATTTTCATTTACCCCTACTTTAAAATTATTTTTTGTTTACTCTTTCCTCTCTAGTACTTTCAGCTATTGCTGCTATAAATGTAGCAATTGATCAAAGAAACGCTCAGACGTTATATAATGCCCTGTGCAACCCAAATGCACACATTACAGGGTTGGACATTGAACTTAGTGAGAAATATATGAATGGTTTAGTTAACGAGAAACAAAGGAAGACTGGGGTAAGTATCTTGATTTAAATTTACTAGTTTTTTTTCTAATGAGTAAGTCTGATAAAACACAAGCTTTTAACAATACATAAATTTTATTTCAAATACAATAATTTTTTTTTTTAGGTAATTTATTTTCAGCTCAGATTATTTGACTTAAACTCTTAAGTATGTTTGTGTTTTTTTTGTTTCTCTTCTCTTTTCTTTTCTTCCCCCTTCATCAACTTATATTGGTATTCTGTCTATATGAGTGAAACTTTGTAAAGATTTTTTTTCTCTGTATTTGTATCATTCAATGTTTTCTCATCACTTCATTTATGTTAATAAATTCAAGCACAGTCATGTTTCAGCTTTATATGAGCAATTATTCTGTTGGTTTTATTTTTGAAAATATTAAAAAATATGTATGGATAGGTATTTCAAGGCTACCACAATGCATTTAGTATAATAAAGGAAGGTAAACAAGGTGTTGGGTATTACCTATTTATTATTCATTAATGTCATATATTGCATACAATATGCCAAATGCAAAGAATTTTACGTCGGCAGCACCACCAGACCGTTACACATCAGAATCAAAGAACACTTACATATGCAGGCATCATCATTCCACAAGCACCTAAAAAAAATGTAAAAACAGACAAAAACATAATAGTCAATATTGAAGCAAGAGAGCGGAACCAAGGACTCTTACACATAAGAGTCCTTAATAATAGCTAAACTCTACCCACAGATCAACAATAGGCAGGAACTCAATCTAGATTACATAACAGAATAATTAACACCATCATGCATCTGACACATACCAACCACAACAGTAAGGTGCAATCACAGACTAGCACACACTATAAGCCGGAAAACACACACACACACACACGCACACATATACCCCAGATGTATAGCCACTGGCAACAATACAATGCACACACGCAAATTTCATACTCCAACATACTATACACCGGAACACATGCACATATATCCTTACACATACACGCATGATACAAGGAAAAGTTATGTAGGTATATGTATAAATAAAATGAACACAAGTGAAAAAAAATACAAGTATACTCACACGCACAAAACAACGAATACTGGGTGGGGGATGTAGCAATAAACATGCCTCCAATTAAAGCAGATAGACATAACATCAGGTCATAAAATGTCACCTACTACCATTCTGACAGATGCAAAAATACCAAATCCTGCCACCAGTCAACATGTACATATTAAACTATAAATTAAAGTAGACAGATATATCATCAAATTGTAAAATGACATCCACCATCACTTTAGATGCGAAAAAAGCCAAATCTTACTATAGCACACACATATAAACCATAAACACACACACGTACTCACTACAATTAACGATAACAGTAGCAGTGAAAGAGGGCCATTTGTTTAAAGGCACAGTCTGCCAGCAGACGTGAAATCAAGCTCTCCTATCATTCTGAAGATGAGATTCTGATCTCGAAATATTAATAGGTAATACCCATACACCTTATATACACAATGCTTCAAGCAAATAACAAAACTCTCCTATTAAAAAATATACACAAACCATTTTACTTCAATCTGAATGATTTCCTGGAGAATTTATTTAGAAATATATACATTGTATAACAAATTATTATACTTTACATTACTTAATTTTTTGCAAACACTTGGCTTAATGAGACATGCAACTAAACTTAGGATTCAAATGAATAACTAGTGGCAGAATTAGACTTGAAATTAATCAAGGACAGTGTCTTTTGTTCAAGATACTAAAGCAAGAAATGCCATTTTTAATGTTCAGAATGATATCAGAGCAAACAGAAAGACCTAGACATATGTTTCATAAATTGCACTAAACCATTTGAAAAGCTTTAAAGTATGACACAAAAACCTACTTGAAATATTAGAAAAGCTTGATTTAAATGAGTAAGGTATTAAGTAATCTGCATTCTCTATTGGGAATGAATTGTCTCCTTGCAGATAGAGAACAAATTTAGTGAATACACAATAAAAAGATTGACAAAAATTTTCTCATCAGATTTTTTTAACCTATACAGTAAGAGAGCAAGATCTACCAAAAGTTATCAGCAGACATAAGATATTCAGATAATTCTGTGTTGATGGTAGACTCAAAAGGAATTCTTAGACTAGGCAGTAAAAGAAAGTGACAAGAAAAGACTATTAACTGTAAGACAGAATGTATAGTCATCAGCAAATTGGTCAGCTCAAGATGTTAGCTCTGTATTAGGAATGTCAAAATCAAGCTTGAAGGCACATTGGAATAGCAATAAATGTCTTACTGAAACTAAGCAAAGTATTAAAAGATGGGAAAATAGTCAGTAACAAAAAAGTATTGAACTCCTGTGTAATATCTAATTGTCTATATAGCAGTGTTTTCATGAATAAAGTGATTTAAATCAACAGATGTGGTTCTGCTGTTTAATGCTAAGAATTCTATGGACAGATCATGTGAACAGTGAAGAAGTCTTAAAGAAAATAGGAACTATAAGGGAACTTATAATTACAATCAGAAAGAGACAGCTGAAATTTCTTCCTTGAGAATTTAACACTCATAACACACTAGCAGTATAGCCCGGCATTGCTCGGGTGCAATGAAAGCTTTAAAACTAATCCATGGTCCTGGAGCTCAGACTAAGTCTAAAGAATATTTGTGTGAAGTTTGGTGAGAATCGGATAAAAATTGTGGATTTGTATATAGGATAAACAGACACACACACACAAACATCTTGCCTTTTATATATATATATATATATATATATATATATATATATATATATTATCGATTTTCTGCACTATTGTAAGAACTGAATATTGTTTCTTATGTCTCTGTCTATGAGTGTATGATTAAAATTGGACCACTCCTTCTATAACCCGATTTTTTTCGATCAGCGATTTTTCCATAATTATCGGGGGTACCTTGACACAAAACCTAACTAAGAACACTCGCAGACGCTTATAGTACAACTGTGTAAATTTTCAAGAAAATCGGTTCAGCCGTTTTGGCGTCTATAGGTAACAGAGAGACACACACACACAAAGTTCCATTTATAAACAAGTTTAGATATTGAAGGTGAGAGAAACAGAATTAATCAATCTCTTTGTGTGAATGGATGACAGAACACTGACAGAGGGATTGTAAAAGGCCAAAAGTTACTAAGAGCATACAGGAAATTGTGGAGAGCCATGATTGCTCATGCCTTGTAGGGACATGATGCATAGAAGATGATCCATCAATGTTTAGAATAATGGTTTTATTTTTTGTGCAAATGAGGTGGAAAAAAATTACTTTTTTTAATTTAACAGCAGAATCAAGATTTGTGGAAAAATGTGCTGTGCCCAAAACATGAGTATTTTCATTAGAGAAAAGAAATACAGTCTATGGAATATTTTTGACATTGTTGTTATATTTTAACTAAATGGGTAAGTTGTGATGCTTCCCTTGTATTAGCAGTTGACATCAAAGATTTGGACACATTTGCTTTTTAGCTGTAGAATTTTGACATCTATCAAAATGATAGACTAAACTAAATTTAAATATATATATATCTTTTCCAGAAAGCTTCATTTTATGCTATTTTTCTTTTTTCAATATTTCTGCTATAAATTCTTGATAAGAAAACTAGACAAAAAATATTTTTATGAAATATAAATATATTGATCATATTTGTAGATGCCCTGTGAACAACTCACTCACCATGAAATAATGATGTGTATAGAAAAAGTTCACCAGCAAGTACAAGAAGAGCATGAAAGTAAGTGAAACTGAATTTTCATTCTTACAACACAGATATAACTAATGTATACCTGTAAAAAAACAAAAAACCTGTATTGTGCATAATAATAAACACCAGGTTATAAAGCGTAAAATTTAAATTATTTACAATTCTTACATTTCAGTATGCTCAATATATTTTTAATTTTCAAGTGAAAACAATTATTTAATGAGTTAATTGAAAATTTCAAATATTTTGAGTTAGCTGATAAAGACCAATTTCTCTCTTGGCATGCATATTTTCACTTTTGAAAAGTTTACTACTTTCTAATATTTATTTTAACGCCTTTTTAAATTTTCCCAGTAATCAGAATAAGGAAAGTTTAGATAAGTATTGTAAACTTGTAGAGATAATCCAAATTTCAAGTAATTTGGTAAAAGATTCTTTTTTCATACTATTTTACATTCATAATGATTTGTTAGTGACAAAAATGCATTTGATTTATTAAGTTTGCATCTATTTAGAAAGTGAGCAATTTATTACCATATCATGTACAATGAAAACTCTCACACATATCACAATTTGATTTTTATTTTCTTTTATTATTTGAAATTAGGGATTCATGCTATTGGTTTAATCAATGATGCCATCTCCAAAGGTGACCTGATGTCCACACTAGCAGCCCTGCAATTGCCTGCTGCACAGCTCAAAGATGTGAGAGAGCAGCAGGCACAACAGTATTTAATTATGCTTACTAGTAAAAAAAAGAAGAAAGCTCAGGTAAAAAAATGTTCATTACTAGAATTTTTCAATTTATGCTCAGTATTGTGACAAAGAAATGTAAGCTAAAGCAAAATTGCATATTGTAAGAACATAGCATATAAATTGATATTTTTCATACAAAAAAAATGATTTAAACTTGTTAATTGATTTGCTGGTTGTAGCTTGTATACAACAAAAAATGTAAAATTTTCATATCTGATACATAAAAATATAGCCATATTCACTATTTTATTTTTTGTCAACAAAACCATAAGTTTTGTCATAATTTTTCAAATATTTGTTTATATAAGAATGCAATTCCTTTCTCTCTCTCTCTCCCTATATATATATATATATAATTTATGTTATGAGACTAGATGAGCTTTAGGGAAATTACTGCCAAATCAGCTTTTTACATTATGCTATGTTTACATACAGTAATGAATATAAACTGTGTAGTCAGATTGTTACTTATTTTATCTTGATGGCATCTAAATGTTTATCAGACTTCAGAGATTTTTGAAACCAAACATGTAGCACCATGCTGGGGCACTTCAATGGTGCCAACTCTTGAAATTGTTCATATTTGTCACTGATCAAAGTATCTCAGTCAGAAGAATTACTCTAACACTAGGGATATCCAGGGAGCATAGATTTATAATTCATGAGCAGTTGGGTATCCAAAAGCTGTTGGCCAAGTTGGTACCAAAATGTTTGAAGGCCAATCAGAAATTATATCAAGTGAACAATTCAAAGTTAATTTACCAACCTTTTCAGCAATCTTTATGATTTTTTTTTTTTTAACTATGATCCAGTAATTAAACTATCCCTACAGATGAAGCACTCTGGTTCTCCACAGCCATAGAATTTTAATATCCAGAAATCATTTGCAAAGTCTTAGTGGAGCAATAAATAGGGTTGGCAAGATGATTGATGTTTTAAAAAATTTGAAGTTCGAATGTATAAACCATTTCACTAGAACCCTATTGGTGTTACACTCTTTGAAAATGGCTTAATTTTATCTAAAAGCTCTGAAAGAAAGAAGGTAATAATAGAGGCACTTGGTTCAAGATAAGAAAAAATGTAATTCGGATTTTTGAAACATTCAACATTTATTCTTTGTGCATATATGGTAGGGAAGGAAGCAACATGTCACAGTACACCTCCAGTTTGGCCTGCAGGCTCAGTCCAGGCTGCTCTCAGACCCAGTCACATAGTCTACTGAAGATTGCACTGGCAATCTTGTAGTCCACTTCCTCATCAATGCTGGCAACTTCCAAGGTAGGCAAACTTGTCAGCCACAGCTAGTCTGTCTGTGGACCGTTACAATTGGCTCTGTGTAGTTGGCCCCTGGGGGTTGCTGGTGCAAGAGCTTGGTCTTCCTGGTGGAAATTGTGACACTGAAGTTACACATGCCTTGGAGAACTATGGATATTAAGCTGACAAACTGTAGTACCTGCAAATTCACAATTGATTAAATATAATTTCTTCAGTTTGTTTTTGTCCATATGTCATACACCACAGGAGTGTCAGCACAATTGTTTTGCAGAGAAATATCAGTGAATCTCTCTGACCGTAGGTCATTTTTCACACTCTTTACTATATTTTAATAGAAGCATAACTGAGAGTATAACAAGTTATCACTGTTATTGCTTAGAAAATAACCTCCGGCCTCAGATACTAATAGACTCTGTTGTTCATTGTTCATACTTCAATTTGACTTAAAGAATATTTGTGTGTTTTTCAGGAAACTCAAGATGAAGACATTGTCCTTTGGCTTGAGGAAATCCAGGAAACTGTTCTTGAGGCTAACAGGGATGAAGAAGAAACCATAAAAAGTATAAATTATTTCCTCTTGAATCAGAATATTAAACATTTGATTCCTTATTCTAAAGTTATTTTTTTATATACATTAGTGCAAAAGACTTGCTATTAAATTATGAAAATACAACTTTATTGGATCAGAATGTCTAGTAAATACATAAATAAATATTATATATACCAGTTCTCATACAAGGAACATTTCAGAATGCTTTCCACCTTGATTGATTCTACTAGACCTGTTTAAAGAGGTAGCTTTCATTTGAAGTTATCGTAGGAATATTTAATTATTTGTTTTTATTTCAGTGTCTGTTGGTATCAAAGACATCAATGCTAACCTTGATCAGCATTCCTCTGAAGTCTTATTACAATCTTTACAATCTCCTCATGTCCAACTGCAAAATTTACGTCCTTCTTGTGCTAATGAGTATATGGAACAGTTAAAAGCATTACGCAAAGAAAAGGCAACATTGGGTAAGACAATCAAATTTTTCTAATTTTACAGTCAATAAAGATTGTATATGAATACATATTCATTCAGTATGTTGATTCAAGTTTGTTATGCATATAGTTTTTACTTTTAACTGTCATGAATGTTTTACTGAGTTGTAACTCAAATATTGTAAGTTTATGGTCCTATGAATGTTTTGTTTTATTTTTTTCTCTCATCACCCCCACTCCCAATTTTAATTGGCAATTTTCCAGTCTGTATTCTTGGTTTAATTCTTCTCAGGAATATCTGTAAACTAATTATCTTTCAGAAAGTACAGATCAACCTAGCATTGGCCAAGTCTATATCAGTATCTACATAAATAAGAAAAAATTAAAATAATGGAACAATAATTTCTTTGAAGGTTGTTTCTTATCTATATTGATGACATTTTGTGTATGCTTTTATTAAGTTTAATATCAAATTTACCAATTTATGCAAAAAAATAAATCATAAACAAAATTGATTAAAACTGGATTAAAATGGACATGATGAACATCTCTTTATTTTTTTTTGTCATGATGATAAAAAAGGAAATGACAGTAAAAAAACTTGAAACTAAAAATCAATGTTAATGTAGGCAATAAGCTATGAATAAATAAAGTAGTTACTTAAAGTACTGAATATTTCTAAGTCAGAACAAGAAAGGCTTTTAAAACAATTCTGATTTTTATTCAGATTTTGAGGTGGGTTGGGTAGGCTTTTCAGCAGTATTTTACTGTTTCTTATAAACTCTTCGCTTTATTAGAAGTAAACATGTCTTGTCATTTAGAGATAGTCATTTCACTCTTCCATCAAAAGACAACTGCTATGGCTAAAACAAACCAAAATTTTTCATTTTCAATAAAAGATTTTTCATTTTCTTTTTTAACAAAGAAACTATCTCTCACTCTCTCTTTCTCTCATATGCCCAGTCAATTTTTTTTTTTAAATGACAAGCATTTCCAACAAGTTTGTTAAATAAAGTGTAAACTTATATTCAAATTTAACTTTATATCTTCACAAAATTGTAAATGTCAATCACATAATATTCAGCTCATATATATTTAATCATTGTTTGATTTTTCATGAAAGTGATTAAATTTAGAATTTATCTTTTTAATAATTAACTTAAATAAAAACAATACGATACAACTATTGTAAAATATTTTGCTTTATAGGAGAAACTGGAACTGGGTGGATGATGAATAAATCTAACCAAGGCTTCAAGTTCTACTACAATGTGAATACTGGTGAATATGCATGGGCTCGAAATGAAAATATTGTTAAGGATTTTTCTCTCTTGACTAAAGAAGAAATTCAGGTTTGTACTTTTTAAAGAAATGCTTTATTTAATACATTAATGAAAATTTAACCAGTATCTTTAAAGCTTCACTTAAACTTATGAAGTCTTTACAGATTTTATTCACTTTTTGTTTTGCTAAATGCATATCCTAATTCTGTGCTATTGATATAAAACAAAAAAATTGAATAGTGAGGGATTTTCAATTCAGAGTAAATGCCAATCTGATACCAAATAGACATTTTTCTTTTACTATTTTACTTAATTTCAATTGAATTTTGCTTTTCACAATCATAATTGTATAAATGAGTATAATCAGGGTCCAGTTTTACATTAAATTTATCAGCAGTAATAAAGTGAGGGTTCAGTCTGGCATTATATTATATTATAAACTGAACCCTCTCTTTAAACCCATTTCACTCAATCTCATGTTAAAATTTTTCTTAAAAATAAAGATTCTCTAATAAATGAATACCATATTTGAAAAAGCAAAGCAAGTTACACAAGAAAATGCATTTTGTTACTACAGTTAGTCAAATCATAAAATAGCTCCTCTCAAATGATACGTAAAGATAAATGCAGAGAATTATACTAAGTTTTAGAATAAAACTTTTTTTTTTGCAGTATAGGTCAGGGCCAAGAAGCTTTAGATTAAAGAAAATACTCATGCAAGATGAAACTCCTTTAAAATGTAATGGCATTCAGTCTCTCTAGATATTAATCAAATAGAAAATTTTTAGTTCATCATTTAGAGAGATGTATATAAGAATATGCGTGGGTGGTGCAGTGGATATCGGCTCGGAACAACAAATCAGGGAGCCAAGTTCGAATTCCAGTTCAATCCATTGCATTCGCTACTACTACTCAGTTTTTCTTCCCTGTCTTCCCCGTGTCCGAGGGTTGGAAGTTCTGCCATGTCGTCCAGGTCTGATGTTCATTTGCCACCACTCCCGATCCATTGCTTGCTCAGGTTTGAGGCTGGTGCTTTTCAGATCCTCATTGATGCTGTTGGTCCATCTTTTCCGTGGGCGACCTCTAGAGTAGGAGCCGCTAAAGGTGGCCATACCAGCGCAGTCTCTTCAACCGAAGAACCTCCTCAATACTATCCAGACCCAGTCTAGACCTCAATGAATGTAAAGGGTCCCTGTCAGAGAGCTTCAAGGCACAGATCAGCGGATCATGGCGTGATCACTACAGGCTAATCTGGTTATATCCTCAGCTGTAACAGGCCATGTCTCACTAGTGTGAAGAAGGACGCACCTCACACACATTGTAAACATGGCCTCTGTTGTGCAGAGAGATACCACGACATGTAAGGATGGGGAGGAGCTCTTTAAACTTTTTCCATGCCGATCTTAACCTGGCAATTGTGGCATCATAGCAGCTCCCTCTCTCACCAGTGGCACCACCTAGGTAGCAGAACAAGGTGACAACTTCCAGTTGTTCTCCATCAAACTCCAAGTAGGTAAGAGCAGGAGCGGTTTCTGTAGGGATCAAACCCATACAGCATCTGCATTTGAAGCTGGGATCATCTACGAGTTGACCCTTCCAGTCAGTACAGGCTTTGTGTACCCAATGTTTACATGTTGTGCACTGTATGGAGTTATGACCAACACCTTTACAACACACTCCACATGGATATTTACTGTTTTTGATGGGCTTCGAAGCATCATGTTGACTACAAAGGATTTTTGTCTTTCCCATATTCACTTACACACAAATACCCTTGGGAAAGTTATTAATCCGTCTCTTCCCTCCAGTTATGGGTTAAATAACAGGACAGATTGGGCCCTATAGCCTTGGCTGGCAACCAGTCTACCGCAGAAAGCAATGGCAACCTACTGCGGGATAATCTTCTGCCCAGTCAGTCATGTCTCTTTCACTTAACCCGACTGATATAAGAATGGAAAGCAATAAAAACTGTTGCAAGTAATTTTAAAGTTGGAAAAACAAAAGTTAACAAAATAAATGGATAAAAAAACTGAATAGTGTGTGTGGAATATTAATGTTAAAAAAAACTTCAGTTTGTTTATATGCAAAGCTCTTTAAAAGTTCATTTCATTACCAAAATCTAGGCTTGGGATTTGGCCTGACAGCATTCTGAAAAGGCTCGTGTTATTGAAGAAAAAAGATGTGCAATAAATCAATGGCAAGGCTGAGCAAATTTTCTTATATAAACTTGACAGCTGTAGACAAGATGACAAGAAATTTGTTCATAGTCTAGATTGTCGCATTGCTCTTGTTATCAGTAATTACATATTGCTGCCTTATCTCTACAAATTACCGCTAGAAAACTTTCCTGTGTTAAATTCATCAACCAAGTTGTAGCAGAGACTTACCTCAGTGACCCAAAAAGGTTATGGTCATGTGTATGTTTTAGTATGGAGATGGTGAATTGGCGAGCTTCAGACTGAAAGTGAATTGGGCAGCACTTCAGGTGGGCAAAAACTGGCGGTATTGATTGTAGCCATTTTTATTGATTGGTTCTGGGTGCTCATTGGCTAAGCAATGGCTGGTGAGGTGCATAAAAGCGCAGTACGCTCATTCAGAGGCATTTTTGTTTTGGCGAGGAAAGTGGCTTACCTGTGCTTGAGAAACTGTGATTTGTGGAATTGATTAGCCTTATTCAGTTTTTTGTTCAGCGTGCTTCCAATTGTTACACACAGGTCTATGTAGAAGAACTGTTTCATATTCCTTATGTACTTTTAAATCCTTTTTGTATTTTCATTAAATCTATTATCAACAGTTTTTGTTCCGTGAAACTGGTTTTCAGCAAACAAAAATTGGCACTATTTAAATATTGACTGGTCTGCTTTGAAAAAGTAGGGAAGATTTGATGAGATAATTTTTGTAGAGTAACATTTATTAGACCTTCCTCAAACCACAACATTTGTCAGAATCAAAATAAATTTTTTTTTTCTTCAATTTAGAAGTGGATGTCTTCATAATATAAATATGGTATCAAATTAATCCCTGTTTTTTAAGAGTTATTAGTAAACGATATTTTTTTAATTCTGACAAATGTAACTCGTGAAACGTCTAATGATTGCTAATCTACAAAAATTATTCTCACAACCCCCCCTTTTTTTTTTCCAAGTGAAGCAGTCAATTTTAGTTCCATAAAATTCTTTAAATTGTATACTAATAGATTTTCCTGATTTGAAATATTTTATTTTCATAATTTAAATTTTTCTTCAATTTCAGACTGTTCTCACAGACGTTCAAGAAGCATATGACCGAGAGCTCCTGTTTCAAGCTAATGAAGGTTTTATAATCTTAGTACAAGCTCTCATTCGGGGTTATCTCACAAGAAAAGCATTCAATGATCGGTTATTTTATATAAGGTCTCAAATTCCTGCTATAACCAAGATTCAGGTAATTGTCAACAAATTTATATTTTCTTTTGAAAGTTGATTCATCATACTTGATTAACATTTAATAAGATATAAATATAATGAATCTTATAAAATTACTGCTTTTTTAATAACAAGGTTAAAAATTTAAATATTCTATGGTTACATGTGGAAAAAATTTAAAATTAAAATAAAATGCAGGGAGAAGAAATCAAAGGGGTGTAAATCATGAGTCTTAAAAATTTAAATATTTGAATATTACATGTACATAAAAATGTAGGGAAAATTACAATTTCAAAACTTTAAATAAAAATATGATAAAATAAAAGAACAAAATTAAGAGGTAAAACTTAGAATTAAAAATGTAAAGAGTAAAAGGGGTTTAATTCATAATTGTTAAAAGTAATATTGCAGGGGAAAGAAAGGAATAGGCAAGCATAAAGAGGGATCTATATCAATCTGGGTCTAAGAATTTAAGTATTTTTTTTTCTATGACTGCACAAGGTCATTAAATCAATTTTTTTAAGCAAATTTTGATTCTTAATATGGTTTAAGATAACAAGTTTTTCTAAAAGGCATATATTACATTTATCTCTTTTTCCATTGTAATGTTTGGATTTAGTTACAATATCCCAGGTAATAATTGGGTTCTTACTATTGTTTTTTAATTTCCAATGTATTGATAAAGCAATACTTTTGCTGGATTTACTGTTTTTTAAAGACATGTGGTTCTTAAATCTTATCTTCCACCTGTTGAAAGTACTTCCAAAGTAAAATTTAACATCATTATCATCCGAATGAATTTGAGCTTCATAAACAATACTTTCGGACATACACTGGACATTCAATGGGCAGGTTTTATTTTTTGGCAGTTGCAATTATTTTTAGAAGGGTCATTTTTGCTATTAGTTGGGTGACATATTGTTTATGTGCGCCAATATTTATTTGATATCATAGCATCATGTTGTGAAATATATTTATCTATGTTTTTAACACAACTTTAACTTTGACATTGTTTTTGTTGAAAATTTTTTTTTAGTGTGGGTAGAAGTGTTTTGGGATTAAGTTAAAGAATAATTTACCAATGTTAGTTTGGATGTTACAACTGAAGAGTGGGTTAAACCAAATAATGTTACGTTTATGTGGTTTCTGCTTATTTCTGCCTACTTTATTTTTAGCAACATATTTTATTTTATCTTAGTTTTATTTAAAGTTTAAATTTTCCCTACATTTTTATGTACATGTAATATTTGAATATTACAATTGGAGTAGATAGATCTATCTATCGCCCGGTTCACACTCCACCCATGTCTATTGAACAAGTTAAGAGGCTCATCCCTTGTTCCCTGTTTAGGATGTGGTTTCTGGCTTTCTCTTTTCCAATCTTTTCACTATTACGTAGCCCCCTGCACATCAGTGGCATTACTGCCTTGCTCGGGATGATACGATTAAAAAAAAAAATTTTAATTTTTTAAGACTTATGATTTACGCCCCTTTGATTTTTTTTTCTCCCTGCATTTTATTATTTTTTATTTTAATTTCAATTTTAAATTTTTATTCACATGTAACCATAGAATATTTAAACTTTTAATCTTAGTAAAAAAGCAGTAACTTTATGAGATTTAATTCCCATGAACATTGAGTGAATTTAAATTCAAATCTATTAAGATGTCAGTTTGAAATGTGCAGCTGATGATTGCATAATGTATGAAACTCTGAGTCATGCTATAGACGTATGATATGTATGCTTATTAATATATATATATATATATATATATACACACATATATAGCATAATGATAATCCACGTATACTGTCTTAATATGTACAAGGAAAACTACTAAAAAGTTGTAAGTTAAAAATGTATTTTTTTTTGACAGTATTTATTTCTATTATTATATATATATATATATATATATATATATTTCAGACCGGCCTCGGCTTTTCATTAGAAACAAATAATTTTAAAATTTAAACTAGAAGCGTCCGTCACGAGAAGCATTCGTCGCCTGATGTAGAAGGCAATAGAGTTTGAATATTTTTAAACATAAATCTAACTGTAATAATATTTTTAAATGTTGCTTCTAGTTTAAATTTTAAAATCATTTATTTCTGATGAAAGGTCGAGGTCGGTCTGAAATATCAAATATATATATATATATATATATATATATATATATAAAAAATGCTGCCAAAATACACACAATTTAAATTACATGATCCAGCAGCCCAACACACCATCACCACCTTGAAATATAAATGGAGCCTTGTGAAAAGGCAAATTGAAATAGCGAAAGAAAATCTTGACACATTATACAAGAACAAACATGACCTCTACAACAAACTGAAAGATATAACTACCTCAAACCAACTAGAAGAAATAATACTCAGACTATCCAAAATCACCGCAAAATCTGAAGTTGAACACCGTGCTAAAATTGTCAAAAAACTTAATTCAATATATATATATATATATATGATATTTCAGACTGACCTTGGCCTTTCATCAGAAACAAATGATTATATATATATATATATATATATATATATATATAATACAGCTCTGTCCATACATTGAGCACTGTTTTATTAACACCTGAATAATAATACTATACATATGTACACCCTGCTTGTATGTATGTATATTAATTTACATTACATTACTATATATGAGTTTCCTAAATTTCAAGATTCAATTGAGTTCTTCTATTTAACAGGCATTTTGGAAAGGCACTCATCAGCGTAAGCTTTACAATGACAGGAAACAGTATCTTAAAGATAACACTGAAGCTATTATCAAGGTAATAATACTCTTTTCATTTTACTAATAATTCTTATATTTATGCTTAAATAAAAGCCTTGTCAATTATAATTTAAATTTTTGTGATTGTAGGTAATTGTTATTTGACTAACAAGTGATGGGTGGTTTTAACATTTTGATGTCTACTGGCATCATTCTCTGAATATGACTAGAAGTCAATTTGCTTTCATTTGTAATGGGATTTGTGATGATGCAAATAATTATTGAAATATCAACTCATCAATAATTCATTATTTACAAGTATGTTTTTCAGTTAATTTATAATTTTAATCAATGATTTGTTTTAATTATTAATTTTGTTACATGATGGCAATTCCATAAAATATTAATGCTATTTAGACATTTTTAGAATCTAGATGATCAAAGTTTAAACATTATAATCTAGAAAAAAATACCTCATTACTTAGCCTTATTAAATACATTTTGATTTATGTAAATCTACTGCATAAGGATTATTTGTTTTCACATATAAACTCTACAAACATGCAAAGGTTTTTATGTCATGTACCTACATAACTGTCTGCAGTTTTCAGTTAGGTTATCAAAAAGACAGGTAAGGAAATTAAAGGGTTTTACATTTTAGCAAGATGATTTTCATTGAGTTACCATAGTATAAATCTCTTCATAAGAATTAAAAAACATCATAAATTCAGTTAATCTGATAATGAAATAATTTGTCCTGATCTCTTTGCACTGAATGTACTTATTAATGTCTTTAGGTAATTTTTTTTTTTTTACCTGGGTAGCTTGTCAGTGTCATTTGTTCTGTCAATAAAAATTCATGATTCACTGTAGTAGCAATAATTGTAACACCAAGTTTTATTTGATATGATTTATGATTACAATCAGGTATTGGATGAAATATTACTTTTATTAATAATGATAAAGATTATTTTCAATGTAACTTTACTTTCTTATTCTTCTGTCACATATCAAGCAAAATTATAATTCCTTTCTCTTAAACACTTACCTTTCTCTTGGAGTTTTTAGTTATCCATGTAGTTGAAATTATTTTTAATTTAAGACAATTCTGTAAAAAAAAATGTTAATTAGAAGTATCTTATGAATATGACAGCCAAGCTCTAAATATTTCCTTTATGAACAAATTAATATACATGTAATAAGGAACAGAACTAAAGAAGTACCTTGATAAAGACTTTAATAAATAGTGGCCTATGACGGGGCTAAGAGCAAATATATAGTACAACAAAAAGTGGATAATTCCAGAAGAGTCCAAATTGATGGAAGTTAATGTTCTCCTTCCATTTTATTTTTTAACTTTTTTCTAATGTTCTGAATATCATAATAGTTTTCTTCAATTCCTCAAAGATTGTTTTAGTATCATTAAATCTTCAGGACTCAGAGAATGTCAGCAGGCACCAGAAAATGTATTTCTGGGTTGCTCAATGGTCTAGAATGGTTATCAGACTCAGGTTCCTCCACTGCTTTTTTTCACAAGAGTATCTTATTCTCTAGACTAATGGACATATTGTGGATTGGCTCTTCTAACAGCTGAACCGCATTGATTAAAGGGTCATACTTATTAGCGTTGCTATGTAAGAGAAATAAACCAAAGGTTGTTAGCCAAGCGGGCAAGGAATGACCACTAGGTGACCGGCGTTGATATGAAAATATTCTTTCACGGGGTGTAGTGTTCATCGAGGTACATAGTTAAGCATAGAAGGAAGAGGTCCCTTAAAATTTATGCTGATTCTTTCCATTGGTTGTGTAAGATAATGCCACAATACGCCTATGAGAGTGTATCAGCAAGTATATTATCCTTTCCTGGTCTTTAAGTAATTTCCTAATTATAATTCTCTATCTTCATAGCACTACCTAAGAAGCCAGGAGCAAATGAGTGTGAACTCCACAGAACCATCAGTTTAATGAGCCATATAACAAAACTGATCGTCCGAATTCTGATGAATAGAGCAAGAAGCAGAATCAGGCCAGAGATAGGACAAGAACAGTGTAGTTTCGTTAAAGACACGGGAACAAGGAATGCCATGTTTATGATTAGGATGCTCTTCGAAAGGGCAATACAAATGAAGAAGGACTTATAGCTGTGCTTCATTGATTATACGAAGGCGTTTGACAAAATATGCCACAAAGAACTGATGGAGATGCTCAGCAGCCTAGACATATTTGGGAAAGACTTGAGAGTAATAAAGAATCTTTACTGGCAACAAACCGTTTGCATACGGACAGGTAATGAATTGAGTAGATATACAAAGATAGAAAGGAGAGTAAGACAGGGATGTGTCTTTTCACTGGATCTGTTCAACTTGTACAGCAAGAATATTTTGAGGACCCTAGAAGTTATGCCTGGATTCGTCATCGGATCCACAATTTAAACAACCTAAGGTATGCAGATGATACAGTGCTGATAGCAGACAGACACAGAAAGGAAACTACAAGACCTCCTACAGAAGGTAGCAGAAGAAAGTAACAAGAAAGGACTAGAAATAAACTGCATGAAAACCGAATGTATGGTCATCAGTAAAAAGGGCAGCCCAAAATGCCAAATTCAAGTCAGGAATACCAGAATCAAGCAGGTACAAAAATTTAAATACCTGGGAAGCGTTATAACAGAAGACAATAAGTGCGACACAGAGATCCGAAGGCGAATTGGCATAGCAAAGGAAGCATTCCAGAAGTTGAGTAAAGTATTAAAAAACAGGACAATTTTGCTAGAAACTACGAAGAGAGTACTGGATTGCTAGGTGCTGTCTGTCCTTCAATATGGCAGTGAATGCTGAACAATACCATCAAAGATGAAGGAAAAACTTGAAGCAACTGAAATGTGCTTCTACAGAAGGATGCTGTGAATATCATGGATCGAGCATATGAGCAATGACAAGGTCTTGGAAATAATGGAAACAAAAAGGAAATTAATACTGAGCATCAGGAAGAGACAGCTGAAGTTCCTGGGACATGCAATGAGGAAGGAGGGCCTGGAGAATCTGATACTAACAGAGGGAAAAAGAGACAGGGGGAAGCAACGGATAACATATTTAAAGAACCTAATCAGGTGGATGAAGGAATGAGGATTGCATGGTGTAACAGGAGAAGGTGTGCTCAGAGCCACCAGGGATAGGGAAAAGTGGAAGGCCATGATCGCCTGAAGGCACAAGGCACATAGAAGAAGTTCCATTCTCCTCTCTGGATCTTATGTTTAATTCTTCCGGGTCTCTCAGTATTAAACATGAAGTTCACCATCTGTTAGTCCGTAACAATGGTAATGTGTTGACCAAATAAGTAGTCAGACCAGATTTTCACAGCTTCTATAATATCTGAAACCCCCTTTTCAACCAAAGCACACTTTCATTCGGTCAGCGTTAGTGATTGTGAGAAGAAAGCCACTGGACAGAAGCATCCATTTTGACTACAAGGAAGGGGAAATTTTTTGTTTGAAATAACATGAAATAAAGCACTTCTGATTTCTCTTTTAAGTTTTCAAAATGCTTCCACAGACTTGTGCTTTTAGGGAAATGAGTTAGTCATAATTAAGGGTTTGATCTATCCAAAAACTCTATCAAGTGGGAATAATAAAATAAACCAAGGACCCTGCAAAGGAAAGTTTTATCTTTTAGAGATAGTTAATTCTTTAAGTGGGTGTAGTTGGTCAACATCAGGTTTAAGTATCTCATGGGCTATAGTGTAGCCAACAAGATTAATAGGAGTGGTTGATAGGAGACTTATAAAGTGTTTATCGACAGTTCCAAATCACTTAGATTTCATAGAAATAGGTTTGCAGTTAGGATTGAGATTTGAAAACAATGTGATATCCACCATCACAGATAGTAGGTGCCTGGTAATTAAACTCTTGTTGGCTGGGGCTTCAGAATATGTTGACTGCACCTCTACAAAGGGGTAAGACCCCCCCCCCCCCCCCAATGAGGCCATCTGTTATGCCATGGTTGGCTACCTGTGATGTCTGGGGACAGGATCCTGGTGGTTGAGGGTTTTGGTGGTCAGGGTTAGTACTTCCAGTTCCCAGCACACCACTTTAGCCCTTACATGGACTAAACGGGTGGTCAGAGAGGCCCAATCCAATCAATTGGCTGGTCAGGTCAAGCCCTAACACCTTTAAAGATAGCAGATTGAATACTCTAAAGAAACGACCTAAATTAACTGGCAGATGAATAACAACCTAATGTATAGGCTTTAGATAGCGCTGGTTCAGGATAAATCAGCTTGTAGAGACATTTAGATTTGAACATGGCTGTTAACCATTCAGCTAGTTCACTAAGAGTTTGGGTAGTATAACAAGTGTGGTGACGGGTACTCCAGGTCTCTCACGAATGCGAGTATACTGGTCTGTGTTGTCCTGACCTGTCAAGGTGATTGTGTTTCCCCCTTGAGAAGTCCCAATGGTGTGCTCCAAGGTGGGTGGGGAGCACAGGCAGTGAAAGTTAAATCCTAAAAAATTATGAATCAAAACAAAAAAAAAAAACCAAGTGATACCTCTTAGACTCAGATTCTGAAAAAGAAATAAACCCAGACTTCCAAGATTTATTGTTCTAGAGTCTTAGGGGAAACTCCATTGTCAAGATTGTCCATTTTCTTGATTGAAAAAGTAATATCTAGTCAGATTAAGCCAAAATCAGTCAGAAAGATGAGAGATGACAATTTAATGGTGGAGATTGAAACAAGAAAACAGGGAGTCTTTAATGAAAATGAAAACCTTCCACAATGTTAGTATTAAAACTTACCCTCATACAAGACTGAACACATCAAAGGCAGTTATTAAAAGTAAAGAGCTCTCTGGCCACATCAGAAGAAATCTCATCTGCCTTGGGTAACCACTAAGTCATGGACTACCGAAGGATCACGATTAAAAGAAACAGTGGAAAAATATTTACAAACACATATATCCTTACATTCAATTCACCAAAAATTCCTTCTAAAATAAAAATAGGCTATAATGTTGAGCCAGTTGAGTTGTATATCCCAGCTCCTCAGAGGTGTTTTAGCTGTCAGAAATTTGGATATCACAGAGATAGCTCTAAGAGCAAACCTATATGTGCAAAATGTGGCCAAAAAGACTTTGATGAGTGCAAAGATGACATTAGATGTGCAAATTGCCAGGAGAATCATTCTGCTTACTCTAGTACTTGTGAGTTCTGGAAAAAGAAAAAGAAATTGTGGAAGTTAAATATAAGAGAAACATTTCCTTTTCGGAAGCAAAAAAAAGTAGTTGAAGTGTACATGAGAGACTCTTCCTATGCAAGAGTAGTGGGTAGGACAAGTCCAAATAATTTCAATCTCACTGAGAAGAATCGGGACCTTATTGAGACTTGTGCACTTGGAGCCAAATGATTGGTCCAATTTCCAGAAAAACTTAAGATTTGTACTACAAAAATTTCGACAGGCTGAACCTAAAAAAAACAGGAATAGAAAGCTGGCAATAAGCAGATAACATCAACTCAGACAAAGGCTTCTTCTCACAAACTTGTTAGACCATCTGCAGAACAAAGTTCACAGAGATCACCTAAGTCCTTAAATAGTAGAATAAGTGTATCACCAAAGAAAATGGAAACAACCAAGCAAAAATTGAAAGTGTTGTCTGAAAATCGCTTTGAAAATTTGAGAGAGAAGTAGATAGCCAAAACCCATAGATGGCTAAAAATTCTAAATTAAAACTAACCAAAAACAAATAAGCTGTAAATAAAAAAAAAAAGTTAAATCCTGTCTAAAATATTGCAATGGAACTGCCATGGATTGAAGCCAAACATTAATAAGCTGCTTCTGATAACAGACCTGACTCCAGCAGTTATCTACCTTCAGGAAACCTTCCTCTGAAGGGATGGCAAGATAAATAGAAGAGATTACCAGCAATACAATTACATAAGACACTGTTTTTCAGGCATCAGATGGTACATCCATCTTAATCCAAAATGATTTTCCACAAAGTCAGATAAACTTGAGAACTAATTTACAGGCAATAGCTGTAAAAGTGACACTGTACAGACTAATCAACATTTGCTCTGTGTACATTTCACTGAATTAAGAAATAAATGAAAAACAATTACAGGAAATTATAAAGCAACTCTCTGCTTCCTTTATGTTACTAGGAGATTTTAACTCTCACATCACATTATGGGGTTGTAAAGATACAAACCAAAAAGGAAAATATGGAATTGGTTATAAATAACAATGATTTGTGTATATATAACAATAAATCACCAACTTATGAGTATCCATTCTCTGGCAGTTATTCTGCAATTGATTTATCTTTATGCAATTCATCAATCTTTATGGACTTTTCCTGGAAGGTACTGATGGACACATGCAATAGTGATCATTTTCCAATTTAGCTGCAAAATTTGGAGCAAAATGACAAAAATTCCCAGCATAGGAAATTAAGCAAAGCAAACTGGGAGGTATTTCAAAAACTATGCTCTGAAAAAGTAGAAGAAAGGATTTAACATCAATTTACATAAATCCTGGTCTCTATTGCAAAGAAATGCATCCCTAAAGGTAACATTAAAAAAAGAAAATGTAATAGACCTTGGTTTAATGATGAATGCAAAACGACTATCAGGCTCAGAAAAAAAGGCATTAAAGGTGTTTAACAAAAATCCCACAACAGATAACTTGCTGGAATTTAAGTAACTTCAAGCAAAAGCTTGGAAAATAATCAAAGTTAACAAACAGTATTGCTGAAAAAATTGTTGGCAAACTTAGTTCAGCAATAAAAACTAAACCTATTTGGGTTATAATAAAGAAAATAGCTGGTAAATATCATGCTAATACAATAAAACACCTTTGCATAAATAACAAAATAACAAGCAAAAGATATCGCTGATGAATTAACAACAATTATCTCAAAAAATTCTTCAGCCAAGAAGTCACTAAGTTCAAACAAAAATCTGAAAAACAAAACTGAACTTTAAATTCAATAATGCTAAGAGGTACAACCTTCCATTTAGAATAGAGAAATTAAATGAATCAATCATTAAAACAGCCCATGATACAGTTGTGGGACCAGACGGTATTCATTATCAATTCCTAAAGCAGCTGCCAAACAAATCATTGAAGCTGCTATTAAAATTGTTTGATAATATATGGACAAGTGGCCTCTTCCCAGACTTGTGATGACAGTCTTTCATCATGCCTATTCTGAAACCTGAGAAGGATGACTCAGAACCTGAAAAATACAGGCTGATAGCTTTAACCAGTTGTTTGTGTAAAACCATTTGATACTTGTAAAAGAACGACCTAATCAGCAATTACCAATGTGCATTCAGGAAAAAAAGAAGTACCATGGATCACTTAGTGAGGCTGAAGACCTTTATTAGGGAAGCATTTCTTTGGAAGGAACATCTCATGTCAGTCTTTTTTGACTTAAAAAAAGTGTACGATACCACATGGAAATTTGACTTATTAAAAGATTTGCATGACTTGGGCCTAAGAGGTAGACTGACAGAATTCATAGGGAACTTCCTAAAAAATTGAAATTTTCAAGTTCAAATAAGAAGTTCACTGTCAGAAGTGTAAGAACAAGAATGAGTTCCACAAGAAAGCATTCTATCAGTGACTTTTTTGTGTTAAAATCAACTCTATTTGTAAAATCTCTAAGCCGATGAGTTAGATGCTTTCTTTATGTGGACAATTTAATCATGTACAAATCTTGGCATATGAACACAATAGAAAGGCAACTCCAACAATAAAATACAGAAATGGGCCATACAAAATGGATTTAAATTTTCTAAAACAAAAACCAAATGTATGCATTTCTGCAAATTAAGAAAATTTCATGCTGATTCAAGCTTGAAATTAGATGAAGCAGAAATTCCAGTAGTAGAACAGCACAAGTTCCTAGGTGAGATTTTTGACAAGAAACTTTCATCCTTCATTTGAGGTAGTTGAAAGCGAAATGTAGCAAAGTCCTTCAACTTCTGCATGTGGTGGCTCATACTGAATGGGGAGCAGATTAGTATATACTGAACAAACTATATAGATCGCTACTCCATTCCAAGCTTGATTATGCTAGTTTTGTATATGGGCCAACCAGAAAGTCATACATAAAACTCCTCAACGCAACTTACCATCAAAGGCTCAGACAAGTGCTTGGGCGAGGCCGTCGCTATATATTACCAGGCCTGTTCTATGATTAAAGTTGACTTGCTGACGTCACACTTAGTAGTGTTGTTTTACTACCCGGCGTCCGTTAACGTTAACTAATTTTCAGAACCAAATTGCAAAGGGAATTATAAAAATGGACCGAAAGTTCATTGTTTTTCATTTCCAAAAAATAAACATTTATTTGATAAATGGAAACATGCCATTAAAAGGGAGAATTTTACTACAAGTCCATTTAGCAAAGTGAGTAGTTAAAATTTTATCACCATTTATTTCAACAGTCGCTAAAATCAAAATTTGCTAAAAAATTAGTTTTGCCGTAGCACAAGAAAGAAAGCACTTTGTTTAAACGTTTATAATATATCTTTTAAATTAATATAATAAAATAAGATATTATTTTTATTTCTTTGAATAAAATTGAAATAAAAATTATCTTAAAAAATATCTGAATTAAAAAAATAAAATTTATGGCTATTCATTCGTAAGTTTTTTGTTTTTTTTCGAAATGTTTTAAAACTTAAACTGAAGCCGAAAAAAGTTGTTAAACATATTTTCTAAAAATATTTGAATTAATATTTTATTGATATTTTATTTAAGAAAATAATGTTTTCTTTTCAATGAAATGTTTAAAAAAATTCTTAGGAATAGAAAGTAAAATCTTACTTAACTTTTCTATACTTGCAACTTTATGAATCGTTTTTAAACATGAAAAAATATTCCTGAATTAAATTTTTTTCATTCTTTTTCCTGTATTAACAAAAACTACAAAATTTATTTTTTAGTCAATTTTAAAAGAATTTGTTTTATTTTTAAGGTTTTTTATTTGAAAACTCAGTGAAATTATTTCTTGTAAAAGTCAAGAAATCACTATTACCGAAAATTAAAACATGAAAATGATGATTTAAACTTTGTTTAAACCTATTATTTCTGAATAATTTTTGAATTTATTTGAAACATACAGGCCTAAATCACACCACACTTGAATTTTAAAACCTAATTTTTAAAATATTTAATTTTTAGAAAATATTTAGCACAAAATGAACACCCTCAGAAAATATTTTCCAAACATTTTTTTCCTATTTTTGATAATTTGAAGTTAATTATTGATATTAATCCATAAAAAAAAATGGAAATAAAAAATTAGAATTTTAACTGAAGAATAAATCTTTTATAGTTGGTTTAGGGTTTTTTAATCCTTAAAAAATTAATTAGTAAGTAAAACATTAACCAAAAAATAGTTTTGCAAAAAAATGATTTTTTTTATAAACATAACATAAATAAAATAGAAACATTAATTTTTACTTTTTTTTTTCATTTTTTACAATTAAAATATTTTAAAAATGTAATTGAATTACCAAATATCCTAGGATTTTTTAGGTGCATTTTTTTTTAAGGTAAAAATTTATCTTTTTATTTCATTCAGTAGGATTAACAATGTAGGATTCAATTAAAATATTTCAAAATATTATTTTAAAATTCGAACTCCGTTGTTTTTTAGCAGAATTTCCCTAAAGACAATTTGTTGATATTAATAAATCTATTGGATTAAAAGTTCTCAAGACGTTTTTAAAAATCTATTTCAGATTTAGCTATCCTATCGTTAATTCGTTCAATTCATAATTATTTATTGCTGTTATGCCGTTTTAAAAAAAATGGAAATATTATAGTTGTAAAAGTTTAGTATCAGGAAGAGACCTGATATAAACAGTTATTTTCAAGGAATTAATAGAGGTTCTCTGTTATATCCCAATGATGTAGCAACAAATTTAGTACTATACAATTATATTGTTATTAATAAACTTGTAAAAGAATCCTTCTTTTCTTCATTCAATGAATCAAAGAAAATTGTCTATGTACATAGCATTGGATGTTTTGGCTAATGATGAACTTCTTTTTCATGTTGACTCATGTGGTGAAGGTCACAGCATTGAAAAAATGATTATCTGGAGCTCTTCTAATGCATTATTAAATAATTTTTGTAGCAAGGAAAATGATAATATTACTTGTAAGAAGTTAAGTAAAAAAAGAAAACTTCAAACATTCAACTGAATTTTGAGACATAAAAAAACTTTTATAAGCTTGATTTTTAAAAAACAGTAACTTAAACTTATTTAGTTTGAATTAATTTGATTGAATTTAAATTGTTGCATTTTTTAATATTTTTAATTAATTTGCATATTTATTGTTGCTTCTTGTTTGTTCCTAAATTCTAATGGTTGCTTGATTGCTATATTTGAGTGATTCTGATTTAAAAATTCTTGCAATTAAAACAAAAGTGATTGTGATTTTTCATAATTAAATTAAAAATATGAAAATTTAAGCAATGTTTGTTAAATTTTTAGAATTTAAACGAATAAACGAAAAGTTTTGTCTTTAAAACTGTTTATTTACAAACACGACCGACAGTCAGTAGTCAACAATGTTTATATTTTCTTATTAATTATTGTTTTCCTTATTTTTAATTAAAATTAATAAAACCAGCATAAATCAAAAACATGTGTCTTTCTTATTTTTCTTGTTACATTTTAAAAGGTTTTAAAATCTTTATTAAAACAAAACGACTTTGTGATTATCAACATTGTCATGAAGTGAGAGACACTATGCTATGCTAATTCATGACTCTACTACTGTGACGTCACATTTCATCGCTTCGGCCTTGGTAATTTATAGCGATGGCCTGGCTTGGGGCTTTTAGGACATCCCCAGTTAAGAGTTTATACACAAAAACCAGTGAAACACCTCCACATCTATGGTGTATTAAACTGGCATTGCAGTATTATGTAAAACTTAAATCCAGCTCATAGACCTACATTTGAACAAAAGTATTGTGATCAATTCAACCATGCTGAAAATGTCATACAATCGTATGGACTTAGAATGAAACCCATTTCCGAAGAATTAGGTACTTCACTATCAAATATCCAAGAAACAACATTATCCAGAATTCCACCTTGGATGATTAAACATCCTCAAGTTATCCTAGGAATGCATAACTTACGTTTTTGGACATTCTAGAAAATACTGGAAAACTTTCATGACTACACAAAAATATATATGGACAACTCAAAAAGAGGAGACAAAATAGAATGACACATTCTTTTTTACTAATGAAATTCAACTAGCATGCCAAGCATGTAAACAAGTACAATCAATTAAACATGTTTGACAGTGTCCAGAACTAGCTATCTCTAGACAACAATTTTATAATACTGTGATAGCATGTTTGATCTGTTCAGAAATGTAAATATAACATACTATCAGATGTAAAAGTAGTTGGCTTTTACAAAAAAATATATATTACTAGCAATACATTTTGAAAAATAAATATTACCAGAATAGACATTTTTGAGAGAGAAAGCACAAAAACAAAAATTTCCAGGAATATCTTTTTTGAAGAAAAACAGATATTACCAGTAATGCGTTTAACTCTCATTAAAAACTCTCTTTACAAAAATGCATAAATGAAATATGATCTAAAACTCAATTTACAAACTTATTTCTTACAAAGAATATTCTATTTATATGAACCTATTGTAAAACTCTTGTCAGCATTAAATAATCCATATGGCATAAAATAACCCAAACCAAGCAGTTGAACTCAAAATCAATAGGCTTTATTTAGGAACACCAAATACAAAAGATACACTAAAATGTTGGTTTTAAAATGTTGGTCTTGCTTGAAAATTACTGCAAAGACTGGGAAGGACACAAAGTGAAACATTCATATACCACTCGCCTAATAAATTTAAATTGAGTGTACACAGACCTTTTATTGATTAAGAAAAGACAACGCCATGGACACATTTTTCACTGCAGGATTTATTTTTATCTGGTGTCTTTTTTGCATAGTTGAGCAAAAAGGATCCAGAACTACCAGTGTCCATTAGAGCAGGAACCTCATTTTTGCCAATCAATACTGTAGCCTGTTTTCATAAACTAGGTAGTGTAGTGGTCACCAATGTATAAGATTAAGTGAGGTGGCCAAGTACCAACTAATATTTAGTAAAAGTTCCCCAACTCTTTCTGCATTTATGGCACATGGCCTCTCTGGCTGGACACAATTCATAACTGTGATGTGATCTGCCACAAAAATAACTTTTTGTGCTTGTTAAGGCACATGCATTGATGATAAATTTTTGTTTTTGAATGTTGTTGCTCACAATTGGTAAGAACTGATGTGAATATGATTCAGAGTTTTCCTGTGCTAGGTATGGAGCTCTAGCTTGATTAACCGCTGTGTGTAGATCAAGAGTTTTGTTTCCTAAAAGATGCTGTTGAATAAAATTAAAGAGCAACCCAGTAATGACTGCATCTCTAATACATTTGTCTTGGTTTTGAGTCATGTTAAACACTTTAGAACTGCATTCTTTAGCTAGTATTCATAACCTGTGAACATATTCACCAATATCTTGATCTTTATGTCCATGCATTGCTAGAACATGTTTAGCAAAGATTTTGTTTGTGGGTTTCATATAATTCTTTACAGTAGATTTGAAAGTAGTGTACTTGGCAATGTGATTATAGATGTCTAAGGAAATGCTATTAAGATATTCAATATAAGTGAAGGTCTAATACCAATGATTGAAGATTTTAATTACAGAGCGTGAGTTAGGAGATACATTAATCTTTCAGGTTTCAAACGTTTGTCCATCCTTCAATCCACTCTGTTTATTAAATTGTAATAAGGAACACAACTAAAGAAGTATCTTGATGAAGGCTTTAATAAACCATTACTCACAATGGGACTAAAAGCAAATCATACAAATGTTAGAACTTTGTAGAAGTTTTACTGTTTACAATGTTTGTGTATTCATTAAAATTATTTAAGTTTGCAATTTGGCTTATAAGAGTGACAATCAATCTGGATTCCTTTTGTAATGTCATCTTCAGTAATGTATGAATCTAAACAATGGTCAGTTTGAATATAGTGAAGAACAGTCAGTTATGGTGTATGATAGCTATTTCCTTGTAAGCAGAATTTGTAATCATGTTTAGTTTCTGAGTAGTTTCACATGGTTCATATGCTTTCTGCAAATGTTTTCTATAAGGTCAGCAAATTTATTGTCTTGTGACTATATAAAATACTTATTTGATATTTGTTCTGATGTCCGTTTTTGTTTGTACATCCTGATAAAAACTCAAAGTTGTGTTCATTATTGTATTTCACTAACCAAATTTAGTGTATTTAATAACTTTGGGATTCATGTAATAGACGTTTTCACTGCTTGAGTTCATAAAAAAAATTTGAGGAAAAAAAAAGACCTTTTTCAATAAATATCAAAACTTTTGGTATTCTATAAGATCTTTTTAATTGTATTAATTGTAATTTGCTATCTATTATTTTTTGCAAGGCTTTTAGAGCATTTTGTGAATGTCAATTTGTTGGTTACTAGTTTAATTGCTGTATTTATAATAAATAAATAAAGGCATATGCAGACTATTATATCACAAAAAGCTTGCAGAGTTTTAATATTTAGCATTAATGCATTCAGATGTCTGAAATAAATTTTGATATAATCAGAAGCAACTATTCTTTATTTACAATCTACATTTGTTTAATGTACAAGTAAGAATATAATCCTATTTTGTAAAAATACTTGATTGCTACTTAAAAATATATATATTATGTTTTCTTTTATATTAAGATGATTTTTTTTTTTTTTGTTTCAATTTACTTTTTCAGTTACAAGGGATGACCAGAATGCATTTGGCTAGAAAGCAATACAGAAATAGGCTTAAATATTTTAGAGATAATGTAAGAGACTGTTTTCTGCTTTCTCAAATTCCACTTCAATATCATTATTGAAATAACTGAATATTTTAACAGTTCCTCAATCCTTTTTACCTTTTAGGTAATTTGTATATTTTATGATTTATTAATAATATGAATTATATAATTTTTTAAATTTTTTTTTATAGATAAATGCCATTGTAAAAATTCAAGCATTTGTTAGGTCCAATCTTGCAAGGCATGATTACAAATCTTTAGGTAAGTTTAAGATAATATATTGAACTACTTGTGGATTTGTAGAATGTTATTTTATGAAAGATCTCATCTCTCTTGTTACTTTTTTTTTTTATCATAATGCTCTTTTTTTTTTTTCTTTTTTTTTTTTTTGGCCTTTGACTCCACTGTTCCTTTGCATTTCAGCTGTGTTTATAATGTATTCCCTTCTCTCCAATTTCTATTCTAGTTGCTAGGTATCAATTTGTCTTGTTCTCTACAACTGGTATAGTAGGATAAATTTTACTACTAGTATGTTGTATGTGAAAGAACATTCACTCATGCTACCTGATTCTGCTTGGTTTCTCTGTGATTGTGAACCTATCATCCTCACTGGATTATCAACCACAACTCACATGATAGTTGTTTATTTTAGTGGAATTATGTGGAGTGATACTTTTCTCCACATCTGAAGCAGTTCCATTGCATTTCTTTGGTTGACTTGGGTAGTAAGGCTTACATATATCCGAAAGAGATTGTATTTGTTACATTTGTTTTGCTCTTGTTTCTATTTAGTCCTTTTTTGAGATCAATGTTTAGTGAAAGGGTCTGATAAGAAAGAAATATTGACTGGTGTTACCTGGTGTTTATTCTGTTTTGTCCAAAACTAATTTGCTTTTATATTTTTGTATTTTTACCTCATTGATCTATTTTGGCAAGGCAGCAACTAAAGTACGTAAGAAAGTGGACAAGTTTTTGAGATTTTCTTTTAGTTTTGATATCAAATACAATTAAAATGATGAAACCAATCAACAGAAGTTTACTTGGTACATGGTTAGCAATTCCTTGAGTCTCTAAGTGATGCTCATTATATTAAATTTTCAGACAAACATAAATTTTTTTGAATTACTGGATTGGAGTTGGAAAAATTTTGCTGTCTGGAATTGGAGTTGGTATGTTTTTATTGACTTCAACTCTGAGTAAATTGTAACCTTACAAGTTGAAAATATTCCCAATACATAGATTTTAATATTATTTTAAGTGGAAGGCCTGGAGAATTTTGAAAATAACATCTCAAAACTGAAAAATTTCTGAGAAGACTGAACATTTATGGATTGAAAGCAAAAAGAATTGTTTGCTATTTTTTATTTTTATTTTGCTATGTGTTACCTCTAATTATATGAATGTGAATAGTACTTAAACTGTAAAATTTTTATAAAACCCGCTTTAGCTCCAGTGAAAACTATAGGAGGGTGTGGGATAAAGTGAAAGAATGCAAACAGAAATAGAAATAGATCAAGGTATTTTTTTTTTTGTTATTAGATTAAACAAAATAAATTACTTTCATTGTTTAAGAACACCCTTCTGCATGTTTGTATTGTATGAATATGTATTCTACTAGCCAAATGTCCTAAGAACAAAGAATTGAATAGTGTGTTTACTTATCTGAAATGTATAATTTGTATTAATTGTTCAACAATCTTAGTTTTATTTTATAATTGGTTTTTTTAAATAAGTATAACATTTTTAGCCATGAAATTAGCCAAAAGTTGAGAAAAAGAATTAGCTTTTTTTTTTTTTTTTTTTTTTTTTTTTCTCATTACAAATCCTTCAGTCTTTGGACAATTATAACAAATTTAAGAGTATCCGAAATTAATATATATATATATATATATATATATTGTGGACATTGACCAATCCTAAAATTTCCTGAGCTATTTTTCTTGCTGTTTAATTTTCATTGCCAATTCTGTGTGACGAACTTGGAGTCATGTAATGTATCCCAGAAATTTAGTCTAATTTGTTATCTTAAATACTCTTTATTTTCACATAACTGTTGATTTAAGTGCTTGAACTTGCAACTGTTAAATGAAATTTGCTTCCTTTCCTTTATCTAACCATTTAGCTTAATTTGTCATATATGCTCAATATTTCTTTAATAAGAAAGGTTTTGAAAATTACATTTGTAAAATATATGAACATCAAACTTGCAAAAATAGTTTGTATCAAAGCTTTCTAGGTTTTATATATTGCAGATGAATTCTTTATATAAATTTAATGTAATTAGATTTGGGGACATTTATTTTTCAAGGAATTATTTGAAGAATGCAATATTTTACAGATTTTGCCTGTTTTGGTGTGTACAAATATAAGCAATAAATTAATGTACTGATTTTAATGTTTTCTCTTTAATCTGAAATGATTTGTAAAATTTCACATGAGAAAGAAACCAGGTGTCTCTTAGAAATTTTGTAAAGCTGAAGTAGACATTTACAAACATTTTAATGCATAAGTTGTTGATCTATTCATAGCTTATTTGCATTGTTTTCTATATTGATGTTGCATAACTTACATAAACTGGTAGGAAAAAACTAAAAAAATTTATATTCGAATTCTTTGAATTTTATTTGAAGATTTACTAGATACATGTCATTTTTCCAAGTTAATATGGTTTTCTTTCCCTTTCATTTAGTTAATGATGATAATCCACCATTGTCAGTTGTTCGCAAATTTGTCCCTCTTCTTGATGCCAGTGATGCTGACTATGCAGAGGAGCTGGGTAAGTGAATGGCAAAAAATTTATGAAAAATTTTTTATTTTTATAAATTTTTTAAAAATTGTTTGATCTACTTTAAGAAAAAAATTTTTATTATCATTTTAGAATTACAGAAACTACGACAACAAGTAGTGTCGGATATTCGTTCCAATCAACAGCTGGAACATGACCTTGATCAAATGGATATCAAAATTGGTTTGCTGATTAAGAATCGAATCACACTACAGGTTGGTGGAAACTTATAAATTGTAGTTTGAATTTGCAATATGGAAACGCATGTCTCTCTCTCTCTCACTCTCTCTCTCTCTCTTATATAAAGAGGCGATGAAAAGTTCTTAGCATAGCCAATTCCTAAACAGAATTTTAATTTTGTTTTCCTTTTATAAATCTTTTTTGTTGAAGTAAGAACTTTTTAATCTAGTTCACATGGTATGGGACTCTAAAGATACTCTACATATTTCATATAGATATTGAAAGGCATTTGAAAACATTTGGGTATGTGAATTGCTACAATATTTGGGTCTCTCACAATTTAATGGAAAAATGTAATGGACTGCATTTCCAGCTGCATATCTATGCTCAAATGTAAAAAAAAAAAAAAATCGCCACCAATCCAATAAAAAAATAGATTGTTTATGAGAGTGTATAGCAAATAAGATTCCAAGGCAAACATAATGAGCCATTGTTTTCCACTCCAAAATCCAATCTACATTCAAAGGAGTGATGCTGTTGTAACAGGCACTGGCACTGTTTAGACTTTTAAATGCATGAAATTACAGGATGGTGATTTGGGGAGACTACTAATTGAATGGTAATTGTTGAATTATCATTGGGTTTTTACAGATAACCTTATCTGTAAAATACAAGAAATTGGTTATTTCAGTAGCAAAGAAAGTTTTTAACATTATTTTTTCAAGTATATTTAAACAGTGCTTTTTCCAGAGGATTTTTGGTGCTTGTGGTTTTTAGCCGTGTTGAGTTATCATTATCATTGTTGAGTGGGTTAAGTATGGAAGAAGAAAATTTAAACAGAAACATGCTAAAAATTGTTTTAAAATAATAAAATTAAGAATAATTTCATGGAGAACTGAACCAAAATTTAACTTGACAGAATTCAGTAAGATTGAGCAAAACCAAGACTCCCAATCCTCCTCAGCTTCTTACTGATAAGAATAAGATGATTAATATATCCTCCAAATTGTGCGCTACTGAGAGAATAGAAGAAACAGACGTTACAATACCTTATTGGTAGAGAAAATGTGTAGTCACTGAAAATAAAAAGATCTAAATTTTGGGGCACAAAGAATCCGGGAACATCTGGTTTGTGTAGAAAGGTTGTGTTGACCACACAAAAAAAATATCCTTACAAAAAAATTAGCTATAGATACAATGGAAATACCATAATACCTAAGATTTGGGACGTGCCTGCTTATTTTCTTTTCTGCAACATTTGTTTAAAATTTTTGTAGCTGACTTTATTTTAGATCTTTGGTAATATGATATTAGGAAAATTCCACATCCACTTCCGAGACCATCAAAAAGCCAAAACTACAAACAATTACAACAAAACAAAAAAAAATGTCCAGTTTGATTACCTCCTCTATGAAGAGAGCTTTAATGACTTAAAGAAAAATCTTCAAGGAATCAAGAATCACCTTACCTAAAACAATCAACCTACCTTAAAGCAAAGAACACAGCTAAAAACCACAAGCACCAAAAATCCTCTGGAAAAAGCACTGTTTAAATATACTTGAAAAAATAAAATGTTAAAACTCTTTCTTTGCTACTGAAATAACCAACTACAGTTTCTTAACACCATGTTCTTTGAGGGCATTTATGCATATGTGCGCTGATAGGACAACTGCATCAGTCTACATTTCTAAATTATGATTATAGGTTTATAAAAAAAAATATCAGAGCACTCACTCAATTTGTCCAATTTGAAAATATTGGGCAAGAAATGAATAGGCTAAATATTAACACTCTAGGAGTATGCAAAAAATAAATGAGAAAATAATGGATTTCATAAGTGAGGGTCACAGGGTCATATATTCAGACAGAGAGAAAATGAGAGTGGAGTAGGTTTATGTTCTGGGATACTGCCAATTGATATAATGCTTCTAGTTAACCTGAAAGGGAAGCCATTTAACATCTCCATTGTAGTTCTACATGCACAAAACACAAAAAGAAACTGAAAAGTTTTGTTATATATTGCTGCTGGGTCTGGACAATGACAAGGGACACACACATATATACACATAATCTTATATTTTTATTCTTTGGCAGTGACACTTGTGTGAAGTAGGAAAGCAAGCCAGAGAGAGATCACACACACGTGAAGGGGCTGTCAGGAGTTGTTTGCCAGTCTCTCTCTTCGGCCAAAATTTTAGACTTTATACAGTCTTAAAACTCCCACACATTTTCATTTTTTTGGGTTGTTTTATTGACATCATCTATGGCTGGATGTATCTGTCAATCAAACATCCTTGCTGGCCATCACTTTTCAAGCTTGTTGTCACTTGTGTGTGTGTGTTGTGTTTTTTATGGTTGCACTTGTTGACATCTACAGGCAGATATATCTACACTATTTACATTATTCAAACTATTGTCCTCATCTTCATTCTCATTTGTACAACGTTTCAGCCATTGTACGCTTTGGCCTTCTTCGGGTGCTAGGAATTTCAAATCACTCTTTATTACGACCTCTAGGGTATATCATTCTCATTCTTTGTGCTAAGCCGCTTCTAGTGGTCATGAGTTATTTCCCTTTAACCTGACTCTCTAAGTTATTTGTTCACCACTGCTGTAGCCTGGTATTGAATTCATAACTCTCTGAGTCTAGTCACTGAAATTAACCAATGCTTATATCTACTCTGAGCCGCTTCCTTGTAGATATAATTGACCCACTGATAGGAAAGTTACTATCATATGTTCGAAACTCTGCTCACTTCGTGGAACTTATCAAAGATGCTCCCATTTAATGCAAGCAGATGGTGAGCCTGTTCACCAAGATACCCACGGTGGTGGCACTGTTGGTAATCAGGGACAGACTGGCTTTGTACTCATTTCTAGGAAAACCTACCAGTATTCTATTAAATAACCTAATGGAAGTGCTGACACACAAACAACACACTTCGGAATGGGATCAGACATATATCGACAGGACGAAGGCTTAGCAATGGGGTTACCATTTTCACCATCACTGGCTAACATATATATGGAATACTTTGAAGAGATTGCATTAAAATCCACAGCTCTAAAGTCAACTCTATGGCTGAGATTCATTGATGACATCTTCATACTCTGGCCCCACCAGGAAGGGGTCCAGACACTACTGGACCATGTGAACTCAATAAGAACATTGATAGAGTTCATTATGTAAAAAAAGAAAGACAACAAACTGGCATTCCTGGATATGCTAATAGCTCAAACAGAGAGGGGGTTTAAGACATTTGTATACTGCAAGCCAACATTCACCAGACAATACCTCAACTTCAACTCCCACCACCCATACAATGTAAAGAAAGAGATTGTCTGCTACCTGCAACATCAAACAGTGACCCAGAGACATATGAACAGGAAATGGTCAGTATAAGCAAACCAACAATGTAACAATTATTCAGGGTACATGACAACAACTCCAGTGAATATAGGAGGGAGAGTGCATGAGGATAACAACTCTCAAAAAACAGCCTATCAGAGAAAGGGAGGGTGTAAGGAGATCACCGCCCCCTATGGGATGATGTTAAAATAATACATAGAGAACAACACTGGAAACTATGTAAACTTTAAGGAATCAGCGCATATACTAGGCTACAAAAATCTCCTAAGCCGAACAAGCATAGAAACGAATATGATATGGTAACCAGTAATACAGAATGCCAGAGAAAATCATTAGTGTCAAAAATTGCAATAAAAAAAAAATGTCAGAGAAAATAATTAATATCAAAAATTGCAATATGAACTTTTTTTTCTGGTAAAAGAAATACTCGAGAAAACCATTGCAATCAAAAAGTTGCAATATGAACTCTGGTAAAAAAGGTTACTGAAACATTAGGTTTATAAGTCCTAAAAATTCAATCCTCAAGGGCACATTACTCAGTGGATACAGGCATTGGTTAGTTTCAGTGACTAGACCTAAAGAGTTGTGAGTTCAATACCAGGCTACAGAAGTGGTGAACAAATAACTTAGTCGGGTTAAAAGAAGATAACTCATGACTACTAGAAGTGACTTCACACAAGGAATGAGAATGATATACCCCAATAATAAAGGGTTTGGCTCGAAATTCTTGGCAGAAGGAAGTCAGAGCATACAATGGCTGAAACGTTGCACAACAAAGATGAGGACAATAGTCTGAATAATGTAAATAGTGTAAATACTACCTCATCTCAGAAATATAGACAAATACAGATATCTCTGTCAATCACCCTTGTCCTTTGTTGACTTTGCCCACAGCCGGATGTACCTGTCAATTTCTTCCATTCATAATGAAAAAATGGTTACAATGGTACACACCAGATGACAAGGTATTATTAGCCAACTGTTGGCTTCAAAAAGCTTATAGACATGGACAAATGAGAATCAATAAGGATTTTTAATGTAAATTTACAGTGTAAAACATATTGAAAACATGCAAAACATAAATTGAATGAGAATGAAAATTCAATGAAAATTAGGCAAGTAAAAAAAAAAAAACGTGGACAACATGAAATTCTTCTGATGGATTCTGAGAAAGCTGGAAATTCTAGCATGATTTATTATTGGATGCAATCTTACATAATATATGCAGATAACACACTGTTGAGAGCAGACACAGAAAGGAAACTACAGAAACTCATACAGAAGTTAATAAAGCAAAGTGAGCAGGAAGTGTAAAGTATTGGTTGTAAGAAGGTATAGTTGTCAACAAGAACAACAGTCCAAGATTTCATCTATGAATTGGAAATTACAAGTACAAAAATTTGACTATCTGAGAAGTATTTTAACAGAAGATGCAAAACATAACACTGAAATATGAAGATGCTTTGGAATAGTCAACAGTGCCTTTCAAAAGCTAAGCAAAGTATTAATAAATAGGAAAATTTTGTTAGAGACAGAGATGTGTACTAAACTGTTATGTAATATCAGTCCTATATAGCAGTGAATGCTGCACAATCACCTCACAAATGAAGAGACTTGAGGTGACAGAAATGTGGTTCTACAAAAGAATGCTGTGAATCCCACAGACTGAATATGTGAGTAATAAGGAAGTTTTAGAGAAAATGGAAATAAAAAGGATGCCTTTACTTAAAGACAGTTGAAATGTTTTAGGTACATAATGAAAAAGGGGAGATTGGTACAAGAAGGCAAGGATGACAGAAGAAAGAAGCGAGTAACCTACTTTTGTAAATGGTTGGCAGGACATAGATTGGGTAAGATGGTGAAAAAACAAACCTTACTAAGCTACAAAGGATAGGACATTGTAGTGAACCATAATTGCCCATTTTCTGAAGGGATATGGCACACAAGGTATTAATTATAGGTTTCTGTCTATAACAAACTGATGCTCATTGTCCCCAAAATTAATATTGTGTTAATTTTTTTTTTTTTTTTTTTAAATCTTAATAAGGATTTAGAGACTTCCTCAGTTGATTACTATTTGCTTTCTTTTAGGATGTCGTGTCTCATAACCGTAAGTTGAAGAAGCACACTGAGCGCCCAGCTGTAATGGCCAGAGGATTAAAAGCATTGAGTAAGGAGAGCCGAGAGACATTGGATGCTTATCAACATTTGTTTTATTTGTTACAAACTCACCCATCATATCTGGCTAAGTTGATCTTTGAAATGCCTCAAAGTAAAACAACAAAGTTCATGGAATCTGTGATTTTTTCTTTGTTCAACTATGGTTCAAATGCAAGAGAAGAATTTCTCCTCCTTCGTTTATTCAAAACTGCTTTGGAAGAAGAAATTACGTAAGTAACAACTTTGCTTGTGCTGTATTTGAATTCCAGTAATTAAAAGCCTTTAAGCATTTATTCTTCGTTTAATCAATATATATTTTTTTTTAATTCAAATGTGTTGTATTTAAATAACATAATCAATTTGATTATTTACATTGCATCTTTGTTGTTGTCATCACAATTTTTTGGCCAATGGGCTCTCTGGCCTTCATGAATTGATTGTAAATCTGGGTAATCTTCAAGGCATTTCAAACTGAACTCATAATTTAATCTAAAGTGGTAAATTATTCCTGATTCACTATCTACTCCCAGAGATATCTTGTCTAGTTCTTATTGTTCAGGGATTGAACTTGCAATTATTATGACATCAAATTCACAATTCAATGCTTTAATTCACTAGGCTATTGTTCTGTGGGACCTTTCTGATTGGAGAAGTTGGAGTCTTAAAAATAAAATAAAAAAAACCTAATCTGCCTGCTGATACTTATGCTTGGCTGCACTCACTGAAGATTCCCATTTACTGCAGCTCCTGCTGCTGTTGAGCACTTGCTGTTACTTCTTGTTAATAGTTCTCATATTTATTTCTATGCTAGAGAATGTCCTCATAGTCTTCTTCATCCCACAGAGGTTGATGACTACCCTTTTCCCTTTATACATAACTAATCATTCCTGATTTCATTGTCTTCCATCTAATTATAGCTTTTTGATGTTCCTCCAGCCCTTCTTTTTTGTGTGGCAGTGGGACTAGGACTAGTTTCACTTTTATATTCTTTGCCAGAATGACAAGTGATGGGGTACATACAGTTCTTGGTCATACTCTCCTTTCAGTTAAGCTTGACTCATCAATGATTTCTTTATGGGTTGAGCTGCTTCTGAATATTGTCCTGGTGTATGAATTGCAGATCTTCTGAATATTTTCCAATAAGACCTTGGCATAAAGAAAACAGGCCATGGCAGTTTTCTGGTCCTCCTCCTTGATTCTTTTGTTTCTACTTGCAGAAGTTGATACTATTTTTGCAGGATGGTTGTTCTTCTGAAGGGTATATTCAATGCTGATCATTTCCTGTTGGTGTGTATCTCGGTAGCCACTTATGAATTTCACACTGTTGTAGGCATCAGACAATCCCTTTCTTTACACTGTATAAGATACGGGTAGATAGAATTGAGGTATTGTTATCTGATAGTTGGCTTCTGATATACAGATGTCTTGAACTCATTTTCTGTCAATTAACACATCACTCAATAAGTACCGGCCTGACATATAGATGGCACCACTAATAAAAAAGCCATATGATTTTTATGAAATATGACAAAATTTGGGTCCAGTCAGATTATTAGTTTACAAATTAGTTATTTAAGTGAAGCTACTGTTGCAAATTTTTTAAATAATGGAAAAATCTGAATTTTGTGGGTTGTTAAAACATTGCTTTCTGATTGGAAAAAAATACTGTTCAAGCGCAGTAGCTTGATAAGTGTTCTTCGAACTCTGCTTCATCGGAAATGACAGTTAAGAGGTGGTGTGCTGATTTTAAATGTGGCCATACAGACACAGATGATGCTGAATGCTCAAGTCATCTAAAATCAGTAGTTATCCTGAAAAACACCAAAAAATCCACAAACTAATTTTGGCCCATCATAAAGTTGCGTGAGATAGCAGAAGAGTTGAACATATCATAAGGCAGTGTGTTCACCATTTTGCATGAACATTTGTTAATGAGAAAGCTGTGTTCAAAGTGGGTGCCGTGTTTGCTCACAGTAGATCAAAAGCAACCCATCAACAATTCAGAGCGTTGTTTGCAACTGTTTCAACGCAACAAGGAGTTTTTGTGTAAATATGTGACAATGGATAAAATATGGATCCACCATTTCACTCCGAAGTCAAATCGGTAGTCAGGTGAAAGCTGTCCAAAGTGACGAAAGACACAAACAGCAACAGGCAAGGTTTTGGCCCTCGTATTTTGGGATGTGTATAGTATTTTATTTATCAGTTACCTTGAGAAAAGAAGAACCATCAATAGCAAGTATTATATAGCATTATTGGTGCATTTAAGGAAGAAAAAAATGGCCACAAATGAAGAAAAAAAAGTGATCTTTCACCAAGACAATGTACCATGTCACAAATTGATTGCAACGACTGCAAAACTACATGAATTGCACTTTGAATTGCTTCCACATCCACCTTATTCTTCAGATGTGACCCCCAGTGACTACTGGCTGTTTGCAGACCCCAAAAGAATGCTCCAGGGAAAGAGATTTGGTTCCATTAAAGATGTGATGTCAGAAACTGAGGTGTATTTTGAGGCCAAAGACAAATCATTCTACAAAAAATGCATCAAATTGTTAGAGAAGCATCGGAATCATTGTATCACCCTTGTAGAAGAGTGTTGTTGAACAAAGTCAAATTTTGCCTAAAAATTGTTATTTTATTATTTAGGCCTGAGTTTGAGTTATGTGTTATTAGTACATCCAGGAAAGCTAGCTAATTAATATTTTCTTCCATTGTTGAAAGGATATAAGGCATTATTGAGTTCACATGGTCCTTTGTACAATTCTCCATTAAGAAATGTTCTCATGGTTTAAAGTGTTGGTTTAGAAACTTGGTGAAATAGTAATTACGAGTTTAATCTATGCCGTGGTAGTGTGTACTTAGACTCTGGAAATGAGGCTAGCAATAACTAGATGAAATGTTCCTAAACATGGTCGACTGAGAACAATCTCTTTCTGTGGATTAAATAAAGGGTTCAGTTTGAAATTCTCTGAAAGTTACCTGGATTGACAATAATCTGATGAAGGCCAGAGGATACAATGGCTGAAATATGATAACAATGGTGCATATAAATAATGTAAATGATAACTTCTCATTCCAAAAATTCACATAGAAATTAACAATTTGATGTTCAACATAATGAATATGTATCAGTTTTGTCTATCACTGTAAAATAACTAAAAAGATTTAATTGCAACTTGCTTTAATAAATTTAATTCTATATCTTGATCTGATTAGTTTTTTTTAAGCTCTCCAGTTTTTATACTACCATTTTTCTGCTTTAAATTTCTCCATTTTCCCCTCTTTTTTCTTTTTACTTTCACTCTCTTTTCTTCCTCTTTACTTTTCTTCCCTTCCACAAGTGAGCTTTCAACTACACAATCATTTTCCCTCTCTAAACTTTTGTTTGCAGATTTTCTCTTTCATTTGTTGATGTTAGTAAAGGAGAGGTTTAATACTATGTCTGGATGTCAATATAAAAGACAACTAGATGATAGTCATGTAGTTGAAGGTTAATACTTCTCATTCAAGTGTAACCAGACTTATTGATGCTCAAGTATAACACTGATACATAGATAAATGTGGGTTCATTTCTTTTCAAGATTCACTTTTTCTTGTGAGATGGAATGTGTTCTTTGTTCTTGAAAAAATTTAGTTTAACTTTTAAAAAGCCATAAAAATCCTATCTCATAAGTTCAGCAGTTTCAAATAGGTATTAATTCTATTATCAGGTTTGCACTGAATTTAAAGGATCAACTTGCCACATTGATGGGCTGGCACACTTGACAATGTAGAAGGGAATCTGACTTTCACTTGCCTGTGGTTTTGAAGATATTGACACTAGTAGTGATTAATCACTGACCAACAATGCATGACTTTCTCTACTTCCTGAAGAGAAAAAAAAAACATAGGATCAGATAATTTGATGGTTGAGTCCGTTTTTGATCGTCAAATTCCTTCAGGAATTTTTGTTTTCCTTTTGAGTATGAAAAACAAAAAAAACTTAACAAAAATATTATTTACAATTGAACTAATGTTTTCATCATTTTAGCACTATCACATTTCAGCAGCCATTTTGCCTGCTGACCATTTTCAGGTGTCTGTTTATCTTTTCAGGGAAAATTTTAAATTATTAATTCTACAGGAGTGGATTGCTCACATATCAATGTATATATGTAGAGATATCTCTTCTTTTCTCTTACTGGCTTCCATATGGTATTTATATCAATGCTAGGCCTGTCGGGGAGGCAGTCATAGCCTAGCATATGTGATAATTCTTTTAGACATCCAATTCTCCAGTGTTCTGTCTAGTATTTTTGCTTCATTCCATAGGAGTTGTTGAGCACTCTTTTCCCTCTATCAACTATGTCTGTTTTCATTGCCTCAACCCCATTTAGGGTTTTTGCAATGTTCTTCCAGCTTTAAATGTCATAGTATGTTTTATTTGTATATTCTTTACCACATGCAATATGTATACATACAGATTTTGGTTGTTTTTCTCTGTGTTAAATTTAACTAATCAGAGATATTGCCATAACATTGAGCTGCTTCTGTATATTATCCTGATGCTTTGTATAGACTGTAGATCTGAATCTTTTCCATGTCCTTGACACGAAGGATACAGACTCTGACAGTTTTCCCATAATAACAACAGAGATGAGGACATTAGTCCGGTTGTAAATATTGATAACTTCTTGTCTCGAAGATGAGGACAGAAATTAGTAAAAAAAAAAAAAAAAAAATTTGAAATTCTTTATGATCACATTGCACTGCTTTTTATAGTGGCTTTTCTCAGACTTCCATTTCATGTAGATAATTGTCAACTTAGCCAGACCTTACAGAAATGGAAGGGTGATGGACATTACTGAATTATACTTCTAAACCCTGGATTAATTCAAGGCTTACATATTCAATTTGTGCTGATTCTATTTTTGAAGATTCAGTTTGTACCTCATTTAAATTTTCTTTGTTTTATGAGGCTGGTTGTTATACTTTTATTAAATGGTACTCAGTTTGGATTAGAATTTCTTCTATATACTAAATAAAAGGGTGTAATGTTGCCATGTTCAGTGTTTGCAATTTTTTACTTGGTTCTTTTATTCTTTTTTAAGATTAGATAATGCAATCTCAACTGTTGATTACAATTGAAATAAAAAAAATTTGCATAATGCATTTTGAAACTTTATAATGTGTCTTATATCATTTGATTTAGGTATTTTTCCCCCCTCCTCTTTTATCACTTGAAATTCAAGTTTCAGGTCTCTTTCATTCTAAATATAATAGATTTCTATATTCTGAATTTTAAAACTTGTTTCATATTCCAATTAATAATTCTGATATTAAATCTTTTTGAAACTTTCAGAAATATAAGTAATTGTCTGACTTCTTTAATCCATTGTAATTAATATTTATAGGTAGTTTCTATTTACTGAATTGAATTTTATGGTAAATATAATTTTGTCACTTTTAAACAGCTTTAAACTTCAGTATGAAATAGAATAAAATTTCATGGATACAATTTTAATGTTAAAATAAATATATTATAGGATCAAATTGTCATTGTGTGAAAACTTAATTTTTAGTTACACGTTTTTCTTTATGCAGAACAAATTCAAAATTATAAAGATTATATCAAACCTTAAAATAATTTTCAATGAAAACCTGTTTTTCCAATTCTCTTAGAAATTAAATTTGTATGTAACTATACTTATTTCTAATTGTGTGTGTAAGCACACAATTTTTAAAACATTTTTTCTAGGTTGTTTTAAATCTTACTATTTTATGTATTTTATTTATACTCAATTTTGGGGTTAATTTCTCTTCCCTTATTTTGTCTATCTTAGGAGGATGTAAGTAAAATTTTATTTGCATGTTTTTTTTATGACCAATCTATAATTATGCATGCTATTTTATTCTTGTCTTGCATGAATGAGTCATTGTTATATCTTTTCTTTTTTACATATATACATCAAATATTGTTGTAAAGTACTTTGCACTGAAATATCTCCTTGGTTTTGGGGCTTGAAATTTCACCTATTTATATATTTTAGAAAAAGTTAGTCAATATAGTTATCACTTGTCTTACACTTTGAAAGTTTTGAATTGCCATATTTATTGCATATATGACCCCACCCACATGCACATGCCTTAAAACTTTTCTGAATCTTATATGTTGAAGTCTCTTGTAGGCTAATCTTAATCCACTCACCACAGACTACCAATAATTGCACAGAGTATAGCTTGATACTAAATGTAGATGGTAATCTTATAAGTTTTTAAATCTTATATATAATTCCCACTCCCCCCCAGTAAAACTTTGAAAATCACATATATTTTCTGTGAAGTAACTGCTTCTCAGCAACCATTTTATTATGGAAAATTCAAAAAGAAATTCATACACTGGAAGTTTACTTAAAAAGAAGGAAAAGGAAAGAAATAAGAACAGTAGGAGGGTGATTTTAAAAAAAGATAGTAGATTATGTTAGACGCTAAGCATCTAGACAGAGAGTAGGGAAGAGGAAGGAAAAACAGATGGTGAAATGGATTCAAACTCAGTCCTTGAAAGAGACATTTAAAGATGTGTAAAGAAATAAAAAAAAAAAAAGGTGTCACAGGAATGGAAGTGGGAGAAAGGAAAATAGGGGGGAAGGGTTGTAGGGAAAGTTATAGGAGAGAGGGAGGAGAAAAAAGGGGAAATGAAAAGAGAAAGAGAGGAAATGTACACTGGATAAGCAGCAATGACAATTGTTAGCCAAGGAGAGTGGAAAGAAAGAGACTGGCACATAAAAATGAAAAGGAGAAACAGAAAATAACATGACATAATATTCAGCTTAGCCAACATTTTAATTTTTATTTATAAAATAATATGGTCTGACTATTGTTGAGATATAAAATTTATTTAGTTTAAAATCTACCACAGGAATAAAAATGAAAAGAATGGTAAAAGAAATATTATATTGCTAAATAAAGAAAATTTTTCTAAAATATATATATATATATATATAAAAAAAGAGAAAAAAGAAATACTTAAGACAGAAATTAACTGTGATATCAGAAAGATAGTTGTAATGTAGATTATAGTTAATTTTAAATGGCCACAATACATCAGAATAAAGAATATGAGTGAAGTATTAAATTGACAATTGAAAAAAAAAATATATATATATATATATATTTAAAATTAAATCGCCCTGTTGGCAGGGCATCAGAATACACCAACTGCCCCCCTGCAGACAGTAAAAGTCTCTCAATGGGGTCACCTGTTGACCGTGGGTGGCGACCTGTGTCATCTGGGGACGGGATCCTGGTAATTGAGCAGGCCACGGCCCGGGTGCAAAGAGGTCATGGTCCTGTAACACATCACTTCAGCCCTTACCTGGGCTAGATGGGCAGTCGGAGAGGCCCGAGCTGATCAACCGGCTGGTCAGGTCAAGCCTTAACATCTACTCCCAAACATACCTTCCAAAAACATTTTCTATCAAGACTGATGTATCCTACTATAAAAATCCCCCCCCCCCACCGCCAAAAACAAAACAAAAATACTATCAGACCATGGAAAGTTATATATAAGAAAACTACCACCAGCTTTCTATGAATAGATGTTAGAAGGTGCTGGCTAAGGGTCAATCGATGGTGCAAGATACATAGGCCCGGACATGACTGCAAGCCATCCAATTGTGCACCTACATTGTGGTGCGGTGCACAGGGGGAGGAGACAGGTGCTCCGAGTCTCTCACGCCGTCGGGTATATTGGAGGGGAAGTCCCTGATCTGTCAGGGCGAATGGGTTTCCCCACTGACAGATCCCGTTCGCGGGCTCCAGCCTGGTTTGGTGGGTGGGGATAACTCTCCAATGAATAATATATTATATAGTATATCTAATAAATATTCTAAACGCCCCCATATAGAATCTCCATCAGACTCAGAAAATGAGTTTATTATTACAAAGCAATTTCCTCAGTTTATTATTTTGGAGTCGTTAGAAGAAAAACAATTAACAAAGATATCCCCATTTGTTATTGAAAAAGTACTTTCTGGCGCTATAGTACCAAAGATGGTAAAGAAACTTAAAAATGGTACACTACTTATCCAAGTAGAAAAAAAAAATCATATTCTGATGCACTTTTAAAAATGAAAACCTTTTCTGAAGTAAAGATAAAAGCATATCCACACAACACGCTGAACAAATCTAGAGGTGTAGTCAGAAGCACTGAGCTTTCACTCTGCACTATCTAAGAAATTAAGACTCAGCTAAAAACACAAGGTGTAACAGACATATGTATTCAAATTAGAAAAGGAACAGATGTCATCGAAACAAACACATATATATTCACTTTCAACCTCACCAAGGTCCCAAGGAATTAAAAATAGGATTTACAATTGAAAAGGTCAACCAGTACATCCCAAACCCTCTACGGTGCTTCAATTGTCAACTTTTGGACACCATAAGGATAGGTGCACGAGACCTCCAACATGCAGAAGATGTGGAGAAAGAGTATCTGACCACCATGGGCAAGAATGTAACAAAAAAGCAAAATGTGTTAATTGTCTTGAAGATCACCCATCAGACTCCAAACAATGTATAATCTGGAAAAAAGAAAATGAGATCAACACTATCAAGTTTACATGTAATATGTCCGTCTCTGAAGCTAGAAAGATAGTTGAAGCAACTGGCTTATTCCCCACTAAATCATATACATCAGTTACTAAACCAAAACCAAACAACTTTGAAAAACAAGAATGCCATTCTTGCAAACTCCTACTCAGTAAATTATCAAAACTTACACCAGAAACACTCCCCACTTTCTTGAAAGAAATTAATCCACTCACTGAATCTGACAAAAACACTGAACCTTCAAGCATGGAAAAACCATCAACATCAAATACCTCTATAGCGAAACAAAAACCTCTTCTCCAGAGGGAAACTATCCAAAAAAAATCGACTTTACGGAAGGAATCTAAGTCCCCTCCCCCAAAGAAAGTCACTACTACTCAGGAGCAGACTGTACAGAGATCTTCTTCTAAACAAAGAACTATGGTGGAGAAAAACAACAACAAAAAAAAAAAACTGGTGCACATCTGTAGATTCAGAAGACAAGGAAATGGAGAGAATCCCTCCTGTAGAAAACAACCATCTCAATTCTCATAAAGATAAACGGAAATCAAATACATAAAATTTAACCATGGCCAGCAAAATAATTCAATGGAATTGCAGAGGTATAAAAGCCAATCTGAACGAACTTCTACTAATATCCATGTCCTATATGTTTACAAGAAACTTTTTAAAAACCAACTGAAAGCATTAAACTCCGCAACTTCTCTGAATACAACCACATAGTAAATAACCCAAGTAGAACTTCCGGAGGAACATCCATTCTTATCAATAATAAAATAGCACAAAGCGAGATAAATTTACAAACTAATTTACAGGCAATTGCCGTTACAACCACCTTACATAGGACTGTCACAGTTTGCTCCATTTATCTACCTCCAAATGACCCTATAGACGAAACAGAAATAGAAAATCTTATTAACCAACTCCCTCGTCCCTCCCTACTATTAGGTGACTTTAACAGTCACAACACTAGTTCGGGATGCTCAGACACAAACAGAAGAGGAATCATAATAGAAAATGTTATCAATAATAACAACCTATGTATATATAATAAAAAAACAACTTTTATTCACTCTGCTACAAACACATTCTCAGCAATTGATCTTTCTATAAGTGATCCAAGTATCTTTATGGATTACGACTGGACTGTTCATGAGGATACATGTGGAAGCGACCACTTCCCAATAACATTAGAATATACTGGCCCTGAAATAATCTCAAAAATACCTCACTGGAACCTTAAAAAATCCAACTGGAATAAATTCAAACAATTATGCAAATATAAACTCCTACCTGGAAAACATGAGAAAGACCCAATCACTCATTTTACAGATACTCTTATTTCTATAGCTGAGGAATGTATCCCTAAAACAACTTCATCAACTAAGTATAACCGGCCTTGGTTTAATGATGATTGTAAAAAGGCTATCAGGCGACGGTGTACTGCATTAAGAAAATTCAACCACCAACCCACTGCTCAGAATTTAAACCATTTTAAAATATGGAGAGCTAAAGCGTGCCGAATAATAAAAGAAGCCAAATGGGAGTCATGGAAGAGCTTTGTTTCCAAAATTAATGATAACACCATAAGTAAAAGCATATGGAATATGGTGTGGAAAATTTCTGGGAAAAAAATCAGTTCCCCCCTCAAGCACCAACAAAATCAGTTCCCCCCTCAAACAACAACAAAATAACCCAAAAAAAGGACATGGCCAACCTGCTTGCAGACTCTTGCAAATAACTCGTCACCCAAAAATCACAGTAAAAAATTCCAGACTATTAAACAGGAATCAGAAAAAAATCAAGCTGAACTTTAAAAGTAATAATGAAGAAGAATATAATAAACCTTTTTCTTTTAATGATCTGAAGGATTCATTAAAGAAGGCTAATAACACAGCTGAGGGACTAGACGAGATATCGTATGAATTCTTAAAACAACTACCTGATCAATCATTGAAGTATTTACTATCTATTTTTGATAACATCTAGATCAGTGGTAATATCCCTGCCATATGGAAACAAGCCATAGTCATTCCTGTAGTAAAACCAGGAAAAGCTGCATCTGACCCATCCAGTTACTGCCCCATAGCACTAACAAGCTGTGTATGTAAGACTCTCGAAAGAATGGTAAATAACAGATTAGCTTGGTTTTTTTAAATCAATAAAACAATAACCAATCTTCAATGTAGTTTCCGAAAACAGCGGAGTACTATGGATCGTTTAATAAGACTGGAAACTTTTATTAGGAATGCCTTTATCCAAAAAATCATATTACTGCTATTTTCTTTGACTTGGAAAAGGCATACGATACCACATGGAGATATGGTATCATGAAAAATCTCAAAGAAGCTGGACTGATGGGCAGACTACCTATTTTCATCAATAATTTTTTAAACAATAGATTATTTAATGTCCATGTAGGAGCATGCCTCTCGGACCCCAAGGAACAGGAAATGGGAGTCCCACAGGGGAGTATTTTATCTGTAACATTATTTAACTTAAAAATCAATGATATTGTTCGATGTATAAACCCAGATGTGGATTGCTCACTGTATGTAGATGATTTTTTAATCTGCGGCAGCTTCAACAATGCATTGACAAAATTAAAAAAATGGTCAACCAAGAATGGATTTAAGTTCTCCACTAACAAAACAAAATGCATGCACTTTTGCCAGCTTAGAAAATTATATCCAGATTCTCTGTTAAAACTGGACAGGATTCAGATTCCCGTTGTAGACCAACATAAATTTTTAGGACTAATACTGGATAAAAAGCTCACCTTTATTCCACACATCAAACACTTAAAAAAACAAATGTACCAAAGCTATCCAGCTGATGCGAGTTATTGCCCATACAGATTGGGGAGCTGATAGACAAACCTTACTGAAGTTATATAGATCATTAGTGCAATCGAAATTGGACTATGGCTGCTACATATATGGCGCCACCAGAAAGTCATACACAAAGTCATTAGACACTGTTCATCATCAGGTGCTTAGACTGGCCTTGGGAGCCTTTCGAACTTCTCCCATTGATAGTCTATATGCAGAAGCCAATGAACCGCCATTATCAATTCACCGCAACAAACTAGCTTTACAATATTTGATCAAAATCCTCTCTTGCCCATCCAATCCTGCCTACGACTGTATTGTAAACCCATTATATCACCCTCTCTATGATAGGAAAAAGAAAACAATTAAAACATTTGGCCTAAGGATGAAAGAAATCAACAGAGTATCGAATATAAACTTGGAATGAATTCACGAATCACTCATTTCAGAAAGCCCTCCATGGGAAATCATCCAACCAACAGTATTGCTAAATCTCACCAAATTCACTAAATCAAAGACCAACCCTACTGATTTCTACGAAAAACTGAACAAGATTGTCGATAGTTTCCCTTCCTATAAACAGGTATATACAGATGGATCGAAAGAAGGTGAGAAATGTGGATGCTGTGCCCTACTAGATAACGTTACAAAAAAAAAAAAGACGTCTACCTGATGGAGCATCAATATTTTTAGTGGTGAAGCCACAGCTGTTGAGCTGGCACTTGATCTAATCACTGACAATGTAAGTGACAGCTTCGTTATATTCTCTGATTCACTCTCTGTACTATTGTCCATCCACAACAAGAATCTTAATAACCTGATTATCATTAAACTTTTAAATCAATTAAACATGATGAACAGAACCAAGAATATTGTCTTTTGTTGGATCCCCAGCCACATTGGCATTCGTGGTAACACGAAAGCGGACATAGCTGCAAAGGAGTCTCCGAGAGAGGATATCTTCAATATGAAGGTCCCATTCACAGATCAAAGGCCTGCAATAAAAAAATATATTCAACTCAAATGGCAAAAACGTTGGTCGACCTGTCAGAACAACAAACTCTTCCAAATTAAACCAAATTTGGGAGAGTGGAGAGGTGCATTAAGGAAATCCAGAAAGGAAGAGGTAATACTGGCTCGAATTAGGATAGGACACACCTTTTTTACCCACTCCTGGCTGTTAAGAGGAGTAGATCCACCCAAATGCTCTAAATGCCAGATGAATAATAGCATAAGACATATACTAATTGATTGTACAGACCTGGCAAAAATTTGTCAACAGTCTTATAAAGTACAGAACTTAAGATCTTTATTTGAAAACATCAACATTGACAAAATACTAGCCTTCCTTCAGAAAATTGACTTATTTAATAAAATTTAACTTTATTATATAGCTTCAACATAGACATATAAACTATAACATTTCCTCCTAGCTATGGGTAAAATAGTGTGCTGGGTTCCGAATAAGCCTGTTTCCAGGGAATAACTGTCATTTAAAATAAAAATACGCTTCCGGCCTTAAATGACCCTTTAGATGTTGATAGGCCGTTAAACGGGAACAAACAAACAAACAAACATTAAAATTACATCATAAAAATTTTTATAAAATATGATGTATCTTTAAAAAATACACAAGTAAGCATATATCCTTATATCCACACCCAATGCTATACACATATATGCGTATATACACACACACACACGCACATGTATACAGCCATAAAAAAATCCCCCCTCAGATACCCAAATATATACAGATATATAAATAAACAAACATAAAATATTATTACTGATAAGAGGGGAAGGATCTTTGACTAAAGAATTTGTAAATTTAAAAATTAATATTTAAATGTAAGGATTATAATTAAAATTAATAATAAAGATTAAAACAGACATAAATAATAAAATATAGGTATAAAATAGTGCATATAATTTATGTGAAAAAGTAGAAATAGGCACATACACTGATGTGCTCTCAAATACCCCCTAATACATTCACATAAATACATACATACGTTTACGTATACATGTACATATGCACCCACACATGCATACACACACACACACACACACACACACATACATACATATATATTAAAAACAGAATTAGGGTTGTTCCAATGAGAGAAATTGGTATAGAATAAAGTGTGAGAGGCTGTGAATGTTTTGTTCAAAGTGTATATTTATTGTTCTTGTTATTATACATATTATGATACATTAAGTGTCCATAATGGTATTTGTGATGCTACACATGTTTTGAGGTGAATAAACTTGTGACTTTATGTATCGTGTTCCAAAAAAGAAATACTGTTATGGACACTTAATGTATCATGTATAATAACAACAACAATAAATATACACTTATATATATACACACACACACACACACACCTATTTAAAAAGAAATTAGTCAATAAATCATGAACTAGGAAGGGAAGGTTTAAGGTTTTAGTAAAAGGAGCTTTGAGAATCAGGAGATATTAAGTAATAAAAAAAAATTAGGGGAAGTAATTTGAAAATTAGAAAAATAAAATTTAGAATATATAATCAGTTTCAACTCAAATGATAGAATCAGAAACGGTAAGGGATAAGAGTTTGATCTATATGGTTGTTGCAATTGATACTACAGTAATTAAGAAGGAAAGAAAACTTCAATTGAAAGAAATTACTTTTGAATTACATTTAGGGGGATTTATATTACAATTTAAAATATAAAAATTTGGAATTATGATGGCATTTACTTATGAATTCCTTATGTAAATTTAAAAGTAGATTTTGTTTAGGATACTTTATTTGAATTTTTTCAACTAAACATAGATTGCATCTATCATAAAGGTTTTTGTGGGGGCAGGCTGAACCTAGTCTCCAACTTACTATGAGGTTTAAGTCCCTCTTCTTTCAATTCCCAAAATCTTTATTTGATTATTATTAATTTTAAAAGTATTTCGACTGAAGATTTTGTGTAATGGATTGTCGGTATTGAACTGTTTACTTACTAGTTTAAAATATTTTCTTATATTAATATTAGGTAGTCTACAGAATGGAGGGGTTAAACCATATTACTTTTTTCTATGCTTATTTTTAGTACTAGATGGTTCAGAATTAATAAGTTTTTACCCATACCAATTTATTCTTGAAACTGCTCTCATGAAGGGCCTTGTATAATTTCTTATTTTCATTGAAAATTTTGATGTTTAACAATGACTGGTTAATCCTGGTGTTAACAAGGTTGGATATTTGTTTTATAATAGTATTAGGATGGTTGGAATAGATAGTGATATATGTGGGGGTATTATTGTCTTTGAGATAAGGTTGGTGGGAGCCAGCATTCGGATTAAGGGTCTAAATAGTTAACCATTTTTAGATTAGAGGAAATTTAATTTTTAAAGCCAAGGAATTTAAAGGCTCTAATGTTTCTTTTTTTTTTTTTTATGTATTCTAGTAGTTTAGGGTCCATTGCTATTAGGGATGAACATAAGGCCATCATCCCGATATAATCCAATTTGTTTAGGGTCTATAAATCTATTTAAGATATTGATTTGTAAATTTCTACAAGAACAGTGACCTGGGATGAATCATATACCTCCCCTAGAGACTTCAAAACTATTATAGGAATAGGGATTTTGTCCAGGTAGAAAGATTAATATTAATAGGATCTTCCTTGGGATTTTTATCTACATGCCACTTCCTGTTTGGATTTAAGATTGTGGTTCCAAGGTACCAGGTGGTTATAAAGGATGCAACCATATTGGGTTCTTCGTTGATTTCAGAAGATATGTAATACTGGTTGCAGAACATTGATATGAAGAGTTATGAGAATTGGTAGTGATATTGGTATTTAGTAGGAACTTACTGAAAAAAAAGCATTGGCAATTCATCCTTAAGTAGTTGCATCCTCTGAAGTTTGTGTTAATGATTTGAAGAAACTAGTTGTTATTTTTTTTAATATATTCTTTTTGTCTGTTTCTTCCTGATAAAGGCTGTGCACAGTTTACTGCTCTTCCCAATTTCTACAATTTGAATTGTTCCAGTCATGTAACTATTCATCAAATATTTGCATTGGTCTGACAGTAACAATTCAATGAAAAACACTTATATTTGAAACTAGGAAAGAGAAACTATTTGGATGAATTTGAGATGACATCAGTAATAGCCTCTGAATCATGGCGATAGAAACAACTAGCTCAATTCACTTACCTATCGTCTCCTTAGCAAAGCAGGTTTACTCTGTAAATAGAAACAACCAATTGAAAATATCATGTTCCCTCTTGATAATTGATCTGCCGGTCATTCAACTGAGAAATAATTTAAGGCAAGACTAGGTTTATATGAAATAAAATCAGCCTTTCAATTACAGTTAAATCAGTTTTGTTTGTTTCTTGCAAACTTTTAGTGGTGAAAGAACAGTTTGTCCATTGGTTGACAGCTACACTATATGTAATCCCTATTCTTAGTGAAACCTGGGTGGAATTGCTGTCAGCTGCCCTGATGTCACACAAATCAGACAATTTAGAAGGCATCTCAAAGAGTGAGAAAATCCTCTTCAGACCTTCAAACACAATTTTAATGAAGGAGGGTCTCTTGCACTTTCATAAAAAATGTACTGATTCAACAATCATCCTCTCATTGTAGCATATGAGAACAAGAAGCAAGATCTAGAAAGAGAGGACACATCAGAAAATGCTCTGTTGTTTAGTGACAAATTCTCTTAATCCAAAATTACAGTTATCAGTAGATGTGCTATTTGGATAGTGAGTGTTCAACTTCCATATGTAGAATGAGATGGTTTGGAAATATTTAAACTTCTTAAATGGTTATGAGCAATCTTTAATTAAGAAACAGTCTTTTTTAGTTCACCTTTAGTGTCATAAAAGAAAATTTACTCTTCTTTGTCTGGCTTGGAGATATGAAGGCTGATAACTGCCATTGTTGTTAAGCAAGAAATCTATGAAGGAAATGATTGAAACAACAATCTATCAATTCAGATCATTATTCCTTACCTCTCCATTCATGAAAAAAAATAAGGATTCCGTTGATTTTTTTTGTCCTAATACAGTGAGGTTCTGGATGGGTGATAAAAATAAGCAGTAAATTACATAAAACAGTTTGATCGTTCTAAAAATTTAGATTTGTAATGGACATATTAACATTCATGAACTTTTAACAAAATTCTCTTTCTGAGCAATGTCAGATTAAATCTTTATAAACAACAGGACATTTACTAACGACTCCTATTCTTTCAGTTTTTTTATTATCTAAATTTAATGAAACTCCTTTGGTACTGAATATAAGACCAGTCTGTAATTGTACATTTGGCAACTGTGATTAATTACAAACTGTCTTTTACAGTTAAAGGTTTTTTTCTTCCATGTTAGATAACTATTTTTGTAGCTCCTCTAAGTTTCTTTTTGACAGTGGTTCCAAATTTAACAACAATAGTATGAAGGGAACTGCGTGATGCCTTTAATATGAAATTTATAACAGTAGCAGAAAATCCTTGGAGCAATAATGTATGTAAAAGACTTAATGTAGTTGTTAACTTGGTAAACAAGATTATTGCAAATATTGAGTGAAGTTTGGAGATATCTCTAGTTTGGATTGTTTCTGTTCAAAATGTTTTTAACAACTCTTCATTTCCAACAAATCACTTAATTTTGTTTCAGACATTTTCAATAGTGACTGTTCTATATTAGAACCTGTAGCTGTAAAAAAAAAAATGTTAATGTTATATTTGATTTGGCCAGAATTTTTAAAACTGACAATAAGATTTTAAAAAACACAGAGGAGTAATATTTGTTATACTAATATGGAATAAAGCAAATATTTGCAGCATCCACTTTCATTCGTATCAAATCACAAATGCAAAAGAAGCAATTTATCAAACTCCTACTGAAGATTATGTGCAACAGGCTTGTGATACTGTTAATAACTGATAAGTTGGACTACATTTTCAAGGAATAAATTGATACAAGTGAATATATTTTCAAGAGAGATTAAGCAGACTTTTATGTAGTAAATATAAGCAGAACTTTATATATTAAATATGATTTCAATGGCTGTACTAGTTGATGTGATTTCATTAATTTTAGTGATTGGTATCTGATTATTTAGAGATGACTCTTGTTTAATAGTGATGAAAATAGAGCAAAGGACAGTGAAATTCTTTTTTACACAATAAAGTTGAAGATCAAGGTCAAATGTTATACCTGTGATATAGGTTATTACAGAACAGGTAAGGAATGCTATTTCTAAACCTAGATTGGTAGCTCATGAATTGAGGTGGCGTAGCCACTCTATATAAAGAATCAGAAACCTTTTCAAACCAAATAATTTGGTTTTTTCCCTGTTTTCCATCTAATCACTGATTTTTGCCATATTGTGAATGTTAAAACTGCTAACTTAAAAATCAAAAACTTTTTTAAACCCTCTAGAAGCTATGGAAATAAATAACCAAAGATGAACTTTTCATTATTAGGATGTATTCTTTAGAAAATTGATTGTTTTTGGGGCATAACAATAGTAGATTTGAAGTAATTATTTGCACTTTGATTTCCTTTAAGCTGGAACTGCTGCATTAAGAAAATGTTCTTGATAAATTGAAGAGTATGTTTTTGATTGGAACTTCTGTATCTCCATTCTTTAAAACTTTTGCTCTTAACATTATTTCAACTTGTAATGACATATTTCAGTGTGCATCATCATCTCTATTTCCTATTCTTGTTAGAATGCTGTACAGAAAAACCATTGATTACTAAACATTGGTCATCTCAACTGAATATCTACTCACATTAGATTTTATATTGCCATTTTAATGCACATGAATTATTTTATACAAAGCAACTGCTAGCAATCTATTAAAATTCAATAAGTTGGTGAGCCTTGTGACTAAGGATTATTCAGTTGAAGTGAATAATGTTCACTTTAGTATTATTTAGCTGTTTCTCCATGTTGATCTTCTTTATAGAGGGTCTAAAGAGGCTTTCATGTTTTGATATAACATTGCACTATTCTGTCAGAATGAATAGGGTAGTTGATAAGAGCTTAGTAGACACATTTAAAGATGTTGAAGACAGAAGACTAAATAGGAAAGAGGTAAATATTTCTTGGGTGGACACTTCACAGCAACTTTCAGACTGCCTTACCAAGAGCTGTGTATCCACAGAGTGGCTACAGCTTTCTATTAAATTGATCTAGAGTATAAAGATATGCAAAAATAACAGTACGTGAATTATTTGAGACACAGTTGTTCCAATATAAAAACAGTAGGTGGCTGTAAAGCATACAACCATATTGGATTAGTAGGAATCAGAGTAGATATTTAACATGTTGATAAAATTTAATGTTAATATTAATTTCTTACATTTACTTTCTAGTTTTAAAATATATTTTCCCATATGGTTTTACTTTTTTTTTATACTTGCTATGGTTTAAATTATTTATATTTGGATGGTAATTTTTTCTGATAGTTCTTTCAACTTTATTAGTAGTAGCTGATGATATTTTATGTTTGAATTGTAACAGATTTATATCTAAAATAAATCTACTTCATATATTTGTATTTAAAAAATCTTAAACTGTTCCTTTTTGTATTGGTATTAAACTGTTCATAAAACTTTTTCTCACAAGCAACAAAGGGTTACTGAGAATTTGAGAAAAACACATTGAGACCAATAAAAGAACCAGAAAAGAACATGCCTAATGTATAAATATTGCTTGTGAACTTTTGAACTTTTAGTTCTGATTATTAGCTTTTTCATTTTCTAAAAATGACAGTTTTCATCTTTTACTAATTTACATTAATAACTTTCAAACTACTTTTAAAAATTCACTAAATTGTTACATCTGTAGAAAATTATTTGTTCAGCTTTCTAATTATCTCAACTTAGTAACTCCACTATTAGGTTATTTTTTATACAGGTTGAATTAGTATTTGACAATGTATATGGTTTTTAGTATTTTAATGCTTTTAGAAAGTATATCCCATTATGATTAAAATGCATATTGACAAATTATTATTTAAGACAAGTGTAAGATGAATTTACAATTCATAGAGATATATTTTTCAAAATTATGAAGAATTCTAATAACATTTTCCATGTTTGCTCTGATTCAGTTTCTTTTAGCTCTTTGTCATTATTTTTTCTGTTTCATTATTGATGTTTGAAATAATTGTCCCTATTTTCTTCCAATTAACTTCCAATTTGTCATTTAAAAATGTGCTTTGCAGTTGAAATATTTTTGATAAATATTAACATTTTTTTAATTAAAATATGATACTTTAACAATAAAACTCCCCATGGATATTTTATTTTCCTTTAACACCTACTAATTTTACTTTAAACATAACTTTGAGTAAATTGATAAATTTCTTAATATATAGGTAACTTTTTTACTGCTTAATTTCTGCATTAAATATAAATTAATTTTTTAACACTATTTTAGCTATATATATATATATATATATATATAACATAGTGATGATCCACGTATACTGTCTTAATAATATGTATAGGAAAAACTACTAAAAAGTTGTGAGTTTAAAAATGTATTTTTTTGATAGTATTTAATTATTTCTATTATTATATTTGATATTTCAGACCGTCCTCGGCCTTTCATCAGAAACAAATAATTTTAAAATTTAAATTAGAAACATATTTCGCGATGAGCGTTCGTGGAGAGATTGTTTACATCACGTGACGCAGAAAGCGACAGATTTTTTAAAATATTTGTAAACCTATCTTTAATAATACTTATAAATTTTGTTTTAGAGAAAAAAATTTTTAAGTGTATCTAAAAAATGTTTAACTATTGAAATATTTATAAAGATTCAAAACACCTAAGTCCCTATTTAACCCTAGTCTGTGTGGGGAATATTGGTTGTTCTGGTGTATGCTAAGTTTATGATTATTGAAAGAGAATCTAAAGCTATATTTTCTCTTCTATTCAATATGTCCAAATAGTGGATATATTGGTGAATCTGGAAATAGCTTTAGATTCTGTTCAATAATCATAAACTTAGCATACACCAGAACAACCAATATTCCCCCATAGCCCAACACTTCAATCAACCAGGACACACATTTGAAAACTGCAAATGTTTACTAATAGACTTCCAATTTAGTTCTACACACTCACGCAGAAAGAAAGAAAAATACTGGATTTTAAAATTAAATACACACAGGCTAGGGTTAAATAAGGACTTAGGCATTTTGAATCTTTATAAATATTTCAATAGTTAAACATTTTTAGATACACTTAAAAAATTTTTCTCTAAAACAAAATTTATAAGTATTATTAAAGATAGGTTTAGGTTTACAAATATTTTAAAAAATCTGTCACTTTCTGTGTCACGTGATGTAAACAATCTCTCCACGAAAGCTCTCGTGAAATACGTTTCTAATTTAAATTTTAAAATTATTTGTTTCTGATAAAAGGCCGAGGACGGTCTGAAATATCAAATATAATAATAGAAATAATTAAATACTGTCAAAAAAATACATTTTTAAACTTACAACATTTTAGTAGTTTTTCCTCTCTCTCTCTCTCTCTCTATATATATATATATATATATATATATATATATATATATATATATAAAGGCATAGTTTTGTATCAAACTGAATTTGACTTTAGGCTTGCTCCACAAGAAAAAAAAAAGAAATGACTAAAATATCTTGATGGATTCATTTTAAATTCATTCTTTGTATTTGAAGCAATAACTACTACAAAAGAATTTTTGAAACTGTTATTATAAGTAGGAGTGCCAAAAAATGACAGTGATATACTGGATGGTTCCACCTTATGTTTGACTATAGAATGATAATTGATGCTAAAAAATAGGACACTTAATATCTGAGATGGCAACTTTGTTTTCAGTATATTTTTAAAAAAATGTTTTGTATATGCATGTATTGACAACATAAAAGATATCAAATTTATTTTGATATCTCATTTAGCAACCAAGTTGTGACCAGTCAAAGTTTGTCTTGTGTACTATTGAGCCAGAAGTCAGTTTTAACAATGTTTAATTGAAGATGCAGACTAAATTTCTTTATAAGCCTCTGATATGGCTAATATTTCTGAAACATCTCATATCTAGCTATCAGTTGAAACTACCACTATATCAGTCCTATCTGTAAATAAATGTTGATTCCACATCTGACAAAGGCCATTGGATATAATAATTTTTATACTTTGTTTGAATTTAAAACTTTATCACATCACTGAATGCAGATGCAGTATTAATGACTTGGCCAATGTAAATGTTGGAGTTATAGTATACTGCATCTTATTGACTAGTACTATTAACTGAAGGTCATTTGAGGTGGTTCTTCATCACAAATGCTAGACTTGTTTGAATATTCAGATTCAGCAAATGTCTATTCTTTCTTTAGAGATGGTGATTAAATTTCATTAAAAGTTAAATTACAGTAATGTCTATTTACGTCATCACAGTTTTTAACTTTATCAGCATACATTGCAAAGAATTCAGGGTCTTCTGCCATTTAAAATAAAACTACTTCTCAAGGCATGGAGTTCAAATTATGTAAATTTTACTAAACCTCTCTGACATGTAAAGTACTAACATAATTTTTTTTTTAAATGGACTTTTCTGCTTATCTTCCATAATGGGTTGAGGTGGGGGGGGGGGGGTTATGAAAAGACTGTGCATGTTTGTAATAAAGACAAAAAACTATAAAATGTATACTTTTCTATTTATTTATTAATGTAACAATTTCATTTTAACCTCTAAAATAGGACCTAATCCCTAAATTAATAAACAAAAAAAAAGAAATAGGAAACTGATTACATTTTGAAAATTACATTTCATGTGCCAAAGTTAAACTAAAATATATATCCATCTCACTTTTTTGTTTGTGTGTTTTTTTGGGTTCTTTTTTTTACAAAATGTAAATAAACATTCAGTTTAATCCATGAAATGTACATGAATGAGCATTAAAAGAAAAACTGAACTCTTCCTTTTTGAAATTTTATTTTACTTTTTTACAAACCTGAAAGTCTGACATTAAAAAATATATCCAGTTTATATATATATATATATATATATATATATATATATATTTTGATTAATGCATAAAAACACTTGCAGTCGAAAGTGATTCAAGCATGACAATTCAGACAAGATACGAGTATTTTACACATGCATCATTAAAGGAATTTTTTTAAAAATATTTAAAGTTTTAATATCCATCTATGAAACAAACCTGATTTAAAATGAGGGTTCAGCTGGTAATGTTCATTCAATCAGCAATAAAATTTTGATGCATCAGTCCCAACAGTTTTGCAGTAAATGAACACAGTATAACCTTTTTATAGTTTGTGTGCACAGTTATGTGGATGCTAAGATAAGAAACCAATTGATTATTAAAGATGAGACCCTGCTCTAAAAGAAGGTGCAATTTTCCTCTTTTATTTCGCCCACTAAAGTCTTCAACTTGGAAATTTGTTGTGAAAGACAACTTCAAACCTTACCTTAAAGTAAAAAACAGTTGTCAATTTGGTAGATTTAAGACTGGCCTATTTTTATCTGTGTTGGTGGGGTCACAATTCTGAGCATGACAATTTTGAAAAACACCACTATGAAATTTTCAACCAGATAATTAGGAGTATGGAGTGAATTCTTTGAGCATGGTTACATCTTTTGTTTTTATGCATATTTTCTAAAACTGTTCTGAATAACATTGTCTGTGTTTAATATTATTCATATAAATTGTGATCTGGTTTCTTTTGAAAGAATTATTTTAAAAATTATTGCTTGATTTAAATATTTACTTAAAAATTAACACATGCTCAATCTTTAATGGAGTATCATGGATGTTTCATTATCACTCATAAATCAGGTAGATTATAACATTTAATCAGATGCTTGCATTTATTATAGTATGTTATATTTCCAGCTCAAAAGTGGACAAAATGTCTGATATTGTGACTGGAAATCCAATGGTAATTAAAATGATTGTTGGATTTAACCGGTAAGTATGCTTTATTACAATAACTTCATTATTATTACTTTTACCACTATTATTATTATTATTATTATTATTATTATTATTTTTATTATTATTATTATTTTTATTTCACCACCAATAATTATCTAATGAATTTTGAAATGTAATTTTATTTCAAACCTTAAGCAAATGTTTTCAGAATCTCTTCACTAAAGTATTCAATAATCCCAAATCAGAAAATCCTTCAGGTTTCTTTTGTATAAGGATAAGAAATTTACTTTAATGAGATATCACAAACATAGGGCACTATTGAGTCATTAAAAAAGTGAATTCTAGAGCTGTTAGTCAGTAGTAGACGGTTTCAAACAAGCTTTCATGAGATTTAAATAAAAGCAGCAGAACGGCATGATTTTACATATTAACTAGTATAGTTGAAGATCAGATTGGTCAGGACACTAAAGTTGCAGTTGAGCCATTTAGATGGAAGGATGTGAGTATGTAGAATTAGAATTTGTGGCTTTAAAATGAAAAAAGTTGATAAACAGTTTAGCACATTTGTGAATTCTCTTCAGTAAAGTAATCAGCCAAAAAATGAACAGATAAGAAAGAAAACAGAAGAAAATCAATATCAAGATTTAATTACTGTGCTTTCCATTCCTAAACATTATCAATTAAGAGCTAAATCTACTTCACTACTGTTAACTCTTGATAAATTTTTACTTTTGTTGTTTATTTTAGCTGTATATTCCTGTTCATTTCATTTTTAAATTTGAACACATGTACTTAATTTTTATTAAAATTGTATTGTGTTAAGGTACCATCACAGAAAATGTGATACCTAAGATTTAAAATGAATTTTTAAAAATGAAAAAAATCTTTCTTGAAGCTTTTTACTTTTAATTTTAATCTAATAGATTAAATTTAATATTTCCAATAAGCAAAATACTTTGCTTTATTTCAAAACTTATTTAAATTGACTGGAATGATTGTTTTTTTCTAAAATAGCTGATTAGCACCTTTTTTTAGTTGTCTTTCATTGCAGTACAATTCCAAAAACAAAATATACTTTTCTGAAATTTTATTTGAGGAATATTAGCCAATTTAAAGTATTAATCTGATTTGAAACAAATATTATTTAATTTTAAAGTATTACAGAAATGCATTTTTTAATACAGTGGTAGCTGTTTAAGCTGTTGACATGTTTGATGTTTAATGTTGTTCTTTGGAGACTTTATCTGTAAAAAAAAAAATAATTGAATGTAATGTGAGCACCTTTTATATAGAACTTTTAAGTACTCAGTAATCTTAAAAAAATTTTAATATTCTCTGTAATCTAATGTTTTATTGAATTTTAGCTATTTTCTGGTTTTAAATTTAGTCTAGTCATCACTTATTTTCTGATGATGTCATGTATGATCGCCCATATTTACAAATACAAAAAAATTCAAACTTCTTTTAAGAATATTGGTGTTTGAAGATTTGTGCCAAGCTTTTCCATTTATGATTAGTAAATATAGTCTTTACTTAATACCATTTTTGAAAAAAGCAAAATTAATACAGAATTTTAAGATTTAAAGCTTAATAAATTATTCTAATTAAAAATTTTTAAAAAATGAAAGCAATTTTTGTAAAAATTCATTATTTATTGAAAACAAAACATTTCTTAAGGTGATAGTGTCCATAATATATCTTATTTATAAAAGCAATTAAAAGCTTTTTTAAGTAAATGTCAGTTTCTTTGCATTTTTTTATTTTATTGTTCAGAGCAGATTTTCAATAAATTGTGTTCTTGTTTGCCAAAAACAAATGGTTTAAATTCTTCATGGAATCCTTCTTTTAATTTTCTCAAAATTTCATAAAACTAAGTGAAGGTAACAGATGTAAAAGAAAAAAAAAAAATTTACATAATTTAATTTGTGAATAAATCTTGAAAATTACATTAAAATCTAAGAATTATTTGATTTTTGCAATAAGTTCCAAAACTGTTTTTACTGCAAAAAAGATGCTAATTTATAGTCCATCTGTCGATGCAAGAAAAACAGTTTTGGACCAAAATTTCAAACGTCCTAAAAAGGATTTTAAAAAAATTAATGAAATAATAAAAAAAGTGCTTTTAATAATGAGCATTTTGGCATTAAAAATTTTGCTTTTATCAAGTCACTTCAGCAAAGTTTTTTTTTTCATCATGTTAAGCTCTTTTTTGGCAAGTGTTTGAAGTTACCTAGTTTTAAGTTTTGCATCTAGGTCTCAAATCAGTAAGATTCTGTTTAGGACCTAAGAGTAGTGGCATTGGATCATTCTCTGATGCTTTAATATTTATTAATACAAATACACAGATAATAAATAATAATGAAACATGTGGCAATCCTTTTAAAACTTTCAGATATTACTTTTGTATTTAGTATTATTATAGTTTGACATCAATCTGTGACTAAATTGATCTATTTACATTACATAAAGAAGTACTGTGTTTATGGATACAGAATAGCTTATAAATGATAGGAAGGGTTTATATAACTTGCATTTACATTAAGAAGCATAGAATAAGTTCTAAAATATATATGAGAGAGATGAAAATACAAACAAAAAATGGTTATTGTTTATCTTTTATGTCTGACTAGCAGTATAGCCCGGCATTGCTCAGTGTAATGAAAGCTTTTATATATATATTATCGATTTTCTGCACTATTGTAAGAACTGCAACCTTGAAACTTCTGAATATCATTTCTTATGTCTTTGTCTATGAGTGTATCAAATTTGATTAAAATCGGACCACTCCTTCTATAACCTGATTTTTTTTGATTATCAATTTTCGATATTTATCGGGGGTACCTCGACACAAAACCTAGCTAAGAACACTCGCAGATGCTTATAGTACAACTGTGTAAATTTTCAAAAAAATCGGTTCAGGCCACTTCGGAGTCTATAGGTAACAGATACACACACACACACACACACACACACACACACACACAAAGTTCCATTTATAAATAAGTTTAGATGATCATATGACAAACACTTTTCTATTACATAAGTGATAACTTCATTAATTTATATGTAATGAAAGTTTAAATTTTTTATACATGAACTTATAAAGGTAATCAAATCCTATTGTGGGAGGAAGCATGTTTAAAAAGGCACACTGATTATCACAAAATTGGAAACAAATTAAGGGTTTTTCTAATCTTTATTTTATTCATTTTTTTTTTTTTTTTTTTAATATTTACCTTTTTGTCTATAGATATGTTTGCTGTAGTTCCTTTTGGTTGAGTTAGGATTAGCTAATTTATAATTCTGGTCTCAACAAAAGCTTAATCATTGAATTTGTGATTTTTACAATTCTTTTTTAAGTATAATAAAGATTGTCTATTGCTTTACAATACCTGATATTTTCATGATAGTCTTTTAAATGTTTTTTAATTTCTTTTTTAATTTTTCTGTCTATATCAACAGAGTGAATTTGATTCCTGAAAGATGTATTCACCAGAAATTCTGAAACCTTGCAGAACTCTCTTTACTCAAGTAAATTTATATAACAAAATGATTTTAGTTTCTGCCTTATTTAACTGAAAATACTCTTTGACTTCCAGAAACCCTAGAGGGCAAAGTGCACTTCGGGACCTTCTACATCCATTGATAAAAGAAGTTCTTGATGATAAAGAGTTTATGATTAATACTAATCCTGTAGAGGTTTACAAGAATTGGGTAAACCAAAAAGAATCTCAGACTGGCCTACCAAGGTAAAAGTAGTTTTTTATAAGATCATTAGCAAATGATTTTTTCAATTGTTTTGAAATATGAAATGACAGAACTAACTGATTTTTGTAATGTTTTATTGCTAAATATTATATTATGATTTAAAATATATATAGCAAAATCTTAGTGAAATTGCACTTTTTGCATTGATTTTCAGCAGGTTGTTCTTATAGAAAAATCTCTCTTTTTTTGCAGTGGACTGCCATATCATGTAACAAGTGAACAAGCCATGGCACATGTTGAAGTACAAAAACTAATCCAAGAATCTATTGTAAAATTGCAAAAGGCAACTGACAAATTCCTTCACACAATTACACAATCGATGGATAAAATTCCGTAAGTCATAAATTATCTAAAACTTAAATCCTGAAAACAGCTTTAAAGATTATTTTAAAAGTAATCTTAAAAAAAAAAAATGGAAATAAATAAAATTTCTTTAATTGCAGTAAATGATTTAAATATTCTAGCTGAATATATAATAAATAATTACTAGGAAACAATTTATAACTTTGATTCTGAAACAAACTGAACTATCTGTTTTACAATTCTTTTTTTTTTCAAGCAGACTTAGATGTAAGTAATACCCCAAAGCAAATATTAGTCATCAGGATTTGATTAATAAAACAATGAATTTTAATAGATTCATGTAATCTTTGAATGGATTGGTTTAGATTTTATTGCACTTCTATGAGGAAATAGAACTGATATGCAGTTGAAATATGAATAAAACACATTTAAATAAGACAGCAAGCCTGAAACTATCAGAATAATTCAAAGTACTCATAACAAAACATTTTAAACAGTAAAATAGAATACTTAATGTTTGAATTAAGAGTTAGATATTATAAAGCTGGTAAGTTTCTCTTCCTACTTTATTCAAAAATTTCTCTTGTTACAAACACACTGCTTGACTGATTAATCTGTATCCATTTATTTGTAGTTTGTTTTAACTGAATGTTTAATAAAAATGCAATTTTGTACCTTTTCAAAAAATTATGTAAATGTTCTTGATTTTTTTTTAATTTGAGAAAATGTGGTAAAATTTATATTTAAGCAAAAAAAAATTACTTTGTAGTTATGGTATGCGATATATGGCCAAAGTACTAAAAGCAGCTTTGTGGAAAAAATTCCCCCTGGCACCAGAAAAAGATGTCCTTAAAGTAAGTTTTGTGTGTGTTTATTTTATTTGGTTCTTTTTGTTTTTTATTTATTTATTTAAGAGTTGAATAAAATCTTTTCTTACACACATTTTTTAGTAATACATTTAAGTGCTGTGGAGATAACTGCCACACATTTAACTTGACCCTTGTTTTTTCCAGTGACATTGACTGGGCTGAGATGATTGGATGCTATTCAGGTAGCTTCTGTCATTTATATTAACAGACAAGTGTGTTTAATTTATATTTTTAAAGCTTTTGTGAATTCTGAAATGACTTTGCCTAAAATGCACTGTTTAGCTTATGCCTAAAAATATCCATCATAATTATTGCTTCAGATTTTATTTAACAAGTTGTACATGATATAATGAATATGTAGTCCTAGTTAGCATGAACCTTTAAAAAATAACATGAAATAGATTGTTTTTCTTCAAACCTAATAACTAGTAAAGTGGGTTATCATGTATTAACCGCCTTAAGCATCTATTTTTGCTGTGGAAGCAATAAAACTATAGTGAAGACTATTGTATATGTCATCCTTTTTTAAGTTACTAAATATGTTTGAACTTGTAGTGAAGAAAACTGCGAATTACTTTGTTGAACCAAGCAAAAACATGTCACGTGTATTTTGTCTGTCGTGGCAAATCAGAAAAATTGCTCAGTGAATAAAGGCTGTTGCTTTTTTGCTTACAGGGAGTTTTTATTTTTTATTTCTGACCCCGTTTTTATTACTATGTTGCTGGCTGGACTGTTTACAAGAGATTTACGAGAAAAGTTAGTGTTGACATATGGATTTCTTACAAGTTATTTTGGCACTATGATTGTTAGGACACTTAACGTCAAGTTGATACCTGAATTTGATGGTTCAATGACAACAAACAGTTACTGAATGGATTGAAAAAGCAGAACTTGTGATTTATGCTTGAACATGTTATTTCCTTGAGATTAATGGAAGGAGCATTTACTGTTTACCAGCAACAAGTACAGAGCAAAAAGCAGATGTCGAGCAGATAAAATGAGCCCTATAAATTTCCTAGGTGCTGGATCATTTCTTAGCTTACAAGCAGTTCGTGGAATGCCGACTGCACCTAGACAAATCTGTTGATCTATTTCTTGCTGATTTGAAGAAGGTAGCAGGACTACTTGGTGGGATATCTGAGCAAGGACAGCATTTGCGTTCATAGCAGGATTAACAGCACATGCCAAGCAATTACAGTGCACGTCTTTAAGGGTGGAAGATATGACTACAAGTCAACTGTTAGACCGAGCTTGTCATAATGAGACGTGCCTGTCATAGATATTCATGTGAATGGAATTAAGACAGTGACACTTGTGGGCATTGGCTATTCACAGACACTCACAAGTAAGTCAGCCTGTCAATCCTAGTGAGAGACAAAGGTGGTTGTATTCACTATAAATAGTAATATCCTCAAATGCCGTACAGTTGAATGAATTAAGCTTGACTTAGACAATATGAACTCCCTCGATGTCAAAGTTTAAGTAGTGGATGGAGAGCTATTGGAATTTAACCTGTTGCTTGGGTTTGACTCCATTAAAAAACTGGGCAGACTCCAAATAACAGAGGGTGGGCAATGTACGGTTTCCCAAGCATGAGATGGTTTGTTGCACTGCCATTAAAATAGAAAAACTTGTTTTCTCTGATGAATTCAATGCGGAGAAGATATGGGTCACATCATGAAAATGATCAGATGGTCAATCAGTGGAGAGTTTGTGAAACAGGATGCACGAGTATCCAATACCAAAAAGTGTCAAGGAGGAATACGACCATGAGCTGCAGACCTGGCTTGATAATGGTTGGTTGCAGCCTTATCCTGAAAAGTAACTTGGTCTTCCAAAGGGTTTAATTCCATTGATTGCAGTGGTGCAGAAAAAAAAAAGAAAAGTGTATCCAGTACTAGACTATCAAGAGCTGAATGAGTGTTTAGACACACACACACAGCCAATGCTCTGATGCATGCACACAGAAACTGAGGGAATTGCATTTAGAAAAAAAAAAAAAGGACCCGATGTCAATAAAAAGTTAGTTCAACAGGCCAACTCGTCAAATTGATGATATTTATGTTGAGAACATGATTTCAGAAGATTGTGTGAAAGAGCACTTGGCCACTTTTGACTTACGAGGATCCAGAGCAGTTACACAATGGCACTCGTGTGTTGGGTCTGTATGTCGAGCAGGATAACGCCATGCTTAAGTGAAAGTGATATTCCATTAGTTCCTGAGGTCTTTATGCAACTTAATGGTGTGATTGGCTTCGTGTTGTTGCATTATTTGTTAAACTCGGAACCGTATTGATCATATCTGGTTGGGATGACAAAGTGACAGATGCTTCCCTTAAGAACATGATTGGGGACATAGCCAGAATGACCCTGCACACAGTAAGTGATACAGAAGCAGACACACTTATGAGGTATAAGTCAATGAAAGTTCTCTTGTCATGGGTTTCATTGAAGGTTGACAGAAGTGTTGTAGAGGATGCATGTTAGCTGTGGCTGTGAAAGACACACAACATATCAATTTATCAGAATTGGATGCTATCCTGAAGAGCATCAATTTGGCACTACAGTTGGGTGCAATGAAGCTGCACCTCTTCAGACTCTACATGTATGTGCCAGTGGGTATTAAACATGTTCACTGACAAAGCCAGAATACGATTTAAGGTGACAAGTGAGATGCTGATTAGAAGGCATTTGAGTACTCTTGAAAAGCTGATCCAAGAGTATAAGTTATTGATCACTATAGATTTAGTAACATTGAGTGAGAATCAAGCAGATCGGCTAACAAGAGTACCTCAACGATGGTATGATGTGATCATGAAAGAAGTCAAACCAGCACAACTTATATGCACTTCCATAGTGAACAAAACCGCTCCAGATCAAATTAAGTACTATACATTGCCAGAGTGGATATCCTGGCGTCAGGCGGATGCTATATTTTGTGAGACAAGTTTAGCCTACAACATCCAAGACAGTTGTCAGAAAATGCAAGAAATGCTAGTCGATTGACCCAGCCTCAAGTCATTGGCCCTGAAGCAATCTAAGTGTAACTAAAATCTGGACCTGCTTGGGAATGGATATTACACATTACAGTGAGCAATACTACCTTACATTCATTGACTGTGGCCTAAGTTGATTTGCGATATGGTGCTGCTTGCTTTGACAAGACTCTAGAAGCATTATCCAACAAGTGGAAACTTTTCTTTCTTTTTTTTAACTAAGCCACCATCAGAAATCCTAACAGACAATGACACTGCATTTTGCAGTAAGTCCTTTAAAGATTTCTTTTACTTGGGATTCCAACTTTGTTTTTGTCCTGCATATGTTCCTGCAGGAAACAATGTGGTGGAAAGATCTCATTGGAGCATGAAAAAAATTGCAGCAAGAAAGCAGTGTTTGACAATGAAGGCAGTGTATTGGCATGATGACTACAACATATTGTCCAGAAATGCACCTGCCAATATGATTCATCGTTACCAACTGAAAGCGAAGGGAATTAGTACAACATTACTGCCTGATCGTTGTGTGAATCACTTTAGATACAAAGTCGGGAACAAAGTGTGAGTAAAGGCTCCCATGATGGACATTGTAAGTCCACAGACAATAGTAGTTATTGGGATGCCTCAGTATATAGAAGATCTTTGCATTTTTATTGACTCTGATACATCAACGTGTGACTCTGATGATGATTCATCATCTGAAAGTCATTGGATAATTGAGATCTGTGAATCTGATGTTTCTACAAACAAAAATTTTGGAAATAAGGATACTCTTGATGACTCCTTTAGGGGATGACTCTCCAATACATGTAACGACAATAGTTCCATTACAACAAAGTACCAGGGCAAAGAGAGCTGCTCTAAGCCGTTCAGTTAGTGATGAGATTGGAGGGAGTTTAGAAAAGAAAACTGCAAATTACCTTATCAAACCAAGTGGCAATGTGTCACGTGTATTCTATGGTGGGAAATGTGGTGAAGAAGAAAAAATATGGCCTGGCCAATCAGAAAAATCGCTCAGTGAATAAAGGCCATTGCTTTTTTGTTTACCTGGACTTTTGATTTTTTAGGCTTGGTGAGCGAAAGCACATTTCTGCTGTTGCGAGGAAAAGATTGGATTTCTATGTTGCCAGTTGGATTGTTCACACAGATTTGCGACCAACTTAGTGTTGGCACACACATTTCTTACAAATCTTTAACTTGGCAAACTACTTTGGTTGAGATTTCTATTGTTTACTTGTTAATGTGAAATGTTCCACTCAACTCAGATGCATTGATATGAGTTCCTGGTTGTAAATTTTATACAATTTGATATTTCTACCAAGAATAAAGTTCAGATTTCTTGTCATTACCTCTGTCTTCATTTCTCTGTGCAGAATAACCTATACTACCATGGACTCCTTAGAAATTGCAACCACTCACTTTAATATATTTCCATAACAGCTTTATTATTGCTGGTATCTTATTGTAATATTATCTTCATCAAGACTGCTTTAGAAACATGTTAAAATGTTTGAAAAATTTAGATTTTTTTTTTTTCATTTTCACATTGCAGATCTGAAATTTCCCATTTAGTCTTTAAGAAATCTTTAATAATATCTAACATCATTAGTATTGAAATCCACTTCAAAAACTTTGATGGTTTTGCATTTGTTTGTGTTTTATGTCCATTATCATGATTTTATTTTATTTTGCTTATGTTTTCTTCTGTTGCTCCTAAATTTTGTTGACTATTTTTTTTATGCTTTCTTGAGTTCATGCTAATAACTTTGAAATTTGTAAACTAAAAACAATGACGACAATGAAGGCTCCCTATCCCATACTTTTCAATAATCTCTCTCCCAATTGTAAGCTTTCAAATCAAGGAGATAATCTGAAGCCAATACTAAATTCATTAACTCTGAAGTAAAACAGATGTTAGCTTGAAGGGATTGTGGAACCTAGTTGATCTCCATGGAGATCACAAGAAATGATTAGTGGTTGCTATTCTCAAATCATTAATAGATTTAGATACTTATCCTCTACTTAACATCTATGATTTAATAAAAAAGATATCCAAGTACTGAGTGTTTAGTTCATCTGATCTGAACAAAATAAACCTTTTACAGCTTTTGAAGCAAATGTCAGATTTTATCAGTTCTGCCAAGTCCTTTTCAGGGTTATAAATGGGGTTGCAGCTTTTCAAAGAGTTACTGACCAAATAATTAGAAATAACATTAAAAGCACTTAATTTTACTTTGACAATATAACTCTTTGTGGCTGAACTTAATCTGAGCATGACAAAACTTTATGAAAGTTGCCAAACTTAATTTGACCTTCAATCAGGATAAAAGTCTATTCTGTCAACATTCTTTTATTCTTCTGGGTTACATCATTTCAGGTGGCACAATAAAATCTAATCCAGAATGTTTGTAACCTCTCCTAAACTTACCTGTTCCAACTCACAAAGCTTCTTTTATGCTGAGCAATCTGTTTCTCATATTACTCTAAGTGGGTATACCAATTTTCCCCAGAAAATATACCCACTAGTAATAATTTGAAATTTTCCATTAGAACAACTGCTGTTGAGGCTTTTAACAATATTAAGCAAGACTCTGTAAACACTGTGGTCTTTACCATAGAAAATAACATCTTATGTTGTTGAAACTAATGCCTCAGAACATGTCATCACCACAATGCTTAGCCAAAATGGCAGACTTGTAGCCTTTTTTTTTTCTAGGACATTAACAGTCACTGAACATACACATTGATCTATCAAAAAAGAGGCATATGCTATTGTAGAGTCTTTTTATAAGTGGTGATATTATATTTTACTGTGGGAATCCTCTCTGTACAAGCTGAGATGGAAAGTAGTAACACTAGTCATATTGTATATATGCCAGTGCAAGGCAAGAGTCATACACTGATAATATCACTATTTTTTTTCTTTAACTATGTAAAGGGGTATGTCAACATAGTGTTGCAGGAAGAACAGTGCAAAACCATTAAATGAGACAAATATTAACAGCAATAAGCCTGCTGGCTTAGGATTAGATTTTTTTTTTTTTAATCATATCACCCCAAGCAAGGCGGTAACGCCACTGAAGTGCAGGGGGTTACGTAGGAGTGAAAAGATTGGAAAAGAGAAAGCCAGAAACCACATCCTAAACAAGGAACAAGGGATGAGCCTCTTCACCTGTTCAATAGACGTGGGTGGAGTGTGAACCGGGTCTATTGAACATACAGAACTATCTTCTTAGACGCATTAAAGTTCAAGTAATGATTGAAATACAGTAGAATCTGCTTTGGAGGCATTTTCAAAAGAGACCAGAGAATGTATGCTTCATGCGCATTTTCCTTTTGATTTTTTACTGATTATCGGATATATCTTGAGGAGGTGATAATTTGTTTGGATTATTTATTTTTCCTGCTCTTCCTGCATATCACTTATAAACTTTTTACATTTCAAGAAGCAATTTTAGCAGACTAAACCTACTAGTGTCACATTATAAAATAGACGAATCAATTTCATTATGCAATTTACTCAGAAACAAGTCTCTTGTATGACTCTCAACCTGGAAGGAGCAAAATAAATCACAAACTCATCGTAAGCCACTTTGCTATACAGCTTCCAAGTGGATTGAAAAAAAGCTCACCTCAAGATGTATCCGATAATCAGTAAAAAATCAAAAGGAAAATGTGCATGAAACATACATTCTCTGGGCTCTTTCGAAAAAGCCACCAAAGTAGATTCTACTGTGTTTCAATCATTACTTGAACTTTGATGCAGCTAAAGCGTCTAAGAGGAAGATAGTTCTGTATGTTTTTGTGCATGTAAACCTAAGCCGGCAGATTTATTGCTGTTAATATTTGTCTCATTTAATGGTTTTGCACTGTTCTTCCTGCAACACTATGTTGACATCCCCCTTTATATAGTTTAAAAAAAAAAAAGAAAAGTGATATCATCAACTCTTGCCTTGCACTGGCATATATACAATATAACTAGTGTTACAACTTTCCATCTTAGCTTGTACAGAGAGGATTCTCACAGTAAAATATAGATTGTGACAAAAGGCAGCAAGATGTCAATGGCTTTCAAGTATTTCTGTTCATCAGTCATCAGTATGGAATCCATGTTTAAATAGAAAATTAAACTTTGTTATTTTGTTGCACTTTTTTTCTTTTTTTTTTTTTTTTTTTTTTTTAAGAAATAATGGTATTCTTGTTAGAACATTTTTTTATTGATCCATTTTGCAGCTCCATTCAGGTTTCCTTACAGGCCATCCAAAGAAGGCCTGTAATGGATCAACTGAAATGCTGTAACATCAATACAAATAAGTACAGCTCTTTGAACAAAGCTTGAAAAATTACCTTTTCACAATTTATTAAAAGATAATACTTGGAATTATATATGGCATAATGATCTTGTCTGTTAAAAGCATCATGAAATATTTTCAGCACAAAATATATTTTAGAATAAAAAATAAAAACATGTCATTACTTAAAATGAAGTTTACTTACAATCTTTTTGAAGTTATTTATTTGATTAATAAGAGTTGTTGATTTTGTTATCTACAATTATATATTTCAGTTGTTACTGTCATATATAATGGACAAAGTCTGTGGGTAAGCTTAATTATTATAGTTTAGTTTTAACATTTTTAAAATTCGATAATACATATTGACACCACTACTCCTTTATTATAGATTATTGAAATAAATTTACTGATTTAATACTTTTAAATTGGACAAGGTGACTGTTTTGTTATATATATATATATATACACACACACACATACACACACACTGTTTATGCTCTAAATGATAAATATCTAAAAGTTGACACTTTAATAGATTTTAAACTCAATAAATTTTCATTCCCTAAAGTATCATTTATGATAATTTGCCATTATTTTTCACGTTTGGAATTTCGATTTTGCCAATTTTGGAGATAGGGTGTATTCATGGTTGGGGAATTAGCAGGGCGTATTTTCTGTTATGGAAGTAACAGGGTGTACTTGCTGTTGTGGGGTTAGCAAGGTGGACTCGCTGTTGGGAAATTACAAAAATCATTTGACATGAGTTGGTCATATTATTTACTTCTTTTACTCTTTTATGCTATTCAGTTTCATTCATTTCAAGATTTGAAATTACTAAAAATTCTGTAATTGAATTTATGGTATGAAAAGAACAGGAAAATATTTCAAAATTAATATAAAAATTGAACAAAATAACTTATACATCCCCCATATGTTTTTGTTTTTTGTTTGTTTGGCATGAGTTCTCAGTATATCCACACCCTCAACACCCTAGCACAATTATTGAACAGAAATTTGTTTTCATTCATTATTCATTTGCAAAAAAACTATTGAAAAAAAAACAAAATAATACCTAATTTTCTCTTTCATCTGATGGTAAAATTAAATCACACAAATTTTAAAAGGAATTGAAATATTTTATTTAAAAATATTCATTTCTAACGTGGTTACCTTCTGTGTGTCATCTTTTCATACATGACTTAGATCATTTATAACATTTAGTCCTACTTTATTACAAATGTTTTCATATTTTTGGCAACTTGTTAATGTTAGTTTCCTTTCTCAATAAAAGATGTATGAGCCTTTAAATTCGCTACTTTTGATTTCAAAATTTATTTCTTAATGCTCTTTTTTTGTAAAAAAAAAAATTGATTTTGAAATTTTCCTTTCTCCAATTTATTTTCAGATTGTGGGCAATCTTATTTACTATCGTTATATCAATTCTGCCATTGTGGCTCCAGATGCTTTCGACATTATTGACATTGGAGCCAATAAAGCTCTTAGTTCTGACCAGAGGCGGAATCTTGGTTCCATTGCAAAAATTCTTCAGTTTGCTGCTTCCAACAAAGGTGTAAGTTGATAAGTTATTAATAACAAATTCTGAAAAGATAAATTTACATTGTTTTCAAAATTATTTCTTGATCTGATAACACTTGGTGTACCTAATTACTCATTAACATTTTAACAATATTTTTCTCCTGACTAAGAATTTAAATAGTTGCACTGTTACAACATAAAAATAGTGTCTAACTTCAAATTTTAGACTGATTATTTTTACTGATGTAAGTAAATATTGAACATCAAAGTGAAATTAAAATTTCTAATTTTTGGTTTGAGTAAATTTTCTGCTTAAAAACATTTTTAGAATTAAGTAAATATGTCAATCTGGTTGTCATATTTGTTTATTTTTAGTTTGCTGGAGACAGTGCACATCTTTCTTGTATGAATGATTACATTAGAGAAGCACATAAAAAATTTAAGTAAGTATGGTTTTATTAAATCTAAAAGCAAAGAAAAAAATTGATCTAATTAAACTAATGTATATCTTGACAAAATGATATGTTATTATTATTCACATTCATATCCAATTCAAATTTCTGTCTTCCACTTAACAATTGCAAAGATAGAATCTGAGATAGTGAAATCAGGTACATTAGATAAAATATGAGATTGGGTATTAGTACTTGCAAGTAAAAATAAAATATGCTGATGGTAAGACATTAAGATTAGAAATAACCAAGTAGTTTTTCATATGCAAATAACACCTCAAGAAATCCCGGGCTTAACAAACAAACCAACAACTTTTAGGCAAAATTCGACTTTATGCGTCAACATAGTCTCCTAGGGTGATACACTGATTCCAACACTTCTCTAACAATTCGATGCCTTTTTTTGTAGAACGATTTGTTTTTGGCCTCAAAATATGCCTTAGTTTCTGATATCGCTTCTTCATTGGAGCCAAATGTCCTTTGGGATCTGAAAACATTCAGTAGTCACTGGGGATTAAATCTGGAGAATAGACTGGATGTGGAAGCAATTTGAAGTGCATTTCATGTAGTTTTGCCACCATTGCAATCAACTTGTGACATGGTGCATTGTCTTGGTGAAAGATCACTTTTGTTTTTCTTCATTTGCGGCCATTTTTTGGCGATCCCCCCCCCCCCCTTCAAACGCACCAATAATACTATATAATATTTGCTATTGATGGCTTTTCCTTTTTCAAGGAAATTGATGAATAAAATGCCACGTGCATCCCAAAATACAAAAGCCAGAACTTTGCCTGCTGATGTTTGCATCTTTGGTCACTTTGAATGGCTTTCACCTGCTACTGTCCACTCAGTTGACTGTTGATTTGACTCCGGAGTGAAGTGATGGATCTATGTTTCATCCATTGTCACATATTTATGCAAAAACTCCTTGTTACATTGAAACAGTTGCAAACAATGCTCTGAATCGTCGACACATTGTTGTTTTTGATCGACTGGGAGCAAATGCAGTACCCACCTCTTAACCATTGTTTCTGACGGAGCAGAGCCCAAATAACACTTATCAAGCCATTGCTTTGCTTGAACAGTATTTTTTCCCATCAGAAAGTAATGTTTTATCAACACACAAAATTCAGATTTTTTCATTGTTTTAAAAATTTGCAATAGTAGTTTCATTTAAATAACTAATTTGTAAACTAATAATCTGATTGGGTCCAAATTTTGTCATGTTCCACTTGAAGGTTAGTGCTTCATAAAAATCATATGGATTTTTTTATTAGTGGCACCATCTATATGTCAGGTCCGGGACTTATTGAGTGATGTGTTAATGGTTTCTCTAACATCAGTTATAAAAATGCTTGCATGCTCTAAATTTTAGTTGTTAAAATTTTTCAGAGTAAAATTTTTTTAATTGCAATTTAAATCAGCTGTTAAAAAGGTACTAATTGCTGTTCTAAGAGTAATCACTTTATCAAAGTGCATATTTACTCTGATCACTAAATAATTAATCTGATGAAGAAGATATGGAATGGTACTTCGTTTTCTGCAACTTTTTGTCTTTCATCCCTTTTTTGTTTAGAACAAATTAAGATAATTCTTTCTACCTTTTGCAATAAATTCACTGAAAACATTTCCTTTTTAATAATTTTTAATGTTTCATCTTTACATAACAAATATTAAATACTCTTGATCTTGCTTCTCCATTTTCACTAGCCAGGTCTTTGGTCACATAGTAGGAAACCGGTTTTCATAGCTGTTCTTCATCTCTGCAACATATGAATTACATTTTTGGTAATTATTGCAGATCGTTATAATTCAATCTCATAGGTTGATAAACAATAACCATAAACCTTATTTAGTATATAATTAGTTATTTCCCTTGCATCATAAAGATTAACCTGATACTTGTACAGAAATCTCAATAATTTAGCAGGTGTGGAATGGCATAATAACTATCAGCATAGAAAATTGAATTTGTTGAGCAAGTTCAAATTCTGTTAATATTACTGTTTTATTATTTTTATTAACTAATAATGAGAAAGTAATGTCTGTCTGTCTGTCTACTTTTTTGCTATCATTAGATATCTTGACTAAATGATCTTCATTGCCATGCTATGATACTTTATAGTAATAAGTATGAGTAAGTACTTTAACAAAACATGCTTTCATAACTATCTTACCTGTCCAGGAACTAGCAAGTAAAAAACAAAAAACGAAGCTGTTACTCTGTAGTCAACTTTAAGTCCATTTATGTTATTGTTTTTTTCTCTCCACTATGATTTCAAAGTGTGACCAAGTAAATACTATTTCTTTGTCCCACCATATTTTGTTATAATTTAATTTTATATTACATTTATATTACATTAATTTTTATAATATTAATCTTTATTAGTTTTTCTAATATTCATATATGTGAAAATTTTATTTGCATAAAATATCGGTGTTTTGCAATTTTATCAAGAAATCAAGTATTTATTGCATGAAGCTTCATTTTTTAATTATTTGTTGAAAATAAGTTGATGCTTGAAAGTCTTGCATATTAATCAATATACAAAAACTAATCCCTCTTGTCTCAACTGCTTTTTCAAATGATTACTTTGAATTAGTGGAAAAGACTCACCAAAGAATGTATAATATTGGGTTGGAACAAAAGTCCATAATACACATGCACACACACACACACACACAAATGAATAAGAACGAAGAAAATTGCAAGTTTAAAAGATTAATTTAAAACAATGATCAATATAAAAATAGAGCAATGAATATTTATTATTACATTAGAACATGTACAAACTACTACAAAATTGTACATTTTGTTTCGACATTGAAAGAACGATGTCTTATCAGGTACTTAATGATGGTAATTTTTATTTTTGAAAGATTTCTTTTAAGAATACACAACTCTTTTTTGTTTTTGTTCTTTCTGTTTTTCTTTTTTTTAATTTCTTTTATTTTACATTTTATGAATAATTTTTCTCTTTGTGTATTTGATATCTTCATTTTTCTTTTGTTTTTTTTTTAAATGCCAAAAGATTTAAGTTGAGACATTGTAACCGACATCAATATCTGTCTGCAATTCACTTCCAACCAAAATTTTAAATTTCTTTCTCTTAACCATTTCTATTGGTTCTTCCCTCTCTACATTTTCTCACTTATTTTCCTCTTCACTTTCTATTTCTTCTGTATCTTTCTTTTTCCTCTTTCTTTTACTTTCCTTAATTTTTCATCTTACTTTCTGATCTTTTCTTCCTTTCTTTCCCCATTTTTAATATCTTACCTCGTACAAAAAAATTCAAAAATAAAGGTAAGTGTTGTTCTTAAAAGAAAAATTTTTTAAATAAAAAAAGTTTATTACCATCATTGTTAACAAATTTTATTCAATGTCGAAACAAAATGTACAATTTTGTAGTCACTTGTACATGTTCTAACTTGTGTGTGTGTATTCAATATGGAGACTGAATTTTGAAGTGGTTAATGATGGCTCATTTTATTTGCTACACACTGTTGCAAACAATCTATTTTTTTTATGCCGTCCACTATAGCTTTTCTATTGTGAGACACCCAAACATTTTAGCAACTTATGTATCCAAATGTTTTGAAATGTCTTACAATGTTCCTGTAAAATAAGTGAAGTATCTCTGTAAAGTTTTATGTAACTTTGATCATTTTTAATCAGTGTTTCAATTTGGTCATCATCAATGAATACAGGCCTGCCAGAATATTGTCTTTCAGATGATAATCTCCACTTATTAGCCTCGTGAACCACTTATGAACAGTATTCTCTGGTTTAGTACTATCTCCATAAATGATGCATATCTTCCTTTTGTCTGTACAGCACTTTCCTTTCCAAAGTATGGATGTCAAATGGTGAAAATCCATCTCATTTTCCTCCATTTTCACTTTTAATGTAAAAACATTTAAAATTCAACCATCTATGGGAATTGATAGAAAGCTCTCAGAATAAACATACACACACACACAATTTCAGTAATGCATGAAACATTTTCACATGCTCAAATGTCACCTATTGAAAAAATGCTATGAAATTGTTTCAACTAAGTAAACATTTCCATCAATCTAAATCATTTCTCAAATTTGTTTTTGTTCTCTATTTCCTATTACATAAGCAATTTAAATGTGTAATGTTAAAAATTTACTGATGAGTAGTAATAATCATCATTTTATCAATTACATTCTTATTGAGTTCTAAAATTTTATAGAAACTTTTTCCAAGTTGCTTGTGAAGTAGAGGACCCTGAAAACCACTTCAATATTGATCAATATACTGATGCAACCATGGTATCCAAGCCTGTGATCTACATGTCTGTGCAAGAAATCTGTGATACCCATCAGGTAAGTAGATTTTGTATAACAAAATAATTCTAAACATGAAGCTATTTGAATATTTTGAGAGGCAATTTGGAATTTTGGTGAGAAGACTGAAAAAGCATTATGTGGTTGAGAACTGAGTTGTGTTAAGACATCAACACAATTCTAAAACTTTTTAGATATGCATATTTCTAGTTGTTGAAGCAGTGCCTGTAGTTAAAAAAAACAAACAAACCATTAGTGTAGATCAATAAGGCTTGCATTTTTTTTTTAACTACAGCACTTACAGCCAATCAGTCTTGTATAAAATGATTTTTGCATGTAAATTTACATTCATCAGCAATTAAAAATCTACATGTTAACCTAACATGTCTAAAAGAAATGATTGTATATTTATATTTTAAATTTGTTCTACTCAAATGACATAGCTATAACTATTTTTCAAATTAAGGAATTTGCCTTCTCATCAAATGCTTAAGGAATATAAACATGGTATTTTAGCATTATGAAAATAATTATCCAAGTTTTAGAATATCAAGAACTTTTTTTCCTCAGCTATTATTAAAGCATCAAGATACAATTGCCCCAGACCATAATGATCCTCTACATGAATTACTTGAAGATCTTGGTGACTTTCCCTCAGTTGATGCCTTACTTGGTAAGTAAAATAACAATTTTTTATATTTCAATCTCCTAAAACTAACACTTTTGAAAAAGAGACACATTTCTTAATCCTTGTTCAAAATTTCAAAAGAGGAAATTGGGTAACAAAACTTTTTTTTTTTTTTAGTTACCTCCAAAGATTTGCTAAGAAATGTGTATACATGATGAAAAAAATGGTCCAAACCTAATCAAAACAATTTTGTCAAAAGGAAAGCCCAAAGGATTTTTTGATTATTAAATATTTTTAATTCTTTTTAGAGACTTCAAAATTTCGGTTAAAACATATTTTTTTTCTTGTGTCAGTGGGTGTCCATAACTTAGTATAGGAAATTTTAAGTTTTATTGTGGGGAAAAACACATTGATTTGGAACTTTTTGCAAAAATTAAATAAGTGTCAGATTCTAATGAAACTTTCAGGATTTATTCGCAAAAATTATTTTAGAATTTTTTTTTATTTTTAGAAAATCTTGGTTAAAAACTTTCTTTTTACATCTATTATTGCCCACTTATTTGATTATGGTTTTTCAAGAAATTAATTTCTGTATGGCTTAATGTTATAAACACTTATTACTTATAACCAAAACTCTTTGGAGAATTTAAATCTTTTTTTGTAAAACAGAAAATCCCAGTTACCAAAAATCTGTACTGAATTGTAAAATAAAAATTGTAATAAAACTAAGGCATTATTAATATTTTTATGAATAAGATATATTTTGGACACTATTGTATTAAGAAAAATCTTTATAAATAATGAATTTTTACAAATTTTTTTTTCTTTTAATTCAAATAATTTATAAAGTTTTAAATTCTGTATTCATTTCTACTGGTTAGATGATATTGTCTAGTAAAACTATATTTATATATACTATATATACTAATCATAAATTGAATAGATTACTTATAAAATTTTCTTAAATTTTTACAATTACTGGGTAGTTATAAAAAAAATTATATTTTACAGATATGAAGAAAATATTAGTTAAATTTCCCAAACATCAAGCTGTTAATAGAGATGTCAACACCTCATAAAAACATCCACCTCCATTCACGTTAAAAAAAATACTTTTCTGCAATATTTTAAAGTAAAAGTTATATTTGTTTCAAATCAGTTAAACTTTAAATCTGTTAATATTCTCAAATAGAATTTCAGAAAAAGTATATTTATTTTTTAAAGATTTTTTTTTAATAAAGAGACTTAAGTTGTGCTGAGAGAATTTTAAATATGGCTAAAATCAGCCATTACCAAATAAAGAAAAATATAAAAAAATCTCATTGCAAACAATTTAAATTAGTTTTAAAAATACAGCAAAATATTTAGCTTACTGAAAATAAAAATTTAATCTATTTGCTTGAAAGTAATTTTTTTTTTCTTTTAAAACATACGATCTTATGTTTGAATTAACAAATTTTCACATTTGGTTTACTAATTTTGCTAGAAAAAATTTGGTAATAAACTGGTCAAAATATAAAAGAAAAAGCAGTGAATTTGAGACAAGTCTAATAAAAATAATTGCTGTAGATTTTTGTTTATATTTTTCTTAAAGTCAATTTTGTTGTTTTAGGTGCTGAAATTACATCATCTGGAGAAGAAGGACTGGATGAAAGTGTTAGAGCTCAGTTAGCAAACAATGAAATTACTCTAACATTGACCAATAAATTTGAAGTTCCTGATGATGACAAATCAGACATAAAAGGAATGATGATAAGGTAACTTGTTTGTGTAATGTAGATGTAATAATTTCTGTTATGGAGGTATTTATTTGTGAAAGATAGTTTCTGGGAAATTATAATTTAATTCTACAAAGAATTGGGTATATACATCAAAGTAGAAATTGTTGACTCCAAGTAGCTTGCATAAATGAACCAAAGTTTTTATTTTGAATTGTAATTGTGGCATTGATGATCAATTTGTATTAAATTAGACACATGTTTGGTTATATAAGAATGAAATTTATCACTTTCTTTTTTTATTTATTTATTTTAAAGAACAAAGAAAATGATTGTAGATGTTATTGCTTGTCAACCTGGAGAGACACTTTCACAGATTTTGGAAATTCCATCAACTGATGAACAGGTAAAAAAAAAAATGGAATTTATAGTATAACTCTTGATTAATATAAAAACATTATTAAAATAATATGGTCAACTAAAAGATACATTTAATTGTAACTCTCATAATATTAACACCTCACTTCCTGTGTACTTCCTTTCCTTTCCTACTCATTTCTCAATTTATTTTATTTTTTAATCTTTTTAGTTTGTATATTAGAGAAATTAAATTCATATCATTCCACTTGAACAGACACAGGAATATATAAAAAAATTCACTACACTTATTAAACCAGATATTAAATGTAAATATTTTCAGAATTATTTTTTAAAGATTTTTCATATTATGCCACTTTTTTTTTTTTTTAAACCTGTAAATAAGATTAAATCCCATGTTGGATGTATGTAGTTTTGTTAATAAATCTATAAACTGATGATAATAAAGAATTTTTTATATGACAAATTTATTTTTCAATATAATTTTCTTCTTTGATAGCCTGATAATCAAATATAGTGTAAATTTCAAATCAAAATTAATAGCTGTTGGACTTATTGTACCACCTTCTACTATACTTAAATATGTTACTATAATTATGCTCATTAACTGGTTAGCTGAATTGTAGAAAAAAAAACTGAAAAATAATTAGAACTTAAGTAAAGCTTTTTGTCATTACATTTATGATAATGAAACTTCATAAATAGATAAGTACATTATACAACAACTAGTGAAATAAATAAATATCTATGAAAAGTTACAAAAGTCTCTCAAATTGTACTTTGCAGTCATCTGTGGTACTACTTAAGCAGGAACTATGGGGCTTGTGAAAATTTGCATTAAAACAAATCTAACTAGTTTCAGACCAATTTTAATTGTAGCCATTATTAATCATTTCTCTAAATCCAAGGAAAGCTAAATGCTATCAGTTATGAACATAATGAAGTCAGTTTATGACCTGTAAAGAATACTGTTAACCAATTATCTTTCAAAGAAATCTATGACTGAAGGATGCTTTTTACTCTCTTGGACTAAATATGTCATAAAACCCCAAAAGTTAAAAAATGCTTATGCATCAATAATTGTCATTGCTAAGCAATATGAAATTTTAGGAGTAATTTCTGCCTTACATAATCTAAAAAATTGCTTGATTGCAAATAGTAACAACGGAAACAATATATTATCCAGTAGGACCCAAGTACAAAAGCATTCTTTTATGTGCCAAGTCCTTTTAAATGATAATGGCTCTGCAAAACTTCATGTATTTTGTTGCTCAAAGTAATTTTTAACTGTTTACCATCCCTCTGTCTTTTCTGCCATTCATTCATACAAATCTATTAAGTAGGTTACTTGCTGCTTCTCCTTGCACTACTTACCTTCAATTTCTTCTGAGTCTTAAATTCTCTAAGCATTCTTTTCTCATTGAGTCCCAGAAATTGTATGTCCCTTTCTGATTGTAGGCATGTTTCCTTGTTTTTATTTTTAAAAAACTTTCTTATTACTTGCATATCTGTTCATTGTATTCCCAGTATTTGTTAATAGAATCATATTTTTGTCTATTCAAGTTTCTTTATCTGTAAAGAATATAGTCAACATTCACTGCCAAATAGAAGGTTTAAAACATTACTAGCAATATAAAAGACAAAAGGAGGCTTAGAAATTAACAATTACCCTGGAAGGAAAATCTTTCTCTTAATCTACAAATTTTCTACTTTTTTTTTTTTTTTTTTTTTTTTTATGCCATCACTTATTTTGTTTTGTTTTTCTGCCAATCACATTTTTCTGAGATTATAAAAGTTTTCTTATAATTTAATACTAGTGCTTTCTTGTAAGAATTAGTCATAACATTGTATTGAAGAAAAATATTTATGAGTTATAAAATTGCATTATTGTTGGAATGAATGCTCTTTTTTCTCAAACACTAAAACATTTAATTTGATTTTTAAGGAAGAACATCATCAAGCGTTGGTACGAAAACGTGACATGATTGATAAAAAGGCAACAAACAAAGGAAAGCTTGAAAGACAAACTTCTTTGCTTGGTGATAACAGGTTGATTTTCTTTTTATGCTCATTATTTTCACTTGATTCTAAAATTATTTAACTTTTCAGTAGTTTTTTGTTATGTTAAGTCCAACTCAGTTTTCAGCCAAACAGATTCTTTATTTAAATTTTTTTTATTTTTTAATCCTTTCTTGACAAAGTTGAGAATTTTTCAACACACTTTTGTTTAATAAATAACTTTTTATTAGTATTTCTTGCATATTTCTCTTGGAACTACTGTTTATAACCATTATTAAAACAGCATAATGTTCAAAATAATAGAATAAGCTTTCTGATCTGCACTGTTTACCAGTAATTAACAATACTTCATCTAATTATTCTGAGAGTGTTAATTTGTAATAAATTTTCACTTTTCAAATTGCTATATTTTTTAAGATTTTGTACTTATGGATCTTATAAAAATAGCTCTAGTCCATCAAATCTTTTGAAAACTTGCTAGCTTGTATAATTTGATTTAAGTAACATTTGTAATGAATTGAAATGATTTTAATTTACCTGTTTAACATGTTCTGGGAACTTTTACAAAACATTAAACAGATGTACTATTAATTTTAATACATTTATCCCCATTGAATAAGAGCAGTTTTTCTTCATTTACTGCAAATTGTCTCTCATTAGGATATTTTGCAAGGAAATTTTATCTTGAACCATTCATTAACTTATATTGCAGATTACCACTTGAGATGATGAAAAATAAAATAAAGAAAAACCTTCAAAATCTGGAACTTGCAAATTTGGTTACAAGAAAGAATAAATACCAGGATATCATAAATTCCATTGCACAGGTGAAAACTGTTTAAATGTGAAAATATTGTGTATTTTTGTGTATATACTTTTTTTCACAAGTTTTATCTCATTACAGAACTATCAAATATATTTAGACATAATCACAATTTATCAGCTTCAGTTGAAATTAAGATCCTCTTAACACTTTCTATTTTAACATTTTTCTGTTTTTTAGAATATTAATATATTTTCAAATTCAACAGCCATTAATAAAATTATTAAAGTGAATATAACAAATATATATTATTTCTTAAATGAAATCAATAAATACATCAAAGTTTATCTGTTGGCATGAATTGATGGAATGGGCAAAACTAAAAGGGACTTTACATATAACTCTTTCTCTACTATATTTCTTTGGGACATGATTCTCTAAATCTTCCATTTTTTTGTTGCTCTTGGTAATATTTGGTACTTTACAACACCTCTTTCTTGTGTGATACGTGTTCATTCATCTACTTTTGCTCAAACTTGTCAAGTAGGTTACTTTTGCCTTCATTATACCTTGTGAGTGTTAAATTCTACAATATTTCTTTCCTCATTGGATTAATTTATGTATAAAATTCTGTGATTTCCATTAGTCTGTCCATCATATCCTTTAAAATATTCATATATTGACCAATTAAAACCAAATTTAGGGGAGAAGTGCAAACAGGTAAGGGAGTACAAAGTACAGTTGGTTTTTACTAGGGTGCATAAAAACTGAAGTGGGGTTTTTTGTCAAAGTATTTTTCCAAATCAGTTTATTCAAATTTCAGCGATTGGTTTGTGAAATTGAATGAAACGTAAATCTTGACAAAAAATGTTAGTGATAATTTCAACAGTACTAAATACTGTGTGGATTTTAACACGCATCAACTAGTTGCAAAAAAATTTTAATTATAAAAATTTCAGTTTCTCTATCTGATTATTAGCAACAGTTTCTGTCATCTTTATTCTCCTTAGAACTTCATTTGTCACATGCTCTATGGTATTTCCAAAATTTGGTAGAGCTACTTCTCTGTTGCCTTTTGTGACCAGCTTTCACTTAGTAAAAGCTGGTTACAAAAGGCAACTGAGATATAAAGTTAAATATTACATAGCAGTCCAATACTGTTTTTTGTTTGTTTTTAATGCTAATTTTCAATATCTTAATTCTGAATCCCCACTTTTTTGCTAAAAAGAGCATAGCATGATGAAAACAGATCCAAAATCTTATCGTCAAGGTTTGTTATTCTCAAGAAGAAAGACAAAAGCTTTTTTTTCTTTTTATTATTTCAAATTTTTCCATTCCTTCTAGAAATTCTAATTTTTGATTGAAAATTTTGTTTTGTTTTTTTTGTTTTTTTTGTTTTTTTTTGTTTTTTTTTTTGTTTTTTGCATCAAAAGAAGTATCTATAAAATAACACAATTCTTTGTAAAATTGAAAAACCAGCTTAGAATTCTCACGCACAAAACCTAATAAAACTAAGACATTATTTAATTAGGAAATCCGTTATGAATAATATGTTAAAGACAATATTGTCTGAAGCCAAACATTTTTTCTGATTTAAAAAAAATTGATTTTTTTTTTTCCTCAATTTTAAATTAAAGTTGTTAAATAGTTTAAAATTAAGTTTTAATCCTTGTATTTTAAGAAATGTTATTAAGCAGATCTTTCTTTAAAGTTCTTCAACTTTATAACTTTTTCTAGTTTGAAATCTATCTCCTGCACAATATGACCTACATTCTTGTTAAAGTTATATTTGCAGATAATAAATTCTGATAAATCCTCTAATATAAATCAATGAGTGGAGTGGCAGGGGGACATATCTTTGTCACACTCCTGTGTACTTAAGCTATGACTCACCAGACCATATACAGTGAATTGACTCATCCTCATTCTTTTCATATTCTATTGTTAAGGAGAAAGTTCTTCTGGCACATCTTCAGAACTGCTGCAATGTAGAACAGATCCTCAAGGAGATGCTTCCCCCAATCACTTCAATCCTGGCCTCTTCAAGTCTAGAGGCAACTGTCATTTATCCTCATAATGAACGCATTTTGGTGCCTCTTTGTACGCCCTTACAATAACCTCATTTAATAACCATCTACTTTAATGTCTCTTGGGCCTTGTGTTGGGCAAACAATTTGCATTAGATACGGTTTAAAGGTTATTTGTATATTCTTCCCATGTACATCAAGTTTTTTTAACATTTCAACAACTTCTTGGTACTGTGCTTAATAAAATGCTTTTGTGTAATTTATTAGTGTAAGTATAGTTCTTCCACATTTCCCTACTTGTTTCAACAGTTTTCTGACCATAAAAATGACATTGTTTCAACCTCTTTAGCAAAACCACATTTTTCTATTTATGGCCTAATTCTGCTCCAAGCATTGTTCATTAAAATCTTAATGATTAGTTTCTATGTAGTTCATTAAGCTTATTGTTCAATGTAATTCACATTCCTGTAACAGGTAAGTGTGTGTTTGTGAAAGAGAGAATGTGACAATTTCCAGCTAATGATTTTCTTTCTCACCTTCATAATTTAAAAGAAAATCTTAATTTTATATCTATTTATATTTCAAATTTATTTTTTGTAATTTATAATAAATTAACATTTTGTAGGACATTCGTAATCAACGACACTACAGAAATACCAGACGCCAAGAACTCATTCGGTTACGTGCAGCTGTGAAAAGTTTACATAACAAAAGATCTTTTTATGAAGAACAAATTGATTATTACAGTGTTTATGTGAAAACATGTCTTGACAATATGGCACACAAGGAAAAGTGAGTATACCTAGCAGAGATGCAACATTGACTATCCAACTGTCATTAAGCTTTAAAAATCCTTGAAAGTTTTAGCAATATGCTAAGGCATCTATATGATGCCTTAGCATATTGCTAAATTGGAGTAGATAGTCTAAACTATCGCCCGGTTCAGACACCACCCATATCTATTGAACAGGTGAAGAGGCTCATCCCTTGTTTCCTGTTTAGGATGTGGTTTCCGGTTTTTCTCTTTTCCATTCTTTTCACTCTTACAGAGCCCCCTGTGCATCAGTGGCATTTTCGTCTTGCTTGGGGTGATATGATTAAAAAAAAAAAAAAGATAAAAAATACATTAGGATGCACATGTCTTTACTCTCTTAATTTGCAAGGAAGAAGGGTAAAATTTGTTTTAGTCTTATCAAGTACTATAACCCCCACCAGTTTGATCCTGGAAACACCACCTATACCAGATTATGTAACCATGCTTAGCAATCTGTTCCTCAGGATTTTAGGACAATGTGTTAACCACAAGGACAGCTCTGCACTGGTCAATAATGATGCTGGTCCAAGCTGACTGTTGGTTACTGGTCACTTCCATCTGCACCTACTTTACCCACATTGCTCTTGATCTCAGCAGTGAAAGATTGAATGTCACTAGTAATCAAAGTGCTGGATTGAGCCATAGCGGAAGCTATATCAAAAGAAGAATAAATGACAATCATTGGGTTAATCTTCAGTTGGTTTATATAGTTCTTGCTACAAAAAAAATTAACCCTTCCTGCATTAATCTATATAGTGACACTGGGCATTGTCAAAAATTCTGGAGCTGGGTCCAAAGTTCTTTGTAAATTTGGTGGTGGCCAACATGAAGATCAGTGGCACTTGATACGGGAATTTGCCACACAAGTATCTGAGTCCCCAAAGTTGTGTGCTTATATGCATTCTGGCTCATAACTGGCGTGGAGATTGACAGTTCTGGGGGTTTGGTGATTCCCCAATTTTTGCATTAATCTTAACAAGAGTTCTTTGTTCCCTAATTCTGAACTCTTAATCAACTTTCCAAATTTGGAGAATTATCTACTTTTCTTGGGTGAAAGAGAATTAAAGATTGCTTCTCCCTTCAACTCCCACCTGTTTTACTTACATCTTGCACCATTATTCTTTATAGGTGGTAATAAATTCTCCATCTTTCTCCTTTGTTCTCAACAACTTCAGCCTACTTCTTTGTGATGAATCTAATTTTTAAAGTACATGGATGAAGGGTTGGAGCTTTGTTTTAGTCATTAATTTTAATTTTCAAGAAAGAGATAAGATAAACCTGTAAGAAGGGTTTGTTCTCATTTTTAACTTTACAAATTTCCCAATTCATTTTTGTCAGTGAAAATATAAGCCCTGTCCAAATTTTCTCTTTTGGTCAATGATATGCAACCCCCAACTCGCTGGTCAAGACAAAATTATTTTTCCATTCCTGGACTTTATCTCCTTCTTTAGCAACAGTATTTGTTTTCTCAATTTCTTAAGGAGGAGATAAAATTGTTTCTTAATCTGATTAAGAATCCACAAAATTACAAAATAAACTTTTGAATCATTCCTTTTGTCGGGTGGGTGAAACATTCTACCACAACTGCATGAAATGTATACACTGTTCTTGGACATATTTTCTTTCATTAGAGGTTTTTCCATAGTGGAATCACTGATGTTGTACAGACTGTATATTCTCTTAATTTTTTCTGCCACATTGCTGATATTTAGTTTACTGTTTTAACTAATTTGTTTTTTATACTGGACCTAAATTTGTTATCTAAACATGGAATGGATTCTACTTATGTGAACCTTCACTAGTCTTTCATGTTGATGCCCAAATCTTTGCGGCTGATTGATAGTCAGTCACTTCATTCAAGCTCATCCTTGTCTCTCATTGTGTTTGATTGATCACAAAGCCAGTTTGGGTTGAAATTCACTCCAACAATCCAGACAGAGCTGGAAGTCACAATAAAAATTCTTTTTGAAATTAACAATAAGGTGTCTTTTTATATATATATATATATATATAATCTCAAGAAACAAAAGTTGGATATTTTTACAAATCCATTGGTAATATGATACCACCATGAGCCACAAAATATCATATTATTTAACAATAAATTTTAACATTGAGTTCTCTTTGGAGTTAGTCTCTGTTGGAATTTACCTTACCAAATTTTAAGGATTCTACTTATATATATAAAATAAGTAAAGAACAGGTAGGAATTCTATACATCTTATCAGATTGCAATCCATATATTCAACTACATATATGTTCTTTTCAGTGCATTATTTGGTTTGAGTTTATCACTCTTGCATGCAAACAATTATAATTCCAACCCATGTCTTCTATAGGATGTAACACTATCTAAGTTGGTTGGTCTGGCACCAGGCTAAAGTTGGAGGTTCTTCTAAGGCAGGCAGTCAAGTGACAACATGTCTCATGTTAATTTGACCCGTACCAGTCTAACTCTAAATCTCACTCTCGAACTAACTCAACTCTGTGTCAAATTTGTCTTGTGTGTCATGTCACCGCCAGATCTCTCTGGTCTGCACACACAGTATTCTGGTTTGCACCAGTCTCTGTCTTGACTGCATCTTCACTGGGTCTTTCTAGTCTGTGTCTCTTCCCGCCCTGTTGGCGGGGCATCAGAATATGCCAACTGCCCCCCTGCAGAGAGTAAAAGTCTCTCAATGGGGCCACCTGTTGGCTGTGGATGGCGACCCGTGTCTTCTGGGGATGGGATCCTGGTGATTGAGCAGGCCACGGCCCGGGTGCAAAGAGATCATGGTCCTGTAACACATCACTTCGGCCCTTACCTGGGCTAGACGGGCAGTCGGAGAGGCCCAATCCAATCAACCGGCTGGTCAGGTCAAGCCCTAACATCTACTCCCAAACATACTCTCCAAAAACATTTTCTACCAAGACTGATGTATCCTACCATACATATCCCCCCACCCAAAAAAACAAAAAAACTACCAGACCATGGAAAGTTATATATAAGAAAACTACCACCAGCTTTCTATGAATAGATTTTAGAAGGCACTGGCTAAGGGTCAATCGACGGTGCATGATACATAGACCCGGACATGGCTGCAAGCCATCCAACTGTGCACCTACATTATGGGGCAGTGCACAGCGGGGGCTGACAGGTGCTCCAGGTCTCTTGCGCCGTCGAGTATATTGGAGGGGAAGTCCCTGATCTGTCAGGGCGAATGGGTTTCCCCACTGACAGATCCTGTTCGTGGGCTCCAGCCTGGTTTGGTGGGTGGGGATAACTCTCCAATGAATAATATATTATATAGTATGTCTAATAAATATTCCAAACGCCCCCATATAGAATCTCAGTCAGACTCAGAAAGTGAGTTTATTATTACAAAACAATTTCTTCAGTTTGTTTTGGAGCCGTTAGAAGAAAAACAATTAACAAAGATATCCCCATTTGTTATTGAAAAAGTACTTTCTGGTGCTATAGTACCAAAGAAGGTAAAGAAACTTAAAAATGGTACACTACTTGTCCGAGTAGAAAAAAAAATCATATTCTGATGCACTTCTAAAAATGAAAACCTTTTCTGAAATAAAGATAAAAGCATATCCACACAACACGCTGAACAAATCTAGAGGTGTAGTCAGAAGCACTGAGCTTTTACTCTGCACTATCGAAGAAATTAAGACTCAGCTAAAAACACAAGGTGTAATAGACGTACGATGTATTCAAATTAGAAAAGGAACAGATGTCATCGAAACAAACACATATATATTCACTTTCAACCTCCCCAAGGTCCCGAAGGAATTAAAAATAGGATTTACAATTGAAAAGGTCAACCAGTACATCCCAAACCCTCTACGGTGCTTCAATTGTCAACTTTTTGGACACCATAAGGACAGGTGCACGAGACTTCCAACATGCAGAAGATGTGGAGAAAGAGACTCTGACCACCATGGGCAAGAATGTAAAAAAAAGCAAAATGTGTTAATTGTCTTGAAGATCACCCATCAGACTCCAAACAATCTATAATCTGGAAAAAAGAAAGAGATCAATACTATCAAGTTTACACGTAATATATCCTTCTCTGAAGCTAGAAAGATAGTCGAAGCAACTGGCTTATTCCCCACTAAATCATATGCATCAGTTACTAAACCAAAACCAAACAACTTTGAAAAACAAGAATGCCATTCTTGCAAACTCCTACTCAGTAAATTATCAAAACTTACACCAGAAACATTCCCCGCTTTCTTGAAAGAAATTAATCCACTCACTGAACCTGACAATAACACTGAACCTTCAAGCATGGAAAAACCATCAGCATCAAATACCTCTATGGCGAAACAAAAACCTCTTCTCCAGAGGGAAACTATCCAAAAAAAGTCGACTTTACGGAAAGAATCTAAGTCCCCTCCTCTAAAGAAAGTCACTACTACTCAGGAGCAGACTGTACAGAGATCTTCTAAACAAAGAACTATGGTGGAGAAAAACAACAAAAAAAAAAACGATGCACATCTGTAGATTCAGAAGACACGAAAATAGAGAGTATCCCTCCTGTAGAAAACAACCACCTCAATTCTCATAAAGATAAACGGAAATCAAATACATAAAATTTAACCATGGCCAGCAAAATAATTCAATGGAATTGCAGAGATATAAAAGCCAATCTGAACGAACTTCTTCTACTAATATCCAGTCTATGTCCTATAATAATGTTTACAAGAAACTTTTTAAAAACCAACTGAAAGCATTAAACTCCACAACTTCTCTGAATACAACCACATAGTAAATAACCCAAGTAGAGCTTCCGGAGGAACATCCATTCTTATCAATAATAAAATAGCACAAAGCGAGATAAATTTACAAACTAATTTACAGGCAATTGCCGTTACAACCACCTTACATAGGACTGTCACAGTTTGCTCCATTTATCTACCTCCAAATGACCCTATAGATGAAACAGAAATAGAAAATCTTATTAACCAACTCCCTCGTCCCTCCCTACTATTAGGTGACTTTAACAGTCACAACACTAGTTGGGGATGCTCAGACAAAAACAGAAGAGGAATCATAATAGGTTGTTATTGTTGATAACATTTTCTATGTATATATAATAATAAGAAACCAACTTTGATTCACTCTGCTACAAACACGTTCTCAGCAATTGATCTTTCTATAAGTGATCCAAGTATCTTTATGGATTACGACTGGGCTGTTCATGAGGATACATGTGGAAGCGACCACTTCCCAATAACATTAGAACATACTGGACCTGAAATAATCTCAAAAATACCTCACTGGAACCTTAAAAAAGCCAACTGGAATAAATTCAAACAATTATGCAAATATAAACTCCTACCTGGAAAACATGAGAAAGACCCAATCACTCATTTTACAGATACTCTTATTTCTATAGATGAGGAATGTATCACTAAAACAACTTCATCAACTAAGTATAACTGGCCTTGGTTTAATGATGATTGTAAAAAGGCTATCAGGCGACGGTGTACTGCATTAAGAAAATTCAACCACTAACCCACTGCTCAGAATTTAAACCATTTTAAAATATGCAGGGCTAAAGCACGCCGAATAATAAAAGAAGCCAAACTGGAGTTATGGAAGTGCTTTGTTTCCAAAATTAATAACACCAAAAGTAAAAGCCTATGGAATATGGTGCGGAAAATTTCAGGGGAAAAAATCAGTTCCCTCCTCAAGCACCTCTGTATAAACAACAAAATAACCCAAAAAATGGACATGGCCAACCTGCTTGCAGACTCTCTTGCAAATAACTCGTCATCCAAAAATCACAGTAAAAAATTCCAGACTATTAAACAGGAATCGGAAAAAATCAAGCTGAACTTTAAAAGTAATAATGAAGAAGAATATAATAAACCTTTTTCTTTTAATGAACTGAAAGATTCATTAAAGAAGGCTAATAACACAGCTGAGGGACCAGACGAGATATCTTATGAGTTCTTAAAACAACTACCTGATCAATCATTGAAGTATTTACTATCTATTTTTAATGACATCTGGATCAGTGGTAATATCCCTGCCATATGGAAACAAGCCATAGTCATTCCTGTAGTAAAACCAGGAAAAGCTGCATCTGACCCATCCAGTTACTGCCCCATAGCACTAACAAGCTGTGTATGTAAGACTCTTGAAAGAATAGCAAATAACAGATTAGTTTGGTTTTTTTTTTTTTTAAATCAATAAAACAACCAATCTTCAATGCGGTTTCCAAAAACAGTGGAGTACTATAGATTATTTAATAAGACTGGAAACTTTTATTAGGAATGCCTTTATCCAAAATAAACATTACTGCTATTTTCTTTGACTTGGAAAAGGCATACGATACCACATGAAGCTATGGTATCATGAAAAATCTCAAAGAAGCTGGACTGATAGGAAGACTACCTATTTTCATCAATAATTTTTTAAACAATAGATTATTTAATATCCATGTAGGAGCATGCCTCTTGGACCCCAAGGAACAGGAAATGGGAGTCCCACAGGGGAGTATTTTATCTGTAACATTATTTAACTTAAAAATCAACGATATTGTTGGATGTATAAACCCAGGTGTGGATTGCTCACTGCATGTCGATGATTTTTTAATCTGCTACAGCTCAAGGTATATCCACATAATTGAGTGGCAGCTTCAACAATGCTTTGACAAAATAAAAAAATGGTCACCCAAGAATGGATTTAAGTTCTCCACTAACAAAACAAAATGCATGCACTTTTGCCAGCTTAGAAATACATCCAGATCCTCTGTTAAAACTGGACAGGATTCAGATTCCCGTTGTAGACCAACATAAATTTTTAGGACTAATACTGGATAAAATGCTCACCTTTATTCCACACATCAAACACTTAAAAAACAAATGTAACAAAGCTATCCAGCTGATGCGAGTTATTGCCCACACAGATTGGGGAGCTGATAGACAAACCTTACTGAAGTTATATAGATCATTAGTGCAATCGAAATTGGACTATGGCTGCTACATATATGGCGCCACCAGAAAGTCATACACAGTCATTAGACACTGTTCATCATCAGGGGCTTAGACTGGCCTTGGGAGCCTTTAGAACTTCTCCCATTGATAGTCTATATGCAGAAGCCAATGAACCGCCATTATCAATTCACCGCAACAAACTAGCTTTACAATATTTGACCAAAATCCTCTCTTGCCCATCCAATCCTGCCTACGACTGTATTGTAAACCCATTATATCACCCTCTCTATGATAGAAAAAAGAAAACAATTAAAACATTTGGCCTAAGGATGAAAGAAATCAAAAGAGAATCAAATATAAACCTGGAACGAATTCACAAATCACTCATTTCAGAAAGCCCTCCATGGGAAATCATCCAACCAACAGTATTGCTAAATCTCACCAAATTCCCTAAATCAAAGACCAACCCTACTGATTTCTATGAAGAACTGAACAAGATTGTCGATAGTTTCCCTTCCTATAAACATGTGTACATAGATGGATCGAAAGAAGGTGAGAAATGTGGATGCTGTGCCCTACTAGATAATGTCACAAAAAAAGACGTCTACCTGATGGAGCATCAATATTTTTAGTGGTGAAGCCACAACTGTTGAGCTGGCACTTGATCTAATCACTGACAATGTAAGTGACAGCTTCGTTATATTCTCTGATTCACTCTCTGTACTATTGTCCATCCACAACAAGAATCTTAATAACCTGATTATCATTAAACTTTTAAATCGATTAAACGTGATGAACAGAACCAAGAATATTGTCTTTTGTTGGATCCCCAGCCACATTGGCATTCGTGGTAACACGAAAGCGGACGTAGCTGCAAAGGAGTCTCTGAGAGAGGATATCTTCAATATGAAGGTCCCATTCACAGATCAAAAGCCTGCAATAAAAAGATATATTCAACTCAAATGGCAAAAACATTGGTCGACCTGTCAGAACAACAAACTCTTCCAAATTTAACCAAATTTGAGAGTGGAGAGGTGCATTAAGGAAATCCAGAAAGGAAGAGGTAATACTGGCTTGAATTAGGATAGGACACACCTTTTTTTTACCCACTCCTGGCTGTTAAGATGAGTAGATCCACCCAAATGCTCTAAATGCCAGATGAATAATAGCATAAGACATATACTAATTGATTGTACAGACCTGGCAAAAATTTGTCAACAGTCTTATAAAGTACAGAACTTTAGATCTTTATTTGAAAACATCAACATTGACAAAATAGAAACATATAGCCTTCCTTCAGAAAACTGACTTATTTAATAAAATTTAACTTTATTATATAGCTTCAACATAGACATATAAACTATAACATTTCCTCCTAGCTATGGGTAAAATAGCATGCTGTGTTCCAAATAAACCTGTTTCCAGGGAATAACTGTCATTTAAAATAAAAACACGCTTCCAGCCTTAAATGACCCTTTAGATGTTGATAGTCCATTAAACAGGAACAAACAAACTGTCTCTCTTCATGTCTATTGACTTTCCCTCTACATGTTGAATCTCTGTCTCTCCCTGTAGCAGAGGATGATTGCCTTGGACACAGGAGGCGATGAAAGCCAGCTGAGTTCGGACTGAATCTCTAACCATTTGAGGGGCATGGTCCACCCAAAATGACTAGAATTTTAATTATTGTTGTAAAATTTCTTTCCTATCAAACCTTTGGTGGTGTGTGTGTGTTTTTTTGTTTTTTTTCACATCTGTATTTTATCATTAAAATCTCTTGACCGGTGATGTTTTTAATTATCTAGGCTTTCTCATATTTTATACAACCATTGTAAAAAATTATCTTTTTTCGATCAAAAGAAAACACCATATGTTTCTATTTTAATTATCAACATCGCAAAATTCCCTAAAACAAAGAAAGTTTATTTCTGAGAATTCCGTTTCTCTTTCTGACCAGGGGTGGCCTGTTTCTAAGGGTCATAAAATTATTTCAACAATTTCTCATGCAAGGGAAAAGATTCTGTTTCAAATCAAATCATGATCAGTTGTCATTTTTATCAATGGTCATTAAATTTTCACAATGACCAAGAGACTCACTTTTTTTCGATAATGGCTCACCTGAATTTGGTGACAAGAAATCATACAGAATTTTTGTCTTTCTGAAAGAATTTTGTAGCCAGCACCCAAGAATCACAAAAAACTTTGTTTTGAGTGGTTTGTTCATTTTCAGTGACTGTAAATTTATCTATTTTTCTTGGATTGTTCTTTAAGAATACCCTTCACATCACAAAAGAAAAAAAAAAGAAAATATTCAATTATTATTCCTTCTCTTTTTCTTCTCTTTTTCCTGGTTCCAGAAATAGTGTTACACTTATCAAAATTCTTTTATAAATTGAAGTCTAAAAAAAATAAAACTGCCATACACTGGGTGATTTTTGCCTTCCCCCACTTGTAGAAATGAACTCAGCCATGTGATATAAATGAATATTAAGTAACAAGGTAGAATAGCTATTTCAGACATAGGCACAATTTAACACCATTTGACTGCAGAATGATTTCTGGAGCCAAAAAGATGAGGGTACTCTATCTTTGTGGTAGCAACTTTTTTAAAGTTTTTCTCTGGCACTAATAGCAATGATATACTAGGAATATGTCAACACTAGAAAATCATAGGTATGGAGAGACAGTGGGCTCCCACAGGTAATGCAAGAATGAGACCTTCATGACCTGACAAAAATGTTATAACTCCCAAATGAATAGGAATATAGCATCAGCTTACACTCCTATTCAACACTAGTGTACAAGGCACTGCATTCTATGGAGTTTTATAGTCATTTTCCAAAAGCTTATAGCATTGATGTAATGCTATCAGTTACTGTAATTCACCTGTAAGAGTAAGAACATCTCCATTAGACTGTGCGGGGGAAACTGGTGTCATGTCACCTTGTTAGATTAGCCATTTTTCCAGCTCTTTTGGGTAAGCACTTGAATTAAAGGTGGGGACTGCATGAGCAGCAAGGTATTGTGCAAGTGGGTATGGGGTGTTTTGTTTTACAAGGACTACTAGTGAAACTGGTATCTGTCTTGACAGGAGTTATATACACAGATTTTGTTGCACATTATTTTGCTCCCTGCATTCATGATGTTTGCTTTAGCAAAATAGGCACGCTGTGTGTGTGTGTGAGTGAGAAAGAGTGAGTGACAGAAAATGAAAAAAAAAACTGGTTCCATGAACATTTTCCTCACTTCCTGATATATTATTGACCAATCACACTCACCAAATATCAAGCTTCATTGAGCATGCATGAGACCTGGTGCAGACTTACTGAATTTTCAACTATATTTGACACAACTTCATTAAAAAAAAGTCCTGAAGTATCTGAATAAATATGACTACTACATATTGTAAATTCCATCCCATGTCTTACAACAGTTGTTCTTCAGACAGGGAGGAGGTAGTTGTCTAAATTTTTAGTACTTTAATTCAGTCTTTTCTTTATAAATCCCAGCCTATTTGATTGATTCTAACATAAATTAGCCATTAGCAATATCAGTAAAATAACTTCAATTGATGCCACATTCATCTGCATAGTAGAAAAGCATAAAAAATTTTTTATTATAAGTTTATACATTTATACAACTATGCATAAACCACGAAACCTTTTTGAAAGATCTTAATAAATTCTGCTAATTTAATCTACTTTAAAATATTTAGCCAATTAATAGTTATGTGATAATATAGTAATATTTTGAAATAGAAATATGTTTTTGAATTTTTAATTAAGAATAAATTTCTTAGACTGCTTTCCTTGTTTTTCCTTTTGTAGCCGAAAATCTCGCTCATTCGGTTTGTTCCGTAAAGATGACCAGCAAATAACAATTAAATATAGTGCTGCCCAACTTCATGAAAAAGGAGTAATTTTGGAGATAGAAGATTTACCACCTAACCAGTAAGTTGATAAAAAATTTAAATAACTATTTTTTCTTTCACATAATCCTCTCTCCTGCATATAAACCTGAAAAATATTGATGCATCAATAAAAAAAAAAAACAAAATTCATTTTCCTTCCAAACCATCTTAAAAACAATCTATAATATAGACTGAAAAATTTTGAATTAAAAATTTTTTTTTCCTCTAAATATTAACTTTATTTGACATTCAATTTGAACTTGTTTTCTATTATACTATTCTACTGATTAAAGACAATGAAAATATTCTATATTCAATTACCATTAAAACTTGGTAAGTTTTTACTTAGATACTGTTCTGCAATTTTTTAATGAATTTTTCTCTTGGTATTTAGCAATAAACATAAGCCTAAAGAAACATAAGTTTATGAAAAACTAATTTCATTAATAACATAATTATTATGAGATATATAGTGAAGATTAAGAGATGAAAATGAAAAATGTTTTATTTTATTAGAAGATAGAAATGTGTGTTGTGTTAGACAAAAACAGAGAAGCAACAACAGAGCAATAAGATTTAAGTTTAGAATTTTAAATAATGATGAAAACAATGTTTTCAATTTTGAATAAGGAGAGGGGTTATATGAATCCTAAAAAAATAAATAACTCTTTTAGAATCAATTTCTTTTTCTATTTCTTCAACTATTTCTTTGTTAATATTTCTTAGTCACCATTGTCGTGAAAAATAAGGCTTAGCAGTCAATGACACATTTTTTTATATGAAAATATCAGTTTCTTGTTTTGTTTTTTAGGTTTAAGAATGTACTTTTTGAAATTGCAACAACTGATAGAACAGGTGTGTTTGAAGTAAATGCCAAGTTCTTGGGTGTTCATATGGAAAAAGTTGAGCTCGTTTTCCAGGTGAATATTTTTTCCTCCAATATCTTATAAATATTTAACACTAATTGATTGCATTTTGTCACATTTTAAAACAAAATGATTTGGGGGAGTATCAAAATCTCTCAACAATATTTGATCCAAATATTTTTGGCTGAGATGGATTGGATTTTGTGTATTTGTCTATATTTCTGAGATAAGATGTTGTAATTATTTACATAATATGAAAACTTCAGGAATCAGCACATATGCTAGGCCACAAAAATCTAAGTTGGCCAAGCATAGAAATGAATACAATATGGGAATCAGTAATACAGTAATAACAAAAAACAATAACAAACAAGGAAATTGTACTATGAACTCTGGTTTAAAATAAAAATGAATGGGACATTAGGTCCCAAAAATTCATATGGCCCAGTGAATAAAAGCATTGGTTTAATCCAGTTACTTGACCAAAAGAGTTTGGAAGTGTCATTGAGTTAAGGGAAAATAACTGATACTGAGACATCTGGAAGAGGCATGGTTTGTGGAAGTAAAGCAATCTATCTTTATAATATTAATTCCTTGAAAAAGGCCAGAGTGTACGATGGCAGAAACATTGTTGTCCTCATCTTTGTTCCCAATATTCACAAATAATGTAAATATTTTATGTATACTTTCTATTAAAATTTTTTATAAAATTTCAATTTGAAAAATGCAATAAACTTATGTAATATGAATTATAAATTATTCACAAAATTTAATACCACCTTTGTAATGAATCATTTTATTCTACTTTATAAAGATATTTTGTTGAAACCTGTTTTGTCTATTTTTGTCTATTCTATTTTTATCTTTTGTAGGATTTACTTCAGCTGCAGTATGAAGGTGTGGCAGTAATGAAAATGTTTAACCGAGCAAAAGTGAATGTTAACTTGCTCATCTTTTTGTTGAATCGTAAATTTTATGGCAGGTGAAGTGCAACCTGAATCTCTCCCTGTCTGCCTTATATGGACTCAAAATCAAATTGGCCTAATATATATATATATATATATATATATATATACATACACTCACAACAAAATATTACTTTCAATTATCCAATATATCTTATTACCCATATATTCATATATTTTATCCTTCATCTAGTGTAAATATATTCACATGTTCTTCTCTTTTCTCTATCATTTCTGAACTAAGCATCCACTTTTCAAGTAAGTTTTGATTCAACTTTGAGGGCTTAAGAAAAATTTAATTAAGCTTCCCTCAGTATTTTGTACCATTGAGTCTTGACTAAAATATAAACTTATACAATCATAGGATGCACTTGTTTAAACCTAACCAAAGGAAAAGCTGAAAAGATGTTCTGAAATTATTTTTAATAAAATTCAATATATACTCATCATGCAGATAGCCATATAAGCTTTGAGTTTTTGTAGCTGATAAATATTTATTAAGGCTTATCTTTCTTTGACATTTTTCACTTTAGTTGAATAGCTCTTAGCTTTATGGCTCCTAATTTTTACATATAGCAGTACTTATACACAATTTAATTAATGTAAAAAAATATCAGTTATTATTTGAAGGAAGTGCCAAATCCCTTTTCAAAAGATATGCATAAATATATTTACTATAAAATCATAAATTTGTTTCACTATTTTAGTGCATACATGAATAATAATTTTGAACATAAGCTTGATTTGTTTTCCACTGATTTTGAAATATTAATGTAATTGTTTAATCACATAATAAATCACAAAGCTGCAAGTGAAGTTTATGACCAATAAAACCTTGACTTTTTAGAATTATATAATCAGTTAACAAATATTTTCTTATTGTATATCTAGCTTAGATTAAAAAATATTTCCAAATAATTATTTCCTACACTTGTATGTATGAATCTTATCAAATATGCCAATAAATCATATCTCTAACCAGTATTTGCACAGACATTATACTATAAAATTGAGGCACACATTTTATTTTCAGTGTTGCATGTCTTACATACACATAATTGCAAAGTGTTAAAGCATCTTGAAATCTTAACCCCCCTAAATAAACTCCCATATTAATGCAGACAGTTTAAGAATTTTGGTAATAGTTTACTACATATTAATATTCCTTACATATGACACTCACTTAAGTAGTGATCATCTCTCAAAATCCCAAGTATATTTGCTTAATATTTACATTACTGCTTATGGCCATAATATTGGATATGAAATAAGTTTTTTCTTTTGCATATGTGGATATGTAACCACAGTGAAATGAGTTGTGAAAGACTACAAGGCATTTTAAATACTCAGAATGGTACTATAGCTGATTATTGCTACTGCCAAGGAAGGGATACATAAAAATAGCTTTACACACACACACACACATATTCCACTATTTCATAACTCTACAAAAATATCTACATTCCTTAATGATTTTCTAGAATCACTATTTTATGTAACTTTACCTATATCAATTATAATTTGCCATAAACAACTTGAGTATGCATTCAGTTTATATCCCCCCCACAATAAAAATTTTTAAATTAAAAAAAAAAAAAACTGTTAAAATATCTGTACTTTCATCTGAATTTTTTTAGATCATTATAGCACTTTCTTTTTCTTTTTTACCTATAATATCATTACTATTATTTCTCAATGAAGTCTGAAAAAAATAATTACTTTTATTTTTTATAGAACTTCCTTTCAACTGGTACATCCATCAGTTTCAAGTCTTGAATTATCTGAGAAAATACATTCTCATTTTCTGCTTTCTGATTTTTTGGCTACTGCTGCTTTAATTTTATTTTTTTATATATTTTTTTAAAACTTTGATTTAAATATTCCTAAATCTTCTCACTGCTGATATCTGAAAAGTATTTCTGATTTATTAAAATCTTTTTCTTTTAAGTTGCTTTTTTTGTTGAAACTTTCTAAAATCATAAGTGCCCCAAAAAATTCTTATGATAGAGGAATACCTAATTAGCAGAGATGTAGCAATTTTACAAGCAACAGCAATATATTTTTAGGTAACGATTTCTATGGGACCAAATGTTACCATTAAAAAAAAAAAATCGGTTTCTGGCTATAATTGTTTTTACATCAATTTTGGTGACATTAAATTTGGCAGTTAGTGCTGAAAAGTTCTCAGCCCAGCCAAAATAGATTTTTTTAAAAATCTGATGTTTGGTCAGATTTTAGGAAGTATTTCAAGGTGAGGACATTTTAGCACCCACATATATAATAATGTGGTAATAGCTTATGGCACTGAACTAAATTTGAAACTGGGTAAATGAAAATTACTGTTGGGTGGGTGGACTAGAATGCATCTACTTTTCAAAAAATATAATTTAAAAAAAAGTACTTGTTTACTGTAAACACTTTTTCTTAAAAAAAAAAAAAACAGTACTCATGAATGTAAATAAAGGCTAAGAGCTTCCTTCCATTACCTGAGCCTTGTGAAACCATTTTGAAACTTATAATTTTTTTTTAGGCTCTATTTTTCCAATTGTATACTCTTCCATTCAATTTTTTGAGGGATGGATATTTTTAGTCTCCTGTTGGTAAAATCCAATCCACAAGATTTGCCTTCAATATGAAATCCAGTATCACTTATTTAGAAAACTGAGTATTTGTGTCAAAAGCAAAAGAATTATTTAGTTTAAATAATTCATACATTTTCTTTTACTGGTGGAGTTGATTTTAAATGATACTGATTTCTAATGTACAGGGTGCTTCCACAAAAAAAGACAGAAAATTTGGTACAGTTTAATTGTTGGAATTTTTGTTAGTTATTTGAAACAAAAGCAAATTATATAAATTTGGTTTTAAAACAGAACAAAACACAAATGTTAGATGTGGTGTTCAAACTAAAAAAGTTAATATTTTTTTTCATTATATGGTAAATCTAAAATTTCCTGTTTGTTGTTTTTTGTGGGGTCATACTGTATAATAAACCTTGTATATAGCCAATGCATTTTTCACAACCAAAATTATTAATTTATATCTTCAGTTCTGTTTGTAATCTTTTGATGTCTGTCTTTTCTGTCTTTCAATGCTCCTCAATTATTGATTTAATTAATTTGCTTTGCTTCCCACATTTTACTAAATGTGACTACATTGTTCTCTTTATTATTATTATTATTATTATTTCACATTTCTTTTCTGGATTTTTCATATTTTTCAAATATTAGGGAATTATTTGAGAAATTTTGGTTTGTGATTTGCATTTAAATAAAATAAAGTTGCACACTAATTGTTTTTGTTGTTTTTCTCACTTTCAATCAGCAAGCATAACTTTTACCATATCTCACATTTAAAAGGTTTAGTGACGTTTTTTATATAACATGTTACTTTTCTTTTTACAACATCTATGATTTTTTTTTTTTTATAAAATACTTAGTGTTTATTACTGAAATTATTATCTCTAAACCTAAATATGTTTATTTCCTTTAAAAGATCTTTAATGTGATTTTATTTACTTTTATCTAGTTATGAACTGAATTTTGTGATGGTGTATACTGCTATTTGTTATTAAATTTTAAATCTCATATCTGCTTAGTTCAAATTTGGATCGTGATTAGCTAATTTTTCAAATAGAAAGGCCTATATCTCCTTGACAATTATTTGAAATTTAAGTCTCGAACATCAACTGCTCATTGTGGTGTAAAATATACAATCATCTCATGCTGTCCAGTGTGATTCTTCTACGAAGCCAGATGTTATCTCGATTTGGAATTTAAAAATGTGTTTAATCCAAATAAGAAATATCAAATTCAGTAAGAAAATGAAAAAAAAAGCATTAAATTGAATTATTCATTTAGACGATTGTAACAAGATTTGTGATGATTAAACAATTCTTACATGCACAAAAAAGATAATTCATCTCTCGTTAATTTTTTAAAATAACATTACAGACTACATAACGTCTCAATATTGTATATATATATGTGTGTGTGTGTGTGTGTATGTATATATATATATATATATATATATATATATAGATAACGGAAAATTTCGAAGATTAACAAAATGGTTTTACAACTGACATATTTAATTTGTTTGAACATTATTTTTAATTGATATTCGTATTTGAGCAGATATTCTGTTTTTAATCAGACAGTATATTTATTTCTACCGGCCTGATTATTTACGATAAATTTTGTTACAAAACTGTCATTTGGCAGAGAAATGGTTATTTACATAGAATCAAAAATTGTGTTATATAAGGCTTGATTTAACGCCGAGTGGTCTAAGACGCACTAGATCAATTGGTGGCTTCCTCTATGTTGTTAGGAGTCGCACGTTTCGAATCTTGTTTCGTAACAAAATTTATCGTAAATAATCAGGCCGGTAGAAATAAATATACTGTTTGATTAAAAACAGAATAGCTACTCAAATACGATTATTGATTAAAAATAATGTTCAAATACACACACACAAACACATTATAATTTTCACAACAATGAGTTAAAATTTCCGTGTTGCAATATAAACTATATTTATAAAAGACAAACTTATATAAAATGCTTATTGAAACGTAAAGTATTTTGCTGAATGATAGCCATATATCTTCGAAACGTTCTGAAGTCTGAGATTACTAGTCACATTGCTAGTTGGAAACTTTCAATGTGTCATCGTAAGGCTGAGATTTGGGAGATAAAAAGAAACGTTTAATTACTTTAGAGATTGGGAAAGATAAAACCAGGTTGGAAATTTTAAAAATGATCGGCATGTAAACTGAAATTGAAAAGGATAACTCGTTGAATATCGTGGGCAATTCCGGTGTAGGTCTGTCTGTTAAGGACAACTTATGAACTGCATCTCGCCGATCTTTGTCTCGTATCAAGGAAGGAGTGATAAAATGAAAACCTTTTCGTCAAACTATGAAATTTATAGGCGTTGTGACAACAACGGAATGTCGAAAAGCACAAGATTTCTGTGTTTTAATCAAGTGGCAAAACAGGATCGTTTGATTTCTTTTACAAGACACCCATCAGAAAAGTTTAGTAAAATGGGAAACGGAATACATGAACACCACATTTTAGGGTGACATAGCTGGTGCAATGTGAGCCTATGGGGAGTTTAAATTTGTGACGAGGTGACAGCTTAAGCCTTAGAGATTGATTTTAGAAGGCATAAGCGTAGCCTTGGTTCAAGAAGCCAAACGGTTTCGGAAAGATTCTTATGCTTGATACTGTAATATCGCATTTAAAGTCGGTGGGAGCCGTGTGAATTCTAGCATTCAGTTTGGGGCAACAATTATTGGTTTCCAAATTGGAAAAATCATAAATAAAAAGGAACACTTCTTTATGATTTACATTATTTTTTATTAGTAAATACGATGGAAGGGAAAATAGTATCAAATGCTGAAAATGTATTCCATAAATGGTTATGCTGTAAAAATGAACATTATTAAAATTAGTTCATGGTGGGACAAATAATTTTTCTAACGATAGAGGTGGGAGGAGCTGTCGATCAAGCAGCAGTAAAATCAACCCATGAAATTAACAGAATAAATAAGGACAAATTCAACACGCGAAGCATTGTCACTTGTAACACATCCCCCCCCCCAATTCTACGGTCGCATGCCCCTTAATCACGCATTCACCGCTGCAGGCAAATTGCAACATTTAGAAAAGAGAGCTAAGATGTAAAAGATTCGGAAGAAAAGTGAAGTGGGATGACAATTACATAAAGTCTGACAACAAATCAGTATTTGATTATTTTAACAATATCATTTATACGCACATTAGAATGAAGATTTGATTGAAAAGAAATGACAATACGAAGTGCTTGTCAATAAAAGATCACTGGCACCAAATTACATATCAAGAGATCAAACATTAACACAATTTTCCTCTGGAGCCTATTAAATGTTTACTTGGTTTCCTTTATATAACTACGACTTTTACACGTCAGAAAAAACGATATATACATAATTCCAATGAAATGCATTTGCTTAAAGTTTACCTAACACAAATATCAAAGATATTTTATTTATAATTATAAGAAATATAAAAAACAGGTTCTTGACAGTTTAGTTAAATTCGGATTAAATGATGAGGCGTGTCGAATCTCCGAATTTACACACACCTTTCAGGAGTATGTACGAATTAACCAAAAAATGTCCCTTTATATTAGATAATTGGCTTACATATTTTTATATATATGCGGACGTAATCGAAGACCAAATTAATACAGCATCTTATTTATGACCAACCAGAAGACAGAAAAATATATTTAAAGTTAATCCTATTATTGATCGTCAAAACGCTTAAATACGCGTGATTTTGCCTTTTCTCTTCAGAAGGCCACGAGTTGTCGGGGCGACCTGTATTTTCTTACTTTCTCTCCTTCTCTTTCACTCTTGCGTTTTTTATTTCCTTTTCTTCCTCGCGTTCTGACAACAAACAAAAAAGAAATAAGAACAAAAGATATTCATATCTTTGTTTCATTTCGCACTTAAGACGACACAGCAGCGACACCATTTTGCCTTTTCTTCACAAAGGAAGAATTTCGTCTGACTTTTGAAAAAACTGAAATCTTAAAAACACATTAAGAAAAACTTAATACGGGACTTTCCAACATATGTGCTGCTTCAAAACAACAAAAATTGATGTTAATCTTTTCGATAAATAAATTTACACTTATTCATACAACATTTTTTGTTCATCCTTCTGATTTATTAAATGTGGGGAGTTCCGTTATGTTGAGACAAGGCCGTTTCGCAAACACAACTGACGCTTACTACAGGCGTACGACAATAACTTCATCCAGCTTAAATGCACTACAGTACTTTAGGATTCATTATACAAGTCAATGTTTTCACAATAAAATTAATATTAATTAATTGATATTGGTTAAAACAAATTTTCAGGATATATTTTCATGTTAAATATACCATGTACATTTCAGCTGATAATATATATTTTATTAAAACTATTTGCAACGCAAAAGTTGTTCTTCATATTGTAAATATGATATAAAAGATATATATTTAGTTTTTAATTTTAGATATAAGATTATAGTTTGTAAGAAAGACATAACCTCAAATAAACAAGATATGGTTTGTGAAAGAAATTAAATTGCATAAAACAGTCACAGCAAAGAACAATAAAAAAAGAAATTGAAAAGATAACATGAACAATAACTTTAACATTTCATGAAAAGAATTTTGAGAAAAATTGAAACGTGTAAGAAATAAGTAAAATGGGTTGACCTGAAAGAAAATATTTGAAGCTCGCAAAGAGAATAAAGAAAATATTAATCAGATTGTCATATAAAGTGTCACTGCCGACACTTGTGTTCAAACACGGATCGCAAGGGAGTGAACATAGTCGACCTCGTTCTCAAGTAAATCGGGATTCTGTACTGCTGGGATCACGTAACACACACACACACACACACACACACTAAGAGAGAGAGAGAGAGTGGTTAGAGAATTTAGTCAGAAAAGAATAAGTGTCTGACGCACTATTGTTCGAAGGCGTAATTTGTATCTGTGACTTTACTAAAGTAGAAAACACTACGTCGACAAACGTGTCTGTTACCAACGTCCGTGTCATGGGGGTCTGGGAATGCCGTACCTGATGGGCCATAAGGTTGCGTCAAAGTTGGCTTTCCTCAGGCGAGCGATTTTGGAAGACTCATTGCTGAGGGGGATAGTGAGGGACATGTTCCCTAGCCTTACTAACACTGCCCCCAGCTCGAGGCGGTGCTCTAAGCCTCGAGGGCGATCGAGTTTTCTCCTCGAATGTCTGGCGGCCCTGCTGGCCATTTCACGGTCCAGTGACCTTTCACAGCCTAGGAGAGTCTTCTATCGTGGGTTAGTGCAGGGCGTCGCGAAGGATTCATTACGTGATGTGCTCCGCTTGTCGGAGGATGAGTTTCGCTCGTTCTGGACTTGGGCACCAGGTACCGATTATCTCAGCAACTCTGAGTTTTCGCTCACCTGGTGATTGGCTCGAAATCGGTTGCCTCTCAATGACAAGGCATTCATATGGGGCCTGGCGGATTTACCAGATTGTGAACGCTGCGACCTTGGCATGGAAGAAACGGCTTCGCACGCCTTCTACCATTGTTCGTGGGTTCGTCCTCTATGGGACCGGATCAGCGAGTTGACTGCTCGTATCGCGCCGCAGGAGCTTGTGCTCATTGATCGTGCATTTGCATGCAACAATGTGTCGCCCCTGTTTTCTGGGATGAAGCGTATGGTGTTTCTGTCGCTGCTAGCCACGGCTCGAATGGTGATTTGGACGACGCGATCGGTGGAAGTCTTGCGAGGTCTGCGTCTTTCACATCAGGATCTGATCCGCTATTTTGAGCTGATGCTCAAAATAAGGATTAGAACTGATTGGAAACGTTTGACTTCGACAGACTTCAGCAAAAGGTGGGTAAATGTGGCGAGCCTAGTTCGCGTGAACAGGGCTAGTCTTGATTTTCTTTTTTAGATCTGCTGGTTACATTGGGGTTAATTCCTTTGGAATTCTCCCCTGGTTAAGGTAACTTTCTTTTGTGTACCTAGTTAATGTGAATGAATGTGTTCCTAGCCAGTACCCGGCTTTCTCTTTTATAATCCAAATCGAGATTCCCAACCCCTCCAGTTTGTTTTGACTTCCTTTTATCTCGGCTGGTTCAGCCTTTTATTGTCCCATTCCATTAATGTTTTACCCTCCTCCCCATTTCCTTAGCGAGTGTGCTTCTTGATTTCGCCGTTTGGCGGAATACAGCGGTCACTCTTTTTTCTGGGATGGATGGATATTACTAACATTGTTTACTATTTTAGTTTAAAAATTTGTTTTATTTTCAGTTTGTTTTTTGGGTTCATCCACCTCCCATCATTTCATTTTTCATTAAATGTTATATTGTACTAATTATTGTACATATTATATTATATTGTACATATATTTTATATTGTATATAAATACATTTCTTATTGTCATGCGTTATTTCCCCACTTTTTTAGGTGTCCCTTGTAAGTTTGTGACATTCTGGTGTTTGAAAGATTGGGAGTCGATGGATGGGTTCCTGTGGTGATTGTGCAAATTGTAACGAGTGAATAGGTCGTGAAAGTGTTTAGCTAGGTATAGGATAGTTCAGTGAGTACCGACCTCTTCCCCTCCTCTTTTCGACTTTGTGCCACAATTTTTGTATTTTTTGAAAAAGAAATTAGGTTAAATAAACTTTGACGAAACGGTAGTAACAATGTCAAAAATGTTTTGGAGATTAGGACTTGGTAAAGTCTGACAATGCAGATTTTGTCACTTATGCAGGAGTTGTGAATCGAGAATGTGATATGTTCAAATTAAATGAATTAACTCCAGAAGGTTTAATTGCTAATAAGGACGCGGAAATAAGATCCAGGATACTTGCAAAATTGAAACACGACCGCTGACTGAGTCCAGCCAAGCTTCCCGATCTTCGGTCGATTCCGCTCACGTTGTGTTTGTTGATTTAGGATCGGCCAAAACAGGATCACCTGTTATCACCCGACTAGGTTAGCCCAAACACGCGAGGGAACAGTATATATAGATCTACCATCCGCCCGTGCATTGAATACTGCTGACATATCTAGTCAGGTGCCCCTGCTATTCTCCTCGGGCTTCTCGACAAGGTACAGCGGAAGGTCTGTAATGTGATCGATACCGACTTGGCAGACCGTCTGCAGTCTCTCTCTCACCGGCGCCACGTGGCTTCCCTGTGTCTCTTCTATAAATACTTCCACGGCTCCTGCTCCGATGAACTTAGATCACTGCTGCCCCCTAGATACGAATTTGCACGCGATATTAGATTAGCAACTAGATACCACCCTTTTACAGTGAAACCGATAAAATGCAGCCGCAACTTCTACTCCAACAGTTTCTTTTCTCGCATTTCCCGACTGTGGAATTCCCTTCCATATGATTGCTTCCCCGACGGCTACAATCCCCAGGAGTTTAAATGTAAGGTCAATAGACACCTCCTAACACACTAACTCGCTCCCATTCTTTCAAACACTCTTCCCATCTGCCCAACCCTCATCCTCGGTATCCTTACCTATCTATCACCTTCCTTCTGACATTTCCTATATCTAACCATTCCTTCTCTTTACCTTCCCCTATGTCACCCCATGCGCAATAGTGGCAGTGGAATGCCTTGCTTGGGGTGAAATGATTAAAAAAATATATAATGAAAACTAGATTTAAGACTGCAACGGACGGTGTATATATATATATATATATCGAATAGATACAAAATTATAAGCAAGTCAGAGCGAAGTGACGCAAAAATAATCAGTTGGTTGGTATTTCAGTAGCACGCTAATATTCGTGATCTATTATTTCCACTGGACGGCAGTTTGCACATTTTCAGCTCGCTGAATTCGGACTGACCGTCTCTTACAATATTTCTGATGGCAGGCTATTTCAGATTGACCGTATCATTCCACCGCTGGTATTGTAATTTCGTTTTCCACCCCAGTTTTATTAAAAAGTCAAAACCAGGGTATTAGAGGTGGACACAGAATTTATATTTCCCCCTTGTAATTGCCATTGCTACATGAAACATGCGTGAGAGAACTGACAACTGCGGTTATATATTGTAAAAGGTTTTATTTCCTTTACAATACTTGTGCAGCTGTGAAAACTGCAATTAAGACAAACAAATAACATGAGCACATGGAGGAAGAATGTACACGGATAGATAATTACAAAATCCGAAAAAATAAAGAAATAAACAATGAAATTTACATAAATAGTTATAACCAAGCAAGGGAACTTATAACAAAGGTTTAAATCAACAGGAATCGTTTGCGTCCCCATAGCAATACATTTTTACAAATTAAGAAAGGATCTAAAAAGCAATAAAACTCTAGAAGAATTAAATTCTATTAACTATGAAATTTGTCTATGGTTTGTTGAAAAATAAATGGAAACAATGTTAATTACCTTGTTGGCACCTCGTGTGATCTATGGTAATTGAGATGGTTACTCCCTAACAGTAGCGAAAACGAATGTGCTGCCACTGGAGATAACAAATTTACGTCTGACTTCTTAGAAGGTCTCAATCCAAAAGGCTGTTAAGGAGGGTTTCTATTTCTTACGCAGAGGCCAAAATCCTATATTCTAGAAAAGTTTGTCGTAAAAACAGCTTACTTGTTATATTTTTACTTACTTATTCTAACTTTACTGTTTCTGTTTCATACTTTCTATTTAGACCTCATAATTATTTTACGTTGTCCAAAAATATAAAGAACTATATTTTCTGGCAAAATTGTCCTAAGGGGTGACAAGGGCGCCGGACAAGAATATAGGGCTGGTTTCGGTGAGAAAACGAACCTGCTGATTTTACATTAAGGTTTGGTAGCAAATGGTGCCTGGCGGCAGCTACACCCCTCCCTATATACGTCTTAGCATCTCGAAATGTAAGTAATATCATTTAACCATTTCAACTGAGTCTCCGCATTCCGATAGGGAGAAAACGTACTTTTTGTTATTATCTACCTGTTCCTACCAGCCGTCCTGGTAGGCAATAAACAGGAAATTCTCAAGGTCCAATTTTGACCTAGGGTCATAAGTTGTCAAAATAGGATGACAATATTTTGACTAGAATCGTTTTATCTTTAGGTAATCAGCTTTGATAAATTCGCT